>CM024265.1:24600693-25054480 GCA_013621005.1 Aeschynomene evenia | reverse complement strand
CGTTGACTGTAAACTATTTTCTGATCATTCATGTATCAGTGAAATATTGATGACAAACTTAGGATTTGAGTAAAGCATGTATCGAGCAGAGAACAGTTTATTTTAAATGATAAATTGTATCAACATACCTCAGGTTATGAAAGTCGAAAGCAACTGAACTCGGATTTGCTCATTCAGATCCCTTGACCTCAAATGGTTACAAGATGCCTTAAAAAAGTATTGGATATAAAATGTGTGTGAACTATAGTAGTGATTAACAACAAAGTATAGAGAGCTTATGTGATGTTAGTTGTGAAAAAAAGAATATGCAAGGTGATAGAACCTAATTTACTATTGTGCATGTTCTATTTTCCTCAATTGTATCACATCTCTATATTTTGCTATTTTTGGGCCTAAGTTCAAACAAATTATTTCCGTACCAAAGTAAGAGTTTCTTGAAACCAATGCGATGGAGCAAGGGACCTGACAGAACAAATGCCAAGTTTAGTTACATTCGTTGCTCATCAACCATAGCATGATGATACGATAGATGGTTACCACGAAACTGTATTTACTGGATAGATGGTTTAAGTTATTACACATGTATGTCATAATCGTCATTGAATATAAAAATAATCAGAAAACAATGTACACCAACACAAATATCAGACCATAGATGAGAAGAGTAGTTGCAAACCATTTCATAGATAAGAGTCGCTTGTAGTTAATCACTTTCATAACTTAAGTGATTCTGATATTATAGGGACCTTTATTTAGATTAATGTATTTTTATTGTAATTTAAATTATTTAGTTAACATATACAATATCATTTGTAAATAATGACCAGATAGGGAAAATAGAATTTAGAAAATATGCTAACATAGATTTAAAGGTGAACCTATTATATATCATGTTTATTTGTGTGTGTAGATGATGATTGATAGAAGGAAGAGATGGCAGAGGAGTTGTGTTCCTTGTCTTATATGATTTAATGTGCTTCCTATATAAGTTGTTACCTTTCATTATAGCAATCGTGAACTTCATATATGCATTGTTGACGGTGGCATACACGAGATCGTGTCTTGGATGACGGCTTCACAATGGATACTATGCGGGGAGGTTGTGTCCATGTAAAATGATGGAGCTTTGAAGTTGATAATGGCTGGGGAGGTCGTATACTATGCATGGTGATGGATAATTTTGATGGAAAAATAATATGGGATGAATCAAATATATAGTAATGTACAGTGGTGTTGCATGTCCTGGTTGTCTCACGATTATGTATATTAAATTCATTTTTAATATATGCTCATGGTTACGCGTACCAAAATAAATCTAAGTAAATAATGATGAACTACAAATATTTTTCAAAATGATAAGTGTCTATTAAAAATGATATTATAGTCAAAGGTTGTAATAATATAGTATTAAATATTTGATGTAGGTTAGTACTATATGTCTTCACTAATAATAATATATGCAAGATAAATTATAGAAGAAATGGAAGATAAATATGTTACTAATATAACATAATTGTCATCCATAAGTGGGATGAAATGGATAGGAAATTTGACTTTTCACATAATTGTCACCAAAATATAAATTATTATTTAAGTATTTTTTTTTTCGGAGTTTGGTGATTGTGACTCAAATTGTAACACTATATCATTTATGACTTTTATTTATGACTCAAATTGTATGGAGCATTGCTAGAGGCACAATAAAAAACCAGCCAAAACAGCCAACAAATAGGAATTTGGGCCACAATCACCAAGCCCATTAAAAATATACTCATGATTAAAAGTGCTATTGAGCTTTGTTGGCTATGTTGCCTGGTTTTTTGTTGTGCCCCACGCATTTGTGTTATTTTTATGACTATGGTTGATCAAATCAGTTAAATTCGGTCAGGTTTCAATCCATGGGGTAACTAGTCTGATGTCAATGAAGAACTATGGTTTCACCGCAACCAATCCAGTTCGAATGGGAATAGACTTAATATTTTTTTAGCTTGCACCGAATGGGAAAAAAAATGACATGAATAGACTTGACAAGACAAGAGAGAAGTAGACATGCGTAGCTTTTCAGAACTTTATTTGGTTCCCACGTTACTACACTGCTTATTAATGTACCGTATTGCGTGAATCTCGGTAATTTTCACAGTTGGACCATGTGCGCGGGAACCAAAAAATCAAATTTCATATTACTCTGCTTGGACTTTCGAAAGTTTTTTTTATTAACAACATCAATCCATTTTTTTTTACTGAGTGTGGCCGAATAATTTTTCATCCGTTTAAAGTTTATTTTGCAGTTGCAACCTCCATGTCACGAAGGAGGTCGTCGCAGTCAACACTCCCAACTGGGAAAACTTATGTGGTGTTCAAGGGGAGGATACCGGGGTTCTACACGACGTGGGAAGAATGTCATGCACAAGTATCGGGCTTTAGTGGTGCTCTTTATAGGTCGTACAACCGCCGAAATGATGCTGAGTCGGCGTGGCTGCGCTACTGGGGCATGCACGGCGCCGGGTTTGAACCTGACATTATTGACGATGCTATGGAAGCAACCCAGGGCGAAGGAGTTGCATTATGCAGCTGTTGCAACCGGCATCGCCGAAATGATGATAGTGAAGATGGAGTAGGAAAGCACACCAGAATGGATGTTGGTGGAGCTGAAGGCACAACTCTGTCAGCCACACGGATTTACCTTGTGCTTGTTCTGGGTGTGATTATGTTCTTACTGGGGGTGGCGATGATCTTGTACACACTGATTTAGTTGAAGAAGTAATCTTATTTACTCATGCGTAGTATGCTTGTTTATATCATTTCAAATTTTATATAGTCTAGTTTGAGTATAATGTATTAAGATTTTAGTTGTTAATGTGTTACCATTGTTTATTAATTATGGAAACCCTTAATTGCGTTGGAAGGTTTACATCCATGCGATAATGACTGGCAAGATTTTTATACCTGCTGTTAATATGTCCTTTTGGGACTAATATTTATATTCAGTGGACTATCCTCTATTTTATAACTTTTTTACTGGATAAATAGTTGATAAGTAACAATTGATTATATATTTACAAATTACAAAAATCTAACTTTATAACGGTACATATCTAATATTAATATGGTGCAGATGAAAAAATCGCCACTTTGTCATATTCGTAAATAAATTTTACGTGTCTGAGCGTGGTTTGTGTATATTTGTGGTTATGTTAAAAAAATTTCTTTTTACCCAACTTTTTCATGGCTATAAAGACAATAATTTTTTTACAACTAACATGTAACACGTAATACAACATTATACCTCAAGCAACACGGAATTAAATTAAGTATGGAAAATGTTACCTTAATAAAAACCATTCAATATACACCATCGATCTTTTTTCCCTTATTAAGTTTTAGTTAAAAAAAATTTGTATATACCGTCTACGAGGTACAAATCAATAATGCCCTCACCTGACACCTTTTATCACATGCGTACTGTGTTTAGCTTCTGAGGATGAATTTTTGAAATCTATGTTCAGGTTTTAACATTTTATATATCACTTTGGGCGGGGAATAAAAGTACTTTATGATGGTTTATACCCATTGTGTAAAGTATTGTCACCTTGTACGAGTTGCTCCACATTCTCCCAAAGGGCCTGACTTATTCCATGTTCAAAAAGCAACGAGTTTTACTTGCTATTGAATAGTACTCTTGGTCAAAACACAAATAATGTAAAAAATCTCACTTACACTCACAACCAGCCATGTTCATCCCCGTGAACAGATTCCTCCCGTGCAGATCAAGTTGGACTTTCTGCCATTGATTGAGCCACGCCTTGGTCCCCATTTTGAAGCTTGGTCGATTGACAAGTAAGTAAAAGCAACTGATTGGATTCCCTTCCACTGTGCACGCCAAAGTATGTGACTGGATTCCCCCACTTGGGTATATAATACAACTATATTTCTGTTCGTTTAACTCAATAATAATTATTATTTATTTATCATTTGTCCCATGTCATTAATATCTGCAAAATAAGTGGTTGAGTTTATTAGCCTTAATGAACAGAAACTATAAAGACATACACAGCATATGTTCTAATATTGTGTTATGGTTTCTAGGATAACTGCATTAAATGACGGAAAATAGTCAAAACTATGATAGGGTGGTATTGACCACAACGGACGGGGAGGGAACTGGTGACTCTCACGATTCTGACATGGAAATTTATTCCACTCCCGTTGAGGTTAAGGAAACGTAAGTACCACGTTACAAACCTATATTTGACATGGTTAATGTCTCCTATGGTAGACACCGATTTTTTCGAAATCAGTATCGTTAAGCTACTAGTGAAGGGGTAAAGACTGTTTTTTAAACTGCATTATATTATTGTTAGCTTCAATGGTCGTAAGCAGTAGAAATGCCGGTATAGTGGCCTAAACTCAACATCACCTACTGTGCATGTAGCCCATGGAAAATAGATTGGGCCGACATTATTTCAAATTGTCTGGACTGAACCATGTCCTTGCAGGGATGTTGGGTCGACACAATTTAAAGGTGAAGTTACCAAGCCCAGAGTAGTTAGTATTGCTGACAAGAACCGCACGGTATGTATGTACCATTGATGGCTAACCTGTGTAGAGGAAATCACATGTGGTTTATTAAGAGTTCTACCATTAACAATGCCGAACCTTCTCAGTTGTATTCACTAGAGGCTGTATGTGCGCAGGACTATCTTCAACTATCTCTTAAGGTTGAAATATTAGAGATGCAATTGAAAAAGTTGATAAGTGAATTTAAAACATACAAACAAAAAATGATTCACAGTGATAAGTTGTCCTCTCGTGATGGCATAGCCACTGCCGTTAACACGTCTGGCAATTCAGCAAAACAATGTGGCAGTAACAAGCGTCCATCAATGGTATCTCCCTCTCTTGCATCTGAATCAATTCGAACAAATAAGTGCTTTAAAGCATTTAGTAAGACCCCAAGTTCTGCGGATAGTGACCCTGACTATACCCCTGAAACAAAAGTTGTGAAGACATATGACACCGACCACTTAGCTTTCAAAAGCTCTAGCAAAAGGAAGGGATCATCTAAAAGGCGTACCACAAAACATGTTGAACAGGATCATGCAAACTGTGATTTAAAGGTATATTCATCAATCTTTCATTTAAATCATTAGGTAGCATTTTCGGCAGATGGACCTCCAGGAAGCAAAATTAAGACTAATGGTAAATTTTTTTTAATGCTTGAAAGTTTTTTTTTTTTGGTAGAAACAATTGTTTACAACACAAGACAATGACAGCCCAGAGCCAAGTACTGAACCTGATATTGCCGGATCAATTCGTGGACATTTAGTACCTCCGGTGCAGTGATTGCTTTCAATTCCAATATTATATAGTATTACAAAGCTGAATTTAAATGTTATAATAATTCATATTTAAATCTTATAGTGGATTCCAGTAGCGTTTCGACCCTCTAAAGACATGAAGTTGGAAGGTGTTGAACTTGCAGTGGCTACCTATATTTTCAGCAAAGAACACGACACAAAGTAACTCGATATTATTAAACGTTGACTATGTCCTGGTATTAAATTGGTCATATTAATTCTAATCGATATTATTACTACATTACAGGGAAATTTTGGTCGAAGACCAACATAGCAGTGGGGATAGGCACACTTTTATGACACTTGTGCCAAGAAGCCCTGTCCTGGACGATGTAAGCACCCTATTTTGCACACACTTTCACTTAAATAGTGTTGTTATGGTTAAAAAATAAATAAAAAAACGCCAAATTTCACATGGTTTTCCGTTGTCCGCAGGTGCTGACTATGGTAGCTTCGCTGCTCTCTTACAAATCTACCAGGAACAGATGGTATCTCCCTCCAACCTTTGCGGTGAGCATTTACCTTTCATTAGGTTTGAAATAATTTCTTTTAATAACTACCACAACCATATGGATTCAACCATGTCTATTTTTTTCTAGCAACTCCTGACCAGCAAAATAAGACCCAATGAACGTACCATGTCATGGATTCGGAAAACCTACATGTGACACGTAGATCATAACACCCGGGTATCACCACTAATTTGTATTTAACTAATATAAAATATTATACTATTTCATGGATTCGGCTGGAACATTATATAAAATGCTTATTAATGTTATAATTTTGTACGGATGTACGTACCATTATGCGTTAACTTTCACTGGTTCTTAATGGTTGTTGACAAAACAAAGCATCAAATACTCTACTTGGACTCTTTAAGGTCTAATGAACATAGGCGAGAACAGATTCTTGCTATTAAGGAAGGAAGTGGTAAGTTCTACAATAGCATACCTTTGTCCTTGTCCTTGATAATTGACATTATTTTTATACATTTTATTTTTACTCACCTTTAAATTAACTATCAAACATGCATAATTGTACACTTGTCAACTTGTCAACCTTAAAGGCATTAAATATGGAGCGTCTCTTTCAAGACAATTCTTAGTATCATGATCATTCGTTCCCACGCACTCAAATCGGTGACTATACAATTGTTGAACCTTTCATCAATCAACAAGACGAAGGATCGTAAGTATTTATATATATATGTATGACACTCATTTCACTTATTAAACCGTAATAGACAATACTATGCAACATGAGTATAATGAGTACAATAATGAGTTTATAACAAAATGCTTTAACAGCAATGATTGTGGTGTTTGGGTGGCTCAATGGATGATCATGTCATGGCTCTGGACGACTCATACTGTTGAGGTCATTTATTTACGAAAACTTGATTAATAGATTAGTCACCGCAATTGTGTGGTGTTTTTTAACATTTTTGTGGAGTTTTATTTTTTTTAATAATATTCACAGCGGGTTACCGATGAAACACGGATGAGGATAGCAATCGACCTTGGACTCAAGGAATACAACTCGAAAAGGAAGGTCATTATAAACCTTGCCTTGAAGAATTGGGAAAAAAAGCGTGGTGAGACCCACCACATAAACTAACAAAGTCAAGGTTGAGCCAATACAATTTGATGGACTTCCACACAAATCTTCAAACCAATTGCCAAATGTACTTAATTGTAACCGCTTTTTATTGCAGGTGCAATTTAACGGATAGAGGATGACTGGCAGGCATTTTTTTGGAAGCATTGAAGGACCTGCAGTGCATGTTTTTGGTGCGATGAAACGCATAAGGATTAATGATACATGGGCCGGTAGCTTTTTGTAACAACCCATATATTGTTTGTAGATTTTTTTGGTGCATGTAATTTTCTTGACATAATTGACTAGTACATTTAAGTTACAAACATTGCCAGCACTTACTTGGGTTCTACCTATTGTATCATACAAATCCTTTTTTTTTGTCACTGTAAGCTTTATATAACGCTACCACTTTCCCAGGTCTATATCCATTACACCTATTAGGTATCTATCCTTCACAATCCACCAAATTACACCTATTAGGTACCTCACACCATAGTACTCAACAACGTCCACCCAACCTCACAAGAAAACGACCATTAGCGTGCAAGATAAATTATGGGGACCTGCTTATCATTGCAACATCATTTTGTCACAATCCGATTCTAAATTTTATACCCATACAACTATCCCCTTTCACAAATCCTTTTATAAGTTCATTAAAAAAATGCACCAATGCTGGTAATGTAAAATTTAACAAACGTCAAAAAATGTTGTCTCACATAATGTATACCATAGTTTAGAATAACCCACATATTCAAATGTGGAAGGTTTACATGCATACGCAGATAACACTTTCAGCAATAACAACACCCCTAAACCTTGCACTGACATTGCAACACCTACTAATTAATATCACTGAACCGCAACATTTGCTATTCAGTACAATATTCCAGCAAAAAATATAACACCATTGTCACCGGACTCCATCAAACCCCATACACATACGAAATAAATTGTAGTTCAGAATTGTAATCTCCTCCCACATCCCACATTCAGCAATGTCTGCATCAGTTTATAACATGAACACCTGTTCATACAATTAACGTGCAAACCATTAACATCTCCCATTCAGTATGTTCAATTTAAATACATGGGCTAAACACACCAATTTTAATGAGTTTCTTACCTACTTTCACAACAGCCAACACATATCACGACGTTGCTCTTTCTGCACCATGTTGACTGTCGATAAAGTTCTGAAACCACAAAGTATCGACCATATTACTCTTCTGCACATATGCTACTCTATTTCATTTTATTGGATAAAAAAATTTCAAGATATTTTAAGTGCAAACCTGTAGCAACCATTGGTGTCCACGGTCACAAGAAACACTACCATTTCCACCGGCGGATTGGTGTCCATTAAACGGACTTACCTCAGTTTGGTAGTGACCACTGTAAGGGAAAATTTGATTAATATGATGCCCACCAATGAAGATATTCCCACTACCAACATGATGGAACTTCCTTTCAACACTTGAAATGTCAACCCCTTGATTTACACAACCCACCCCATCATTGTGCATGCCAGCTGTTGATTGTTGAGTACTTCTTACCTACATATATACATACCACACCAGCAACGAAGAGTTATTGTCAATAGCATATTATTGCACAAAATGCTAATGGTAGTAAAATATAATAAAAAATGCAAAGGCGTAAGTAAAATATTCACCGACATTCATGGCAGCCTCGCTTGTTTCCACTCCACGATCTTGAGCATCATATTCATCATCAGTATTAGACTCGTCAGCCTCTTTACTATTTGGGCAAGTTCTCTTTGTGTGACCACCTTCACCGCAATTTGAGCAACAACGTTTCTTTAAACCCACCTTCCCTTTCCTTGGGGCTCCCTTTGTCTTCGACATGTTTGGGTCACCAATTTTATTTGATTCTGAGGCTGCTGCAACACCCTTTCCAAAATACATACCACTTTCAAGCTTGGAAGTTATGGACTCTATTCCATCCATCGTTGTTCGAAAAGCCATTCTACTCTCACTCCCAAGGAAAGTCATCAACCCGCTTGCTGCAGCAAGTGCTGCTCGCCGCAATATTTGTGTTCTTCCGGTATCATCATCGTCCCCGTTATCCTCAAACACCTTTGCATCCTTGCACCAACGTCTCTTTATCATGCTTTTGGGCATCTCACATATGTGTTCCTCCTTCATAACAAAAAACATATGTCTACAAGGAATGCCATTCATGTTCCAGTAACAACATTTGCATTCTACCTTTGCCCCATCCTTGTCCCCAGTACTATCATAAAGGACTTCAAATATGCGATCAGGTTTGCCAAATTTGCACAACCTGTACGCAACACTAGTTGACATTCTCGTACGATTAGCAAGAACCAATGAACATACATGCTCAATCTCCTTCCTTACCTCCTTGAATATGGCGCGAGTGTAAACCCTTGCAGCCCCTTCCTCAATTGACCGCAACCCCGTTGTTAGAACAGGCCATGTATAAATAGAACGGAATTGCGCCTCCAACTCGTTGTTCCTGTACTCCTTCAAAACTCTTTCAAGGCTTTGAACCAAATCCAAAATGCTATACCTCGACTTAATAAACCTTTTAATGAAACAGTTAATTCCCTCGCATCGAGATGTTGTCCTAATTCCAGCTGAGAATTTCCCCCTCAAATAAGCAGTTGCCCACATTTCTTTCTTCTCGTATGCACTAATAACCCACCTATTTTCAGCAAGATCAAACTTTTCAACTATATCCTTCCACCTCTCCTCAAATTGTTCACATGTGTAATTAGCATATATGCACTCCTTAAATGCTGCAAAAAAATCCTTGTCTTTTATGTTCGAGGTGGCATTTTTTTGTAAGTTCCACGCACATAAACGGTGCGTTGCCTCTGGAAACACCCTTCGAATAGCCTCTCTCATAGCATCATCCCCATCAGTCACAACAACAGCAGGTGCTCTGTTGGCCATTACATCTAAGAATTGTTCCAGTAACCACTGGTACGACTCTATGCGCTCATCCAAGAGTAATGCAAAACCAAAGATACAAGTTTGCCTGTGATGATTTACGCCTGAAAATATAACCAACGGCTTTTTGTACTTGTTCTTCTTGTACGTTGCATCAAACGCAATGACATCCCCGAAATATTGGTAATCAGCCCGACTGATGCCGTCTGCCCAAAATAAATTGCCCAATCTATCATCATCTATTGTCGTGTACCTAGCAAGAGTAAGTCCATCACAATCAGCCCTGCCCTCCAAGTAGCTTATTGCTGCTTCAGCATCGCCATCAGCAATTTTACCTCTCCTATCACGATCAATGTAGTTATATAAATCCTTCTTAGAAAATCCTAATCTTCGATAACCCCCCGATTGGCCAGCCATGAAGCCCATTATTTGGGAAGTCTGCATCCCATATCTATACATTGTCTCTATTTGTACCTTCTCCCCAGTGTTGATTCGACGATGGTTTGGTATGAGATGAGCGAAATACTGCATGGTCATCTCATGATTGTGCTCCACGATCAATCTTCGCACTCGCCAAACACCCATCCTCTTACTCCGGTAAATCATCAGCCTAGCACTGCAATTAGTTCTTGTCTCTGCCTTGTGCTCGCGCTTCCTATCATCTCTGCTATAATGCTTTTCATCTCTAAGACCTGCACGACTACACACAAACTTCCGCCTACATCGTCGACCATTTCTGTCACGAGCAACATCACTTTTCCTTACCCCAAATCCAACTACTCTAGCATATTTCACATATAACTCATACGCTTCATCTTCACTTTTAAACTCTCGACCATCAAAGTCAGCAGCAGTTACTTGGACTACATCAGTACAACAATAGTCATTGGTTGATATTTTCTCTTTCAACTTTTCACTTTCCCTCACATTTGTTTTCTGCCTAATCTCAACACTGCGGTTTTCTACTTCTTCTTCATCAGACCAATCAGAAGAAGAGGTGTCAGATTCCTCGTTACTCTTTTCAGACCTACACCCGCTACTTTTTTCACTACTTATATCATCACAATCTTCAAAAATCATGCTCTCCATTGCAACACTTCTAAACATATAAACACAACCACTGATTACCAACACAGGAAAATATTTTCAGTTAATAACCACTACTAACTATTCAAACATGCTTATTACCATTACAAATTATCAAAGAGTGAGTTATCAAAGATTTTCACCACAACTAACCTATTGTCAAACTAAAGAAATTGAACAATAGATACATTATTATCACTACATACCTATTACTCTCTATTCAACAAAATGTTGTTCTTTAATTCCTACTACTAAAATAACCAAGTTTTTTTAAGTTTATTCCAACAGAAAAATGCTATGTACCATGAAACCGCATTGAACCTCACAGAAGAAAATCCAAATAGCAACACAAATAAAAACTAGATCTGAATCATTCCTATTTTTCTATATCAAAACAGGGTACATAAAAACCTAAATGGGCTTACTGAAACACATCGACCGCCGATATTTTTGCGTTCTCTTCTACGAAAGTCACCCAAAAGCAAATCCACAACTTGGTCGGGACCGCGTCACCAGCAATCACCAGAGAGACCGAACCGCGTCACCACCTCGCCGAACCGCGTCTACAAGATGGACGAACCGCTTCACAGCATCCGCGAACACCTCCGGCAACTTGGCTGGGACCTGAATCACCACCTCCCTAGCACTAAAGTTTTTTTTCCTCTGTGATTCACCTAAACGAACATTGATGTGCACACACGAAAAACAGGGAATCAAGGTCGTCGGAGTAAAAACAAATTCCTTTCAGACCAAATTAGGTTTTTGATTTTCCCCAAATGTTTACATTTACTTTATTTTATTTTGTAATTTTAATTTTATCTTATAATTTTGGGCCAGTAAAATTAAATCAACTAACTTACTTTTACCAATCACTTTAACTACTAAATCAGCCTAAATCACTTTGACTGTAACTTGGACCATTGACTACTAATACACACGTGTCAGCAAGAGAACACATTAAAAGTGAATGCAAACAAATGCATACAAATTTCAAATACACCGCAGTACTCCCCTCAACTAAAATGTAGTAATGAATTTTAAAAAATATATTATTTTTTTTTAAGTGTTTGTCATTGTTTTGGATATTATGGGGACTTCTCTTTTTCTGATTATTATTCTTAAAATGATAAATTCATCATATATATAACTCTATATATTATTCATGTGGGATTAGTTTACTCATAGCATATAGATTTATTAATTTTGAACCATAAACTTCGATTTTCAAATAGAAATCATAGAATGATGACAGTTATTTGATATCTGCTGTATTGTTAGTATTATATCTATAGTTAGTTATAAGGTTTTGATTGATAGTGAGGCAGCACAAGCATTCATGAAGAGGAGTTTGGTTTTCTTATGATCAAAAACCAACCGAATACCACCTTTCAATTTGGAAATTCAGAAGCCTCCATAAATATGCTTCTCTCAAGTTAAAATTTTGTTGACTCCAATCTATCTGCAGTTACTTGACATGCCAATCAATCTATATGGTAGAATTGAAAAGTTTATGAATTCAATCATTCATATATATATAATATATTATATATATATATATATTTTGTATCATATATTGTCATAAATTCTGATTTATACTATTCTTTCCGTCATGTCTTTTTAAAAAAATAAAAGTGTCCAATATATATCATATGTCATTTTATAATTTTAATGGTGTGTTATTTTCATATTTATCTTTTATGATTCTCTCACTTGTTATTATTTTTATTTTTTATCTATGAGCTACAATCTTCAAAAGACATAGGAAGTATATCATTTTTATTCTCATCATCAGTTTTGAAGTGCATACAAAAAAACAGTTCAACTTATCAAGTTCCTCAAGAGTTCAAACTCTGAGTGGCTTTAATCCATCTAGACGTTTCTTCGTCTTCTGCATTCTAAGTAGAAGGCACCAAAGAAGCTCTCATGCAATGCACTATTCTGATTAGGCCACTGTGCTAAATCTTTAAAATCCCTGGATTTACTCAAAATGTTTTTACATCAATTATTGTAGATCATCTTATAAGAATGTTCATGAAAATCTAAGTATAGTTACTACTATGGTTACCACTCTAGTTGCCACAAACAGCTTTTTACCTCTGTTGTACATTATGATGGTATATGCATATACAAATTTGCTATACATAAACAGGTGAAATAGTATATAGCAAATTGAAGATACTAGAAATGAGCCAAGAATGTAGGAGTTAAGTGCTGTTATGACATGATAAGAGTTGGAGATGAAAGAGTTAATGATGGTATTGTCCTTTAATCTGTTTTCATTCAGTCTTCCATGTCCCAGCATCAGTTGTTTGCTATCCCTGTCATCAACAGCATCACTGTTAAGCATCCCAGGCCACTAGCCAAAATTATACTGGCACACATCCAACAACATCATTGACATCATCTAATAAGGCTGAATAAGAGTTCTTACAAGAAAAATAAGTGCAGACACCAAACCCATCAACAAGAGATTCATCTTTTTTTCTTTGTCTTCAATTCAGCTTCTTCACTCTGAAGGTTAGTCAGTGCAAGGAAGGAACCACAATCATATATTTTCCACAGTGACTGCCATTTTCTTTGCACAAATGGTGTGGTTATTCCTTATCATGTCTTACGATCTTTAAATTGTTTATATAAGTGTACGTTTTCTGTTGCAAGTTCCTTTCTGTTGCAATTACTTAATTAAATGCAATATTTTGTTTAAGAAGCTTCCATTCGCCTCGAGTTAAAAGTTTGCTGACTCCAAACACTTGACATATGGTAGAACTTAAGACCTTATGAAGTTCAGTTCAGTCACATACTCACATTATTGCTAAACTCGTGATTTATCATTTGAATTATTGTATCACTTTTCTGATGTCATGAATATCATTTGATTTGTATCATCATTAGCCCTTTTCGTGTCCTAGACATTCTTTGTCTTGGTACCTGCACACAATTTTGTCTTGCACAAAAGAGAATTGAGACATGAACCAATTTTGAAGGAACTGGAAGATAATTAGACAGAAATCTATGGAAGAAGTTAAAATTGAGAGGAACACAGATGAGTTTGAGTCTTTTAAATTCTTGATTGGTATGGCTTGGTCACCATTTGTCCCAACTTCAATTCACGTCAACAGCACTTCTGCAACGAACGAGTTCTTTAATCCAACCTTCAATTCTTGCTCGATCGAATCCTGTTTGCTCATCAGTTTCGTATCTTCTTTCATGAATCTTGGACGACGAGATTGACTCGCATCCTTGAATCAAATTGACCAAGATGTTAAGCATGTAAACCAGTCCAAGATTTCAAATTAAACAGATATAAATTCTTGATACCAATTTTATGACGGACCAAATCAAAACTGAAAACCCAACGGACTCCAAAATCTCCGTCATCAATCTCCTTGTTCTTTCCAAAACTTAGAACCTTAAATCTTTTCTCCTGATTGAATCTTTCTTTTTTCAGAAATCTTGGAGAGGAGCTCTTGATCATGGCGTTTTTATAGAAAAAATAAAGAAATCGCATCTCAGAATCAAATTAGTAGACTGATGAGCAAGATGCTAAAGACGAACAGATTGAGTACAAAAGAATTATTGTGCTTCTTCCATCGTAGAAGAACCTCGAAGGGAATGAATGTTGATAACGCTGGTAATTGATCTTTCTCTTCATGTCGCAGCAACAATGCATCACTGTTCACTACATTATCTCAACGAAATTCCACAGATCTAGGAGACGGTGGTCTTGCGTTCTTGCTCTTTCTGAAATCTGAATACTAAGAAGGAAAACGATATGTGAGAGCCAACAAAGCGCGGATTATATATAGGTCACCTAGGTCCGTAAAGTCCACGCTATTATTTTTTTAATTAAGCGGTTATAAAAATTAAAAACATTCTATTTGGTTGGTCTCATTGGTAACAATTTATGATTTATAAATATTCATTTTATCAAATGTATATATTATTGTATTAATGAATATGATTTATTTTGAAAATTAATTTCTATGCATTAACAGTACAAAATTATTTTATACTATTAGTCAATAAAATTTGAAAAGAATATCAAATTATGAGTAGTAATTATTATAATAAGGTAGTTTTTAATGATTAAGTTATTATTCTGTTGAATTTCTATTTATTAACAATATAAAATAATTTTATATTTTCAATAAATAAAAATTAAATCCTTTATATTTATTTTAACTATTGAAAAAGAATCAAGTAAAAGTTTATATGTATATGTATAGTATAGTTTTAACCATAATATAGTGCTGTTGACTTTTTGTCTAAAAAATTTTAATTTTGTCTATTCCATATAGTTTAGATGAAGACATGCCCCATTAATAACTTTCTATTAGGATATAGTTGATTCGAGGGTAAAACTAAGTATTTTTTTAATTGAGCTTTATGTGTAAAAATACACATATAATTCAATAAAAATTTTGTTCTCATTTTCATTTCTCAAAATTAGGATAAGATTGAAACATATATAATAAAAAGGGAAAAAAGGCTAGATTTAAGACAATTGAAGGTACAATAGAAAAATGTTATTAAATGTGTTTCTCCATAAAAAAAATCATATACATGATGTATATGTGAATTGGAGAAATGACAAAAAATTATTATCAAACAATTGTTGAAGATTGATTACTAACTTCTTCTATGATGCTTATGTATTCCTCAAGCTAGAGCCTACATATCCACTACACGATACATCTATACCTAATTGTCATCATGTACTCGAACAACATCTATTATTGGAGTTTTACATATTGGACAATTTTCTCCCTTCCATTGCAACTCGTGCGCACACTTGAAACACATGCACATGTGCCCACATCTGCAACCAAATTACAAGAGCCAACAATATTATGATACAGTTTTTCTTTGAATATATATATAATAATTTATAACCAGATTAATCCATCAATTAATATTTAATAAGCAAATTAAATTAAATTAAATTAAATACCTATATAAAACTGCAGAAACTTTCTTCTCATTGCAAATGCGACATTTGCCTTTCTTTGATGTCTTTTCATGCAACTTCTTCTCTGTTTCTTCTTTAACTGTAATCATGTTCCATATACAAAAACAATATATTATGAGTCCCTTACTGAAAAGTAGATTACAGGTCTCATGTTGAAAAAAACAGAAATAAGTAAGAACAAACCTGTGTAAACCTCTTGGTTCTTTAATTGTTGTAATTGCATCTGCATATCCATGCAAATTTGAATTGATTTCCTTAGCTCAGACATTTCATGAAATATCTGAACCATTTGACCTCGCAGCTCATATATGCATTCCATTTCCTATAATAAATAAATGACAACAACATTAAATTATCATGATATATAAAAGTTATCATGTAAGACAGAGTAATTAGTACAAGATGATGACTTACAATTGAATTTTGATTTGATGAGGATGGAGAGTATTGGCGGCTATGCTGATAGGAAGACTCTGATGACTGAGGTGGTGATTGGTTTGAGGATCCAAATGCAACATCTCTATGATCATCATAATTATCACCAATATTATTAACTTCATTGTCTTGGTAACTCCATGTCCTCATAAGATCATCAGTGGAGGGAGAATATGTATCCATTGATGGACTGCAACAATCACCGGTTTCATGATCTGATTCTGAATCATTACTTATCATCATGCTCTCCTCTGCTTTTTTTTCTCCTTGTTCCTCACTTATCATCTCCTCTGCTTTCTCCTCTTCCTCTTCTCTCTCTGATCTGTCATTTTCATCTTCCGGAGGAGTCTCAATGTTACTATTGCCTTGGAAATTCATTTGTTCAAGGAAATATGCCATCGACTCGTTCCTACTCCCTTTTCTGGACTCAACATCATCATCTTCATTACTACTCACAAGATTTGATTGATATGATCCTACACGAGACTCCATCAATCTATCTATCCTTTCACGGAAGGCACTAGATAGAAAAGTTGACACTGTTCTTCTGCAAACATAGAAGAATTAATGCATTAATGAGCAAGATTATACCAAGATCATTGAAAGAAAATGTCTTAATTTCCCTTTAATTATGTATTAAATGCATACCTTTGAAGGAGATTACGAATTTCTTCATTGTCAGAACCAAAGTCAAGGATCTTCCTATACCAGGATTGCCTAAGTTCTTCCCAATAGCTTCTAGGGCGAGAAATAGGACTCATCCAGTCATAATAATAACCAGATTCATCGTAATAATTCTGGTCATAGACCTCTTCTTCCTCTTCTGCTATTTCATAGTAATTGCTTTCTTCATACTGTTTTTGGTTACTTGTGTTTTCCATTTCTGCTTTGTAACCACTTTCATCAGTAGTAATATACTCCTCCTGGCCATGACTTGCATTAACCTCATTTTCATTTGAATCAATAATGCATGAAAATGCCCCTATAATTTCTTTTGGAACATCATCATCTCTTTGAAATGTCCCATTTGAAGAAGTTGGATGTGACTCTGATTCTTCTTCATTATTGACAGCACTAGCATGCACCATTGAGTTCTCTGTACCAAAAATAGTATTATTGTTGCAATGGCTGTCTTTTGCTGTTTGAGTTGTAATAATGATATCAGAATTATCCGATTGTGTGATGTTGTTATTTGCTATATCCGCATGAGATACTTCTACCAGGGCTGAAGATTTTTTTTCAACTTCTATGCAAAATCCTTCCCACCTGCATTCACATAAAATATTTTACATCAGTTAATATCACACACAATATATCTATAATTGTGTTCATGAGAATCTAAATATAGTTGCCACTTGTATTTGTAGCCTAAATTTATATATGCTTATAATTTTCTTGCCTAAATTTTACCATACATTAATATAGAATGTATAATTTTTAATAGTTCAGTCTTAATAAGTTGAAAGGTGTGGCAGTGACACTATTAATTACCATAGTCCACACAAGAGAAGTAAAAGATAAGACAAACAGAACATTATTTGTTTTTCATAAAAATTTCATTGATGAGAAATTGTCATACCTTGGTTTCTTAATTTCAGATCCTTGTGTTTGGCTGCTATTCACCTTGGTTGTTGCTGATTCAAGACAGGATTGATCAAAAACTGCTACTCCGCGTTGTAATAATCTAAACCGAAGCATCGACTGCATGATTTGCATAGAAAGAAAATGAATCCAATTGCTTGCAAATAGGAAAACTAAAAGAGGACTCTTGAAGAAACAAAACATTCTCCCTCCCATAACTATATGTACATTATCATTATTATTACCTGAATTCGGCCTGTGTGTGTGAACTTTGAAACTGCAGCAAGTTGTGCAAGATTGTTGAGGTCTCTATACCGTTCGCTCTCGAGTTGCATAAGCAAATCATTGAATGCGTGGCGGCCCCTAATGCATCGCTTGACGCGAGGACTGGCATTCTCATTGCTACTAGGGGAGGACATGGTGGTGCAGTTGGAAAAATGGTTGAGCCTCTTCTCCCATATCTGAACAAGAGAAGAGGCACCAAGGTTTGAAATCTCCTCAACACAAGAAGATGGTGAGACTTCCCTGCTGCTAGCATTGTAACTGGATGATGATGAGCCTGAACGAATCTCCTCCAACACCACCTTGTTGTCCCTATGATGATGATGATGATTGTCCAGAGTTTCTTGAGCCTGTCTCTCGGCCCATCGATCGATGATTCTCGAGTTCCTCGGGCTAACCAGTGCGGGAATTGAAGTTTCCTCCACTGTGGTATTGCTGCTGGGATTCCTTCTGGTGAAACTCAAGGTTCCAAGGTTGTTCTTGGCAACTCTTGAGACCCAAGTATTATCAACATTGTTGTTGTTGATTGATTTGTGATTGTTGTGGTGGTTGTAATTTGGTGAAGAATCAAAGGATGTGTTAAGGTGCTCTTTGACAAAGGCCTTGATGCTTTCATTGAACGATGCGTGTGTAATGAATGAATCATGATGGTGCTTCAAAACACGTCCAAATGGCATAGATGAAACGATTTCAATTTCAGATGATGCCATTGAATTAGCTGAGGAGGATGTTCAATAATAAAAAAGCAGAGGAGCTAGCTAGCTAGCTAGCTATTTCAACCTCTCTAAGAAAATTTTCGTGTCAAAACACGACAAAGGTCGAAGATCAAAAAGTTAGGGAGAAGGGATCTTTGTGGAACAAAGACAGAGTTGCTGTTCAAAGTTCAAAACATTATATTTAGAGTTTCATCAACTCATTCTTGTTTTCCTTGTCTATATTTAGTTATCAAGCATTATTGTTAAGGAAATGAGCTAGTTTGTTTTTTGTTTTCTTTTTTTAAAATTTCTTTTGATTGTTGTTTTCTTTCTTGTTTCGGTGGAAATTGAGGTAGAACAATGCTAATATTGGGAGGAAAGAAGAAACTGTGAAACAAATCAAAACTCTTCCGCCCAGTAACCATCACTTAATCACTACTTAACAATTAAACTTAAATTGGTTTACAGAACTAATAATTGCCTATTTTTAGTTTATCAACCCTACATTTCAGAACATTCCGATGTGTCTATAGTATAGCTAGACTTGTAATAATAATAATATAATAATATAATAAAACAGTTAATTATATATTTCTTTTGATGAAACTCAAATCAATTTTAAAAACAATTAAAAATAGAAAATTTGGAATCATCTGACATTATAATAGGCACACATTAAGCTCATTTTCGTTATAAATTTTGATAATAATATAATAATTTAAATGTGTTCTATTTATTTCATTAATTTGTATTTATAAAGCTATTTTCTAATTGAACAAGCACATTATAAAAATTAATCATTGGGGGGGGGGGGGGGGGGGGGGTATATAAAGCGGCTGAGAAAGAGAGAAGGAAACACAAGGGAAGAATCGGAGAGAGAGAAGAGGAAGAGGAAGAATGCCACTTAGCGCGACGGCGATCGGAGCCCTATTGGGTTTGGGTACACAGATGTACTCCAATGCTCTCCGAAAACTCCCTTACATGCGCCGTAAGTCATTTTCTCTTTCACTTTCTGTTTGTTTCTCGGGAATTTTCATTTCGCTTGCTCACTCATTCAATATCTTTTGTTGTTCTTGTTGTAGATCCGTGGGAACACGTGCTGGGAATGGGATTGGGCGTTGTGTTCGTGAACCAGCTACTCAAGTGGGAAGCTCAGGTCGAGCAAGACCTCGACAAGATGCTCGAAAAGGCCAAGGCCGCTAACGAAAGACGTTATATTGGTATATATTCCCTAATTCCTTCCACTTCTCGTTTTTCGATTTTTCGATTTAGGGTTTACCTTTTTGTTTGCTTTATTAATTTGATGTGCTCCCTTTTGTGTGTTGTTTGCCTTGAATTTGTGGGAACTAACAGTGTTGTTAGCTGAAAATTCGGAAATTCTATGATAATTTCCCTTTGCCTTTGTTCGATTGATTCTGTGAGTGGAAAATGGGACTCTAATTATCTCAAGGCTCTGTTTGCCTTGAAATCAGTGTGAGGATTACTCATGGGAATTGAAAACCCTCTCCTTGTACTACATAATTTTGTCTCGGCGGGTTTGGGATTGAATGAGTCCCTCTCTTATTAACAATTCTAAATTATCCTAATGATTCTGCCTCATAATCCTTCTAGTTTATGGAAGAAGAAAATATGAAATAATTTTTAGATTTTAGAGATATTTTATTGATGCATTACAAGATTCCCCCCTCTTTGCGCTCTTATTTGATCTGGGACTACTTCAATTGTAAATTTTCAATTCTAGAATTATATTTTTCTCAGCGTGAACTTGTTTGTGCTTTGATGTTTATAATTTAATGGTAATATCCGCCGCATATTTCTAGCTAACAAGTAATAACTGAATTATTCATTTACTTGATGTATTTAGACGAATGCTTTTGGATTGTCATATATTTCACCTCCTTACTGCATTTTATCTGTTTGTGGTATCTCATTTCAGATGGAGATGACGATTAGTGCAATATATCATGAAGGATTGCAGCGTTTTTGTGAAGATAATCATGAAATGTATTGAACTTGTTTCTCTCTTTGTTTTATGATTTCATATTGCTGTGTTTGTAAGGCTGTCATAGCTTTTTCACACTGATATGCCTCTTTTGAGTAGAAGCTTTGGGAAACAGTCAAAACTATGATAATAAATTTAATCGGATTACTTTCTTAACTGTAAGATCAAGCACAGTAACTGTGTGACTTCTATATAATCTTATTTTGAATGTACTCATGCCATGAGTTTGGTGATTTGTTGAAGAATAATAAACAGTCCCTTAAAATAGGCATAGGTAAAATGTTAAATACAGCCCCACACTGATTTGGAAATTGGAATGGTGTCTTGTTACCCTTTGCAATTCAGTTATTATTATATCTCTATTTTTAGCATTTTTCTTTTCACTTTTTAAGTTTTTATCTAGAGGTTATTCCATCAAAACTAATTCCATATTAACATTTGGCAGTTTAAGTTCAATAACGTGAAGAGTCTTCTGCTTCTCAACAAACATGAGGTTATGATAAAATGCAAGCCTCCTATTCAAATCACCTTTACAATTTTAGAACGAAACATGCTGATTGAAGTGCTAAAAATTCAACGTTATGTGCCAGCAGTTTTAGCCGGTTGTTAGAACTCTTAAATTACAGTGAAATCTACAATCTTAAAAAATGAAATGCTGAAGCATCGTACTCATAGACATACTCTACCATTACATTGGGATATGTTTCAATTCTTTGGAATCAAGTTCACTCACTTGTAACGATCCAAATTCATCTTATCAAACTCTGCCATTCTGTTGTTGTATACATGAAGGAGAAGATCACAGGCTTTCCTGGAAGATGGCCTCTCCTGCGGCGTCGTTTTCGTGCACTGTAAGGCTATCTCAAGCACTTGGAATGCAGCAAACTCTTCACCAGGTAAAAGAGGCTTCAGCTCAGGATCTATCAATTCCTCACGAGCACTGCCATGAGTATCAATGTGCATCTCCATCCATCTCACCATGTCCATCTCTGCTCCGAAAAATTCGTCTGTTGGCATTTTACCACTTATAAGTTCCATGAGCACAATTCCCATGCTGTATACATCACTTTTCTCTGTTGCATGCAGGGAGTACGCATACTCTGTAATAAGCCAATGTCAACAAACTTTGTTAAGTGATGGCAGTTAAAATGAAAAAAATAAAGGGCTAATTCAAATCAGCAGTTAGATCAGTACCTGGAGCTATGTAGCCGTAAGACCCAGCAAACCAAGAATGTGACTCAGTATTGGAGTCATAATTCTCAATGGGTGATTTTGCAAGTCCAAAATCTCCCAAGTGTGCCTCCATTTTGGAATCTAGCAATATGTTGCTGGATTTGATGTCCCTGTGAATGATTCTTGGGACACAATCATGATGGAGGTACTCCACTCCTTGAGCTAGTCCCACTGCAATTTTGAACCTTGTCTCCCAATCAAGGTTCTTCTTTACTTTGCAGGCTTTCGTTGGTTTCCCATGAAGCCAATCCCATACACTCCCATTCTCCATGTACTCATATATCAGCAGATTCCAACCTGCTCCTTTCTTTGCATTGCTACAGTAACCAATCAGCTTCACCAGATGTCTATGTCTGGTCCTCCCGAGTGTCTTAACTTCTCTTATGAAGCTTTTGTTTAGCAGAAAATCATCTTTTGATGAGATCTTCTTGACAGCTACTGTCTCTCCGGTGGCGAATTCTGCTCTGTAGATTGTCCCTGAGCCACCTGAACCAATCTTGAAGTCATCACTTAGATTGTTCGTCGCTTCCATGATATCTTCCCACCGGAAATCTCTCTTTCCAGCAGCATTTAGTTGAAACAGCGGCCTTCGCTGTGCTTGTGATGAAGAGGAGGAGTACGTATAGTTCACTTCACTTCCTTTCCTGGAAAATTCTTGCTTGGTTCTGAAGATTCTTAATGCAAGTATTATTAGGGCAATGATAGCTAGAGTTGAAATTGCAGAGATAATCACTACTGATGACTCACTCAGGCTAGATTTCTCACCGCCGCTGTTGCAACGGTTAAGAGGGCTTCCACAAAGTTGTAGGTTCCCTTCAAATGCCTCATCTGACCAGCGCGAGAACTTCTTGTCCAATTTTCCCTCTAGGTTGTTGTAAGATAGATCAAGCTTTCCCAAGCTGCTCATATCCCCAACTTGTGGAGGGACTTCTCCAGTGAACTGATTGTGGGAAAGGTCAAGTGCTTCTAATTTTGACAATTTTCCAAGAGAGAGTGGGATTTCACCTGATAGATTGTTGTAACTGAGGTCTAAAATGATTTGGAGATTTTGGAGTTTTCCGATCTCAGTTGGCAAATCACCATTAAAATTATTTCTGGATAGCTGGAGCTCATAAAGCTTGCTCAGCTTACCTATTGCCTGAGGGATTGGTCCAGATAACTTATTACGGTCGAGTCTGAGGACATTAAGGGATGCAAGATCACCAATATCAGCTGGGAGACTTCCATTGAGAGAATTGTCATTTAGGTTGAGAACTAGCAATTTGGAACATTTGAATAGCTCCAATGGAAGAGGACCAGAGAAGTTATTGAAGGAGAGCTTAAGTTCTCCCAACTGAGGCAAACTTCCAAGCCATGGTGGTATTTTTCCAGAAAGAAAATTATTGTGTAAATCAATGTAAGTCAGTTTATTGCACAAAGAAAGCTCAGCTGGTACTGGTCCAGTGAGTGAATTTCCTGAGAGGTCTAACAATGTTAGTTCATGAATTTTTCCCAATGTCCTTGGAATTTCACCAGAAAATTTGTTACTACCTAATCTTAGCCTCTCTAGTGAGACTAAATTTCCCAACTGGGGAGGAATTTCTCCATCAAAAGCATTGTTTGTGACATCGAAAGAGAGTAACAATGGAGAGCTACAGAGTGCAGCTATGCTGCCATTCAATCTGTTCTTTGAAAGATTCACTCTGGTCAAGTTTGCTACATTTATCAGTTGATGAGGGAGGTTACCTTCAAGAGAATTGTTGTAGAGCATGAGCTGCTGCAATGCCCGGAGGAATCCGAATGCGGCAGGAATTCCACCTGAGAGCTGATTATCTGCCAAATCCAGGATATTCAGCTTAAGACAGTTACCCAGTGTGGCAGGAATTTTACCCACAAGCTCATTCTGCCTAAGGTGAAGGAAGTTCAACTCTTTCAGTCTCCCAATAGTGATTGGAATTTCCCCGCTGAAATGGTTCCCAAAAAAATCAATCATTTGCAAGCTAGAACAGTTACCAATCTCCATAGGTATAGCCCCAGACAATTGATTATCATAGAGATACAGAATTTCCAACTGGCCAAGCATTCCAATCTCTTTAGGCAGAGCACCCTTCAAATTGTTGTGAAACAAGGCAAGTGTCTGCAAGTTACTGAGGTTTCCAATGAAGGGAGAGATGGAACCAGCCAAGGTGTTGTTGTTGAGCAAGAGATCAGTTAACTCCACCAACCCATAAAGCTCAAGAGGAATGGACCCATTGAGTGAGTTATTGGACAAATCAAGCTGCTTCAGTGATTGGCATTGGCTCAACTCAGCTGGAATCTCACCAAAAAGTCCACACTCTGACAGCATTAAATGCTCCAAACTTGTTGCATTGGAACATAAGTTTCTTGGTATGACACTATTAAGGTTGTTACCAGACAGAACCATGTAAGATAACTGAACCATGTTCCCAAACTCCTCTGGAATCCCTCCACTGAGCTTGTTCATGGACAAGTCCAGATTTTGAAGGTTACCCAGTTGAGCTAGGGACGGTGGGATAGCACCCTCGAGTTGGTTCCCCATGAAGTTGAGGTAAATGAGTTCAGTCATCTCGCCGAGTTGACTCGGAATCTCCCCTGTTATGCTGTTGTTGGCGAGGTTGAGAGTTTGGAGGCTCTTGAGTTGACTCAGTTCACTCGGGATTGAACCGTTGAGTTTGTTGTTAGTTGCAGTGAAGACGGTGAGGCTTGTGCAGTTCCCCAACTCGCTCGGAATTGGTCCCATCAACTCGTTGTCCTGCAGTATCAGATTCTCCAAGCGGCTGAGTCGACCCAGTTGAGGTGGAATCGACCCGGTGAGTCTGCATGAAGCCAAACCAAGGTTGATCAAGTTGATCAGGTTCCCAAGCGACGCGGGAATCGAGCCCGTTAGTTCGTTGTCACCGACTCGCATGACTCGGAGACTCGTGAGTGAACCAAACTCAGTGGGGACTTGACCCGTGAGTTGGTTAGAGAAGAGAAGCAAAGATTCCAATGAAGTGAGGTTGGAAAGAGTAGTTGGAATGGGACCCATGAGGCTGTTGGAGGAAAGATCAAGGTGGAGCAGGTTTTGCAAGAGACCGAGTGAGGGTGATATTGACCCGGTGAGTGACGAGTCAGAAAGGTTGAGGCCCACCACTTGCACCGAGTCACCATCATTCAACGAGTTTGACACTGAGTTTGAGTTCAATGATCCACATGATACACCTTTCCAACTACAGTAGTCAGTGTTGTTCTCTGACCAATCACTCAAAACGTTTTGTGGGTCTTCCTCAAAAGAATTCCTCACTTCCAAGAGAACTCTCAAAGTTGTCTCAATGTCCAATTTGCCCTTGCCAAGGACTAGTGTCATAGTAGTAGAAGAAGAAGAAAAGCACAAAAGGAACAAAACTAGTACTAGTGTTGAAACCCTCATTGTGCAAGTTTGCAACACTCAAACACTCACAGATGGAGAAAGCAGAGTAAAATTATGGTTGATATTGGGATATTGTTGCATGGATGATGGGGCTATGCTTTTATGGTTATAATGAAGTGAGTATGTGTAGGCAGAGCAGGTTGATGGGTGCATGGCATGGCATATGCATTGGATATGGGGGGGTTGGTATTTGCTCTGTATTGCTAGAAACCTTCAAAATAAGTGACAAATGAGAACACAACTCTGAAGTCAAGCACACTATAATTGATGATGTTAATGTTCAGTCATTCAGAGAAGAGAGAGAGAGAGAGAGAGAGAAGAGCCTTAAATGGAGAAGAAGAGATAAAAACAAGTATGGGAAATGAGCATCATAGACAGAAGAGGATGCAATGCAACGCAACAGTGGTCAGAGATTGAGACTCTCAAAAGAAATAGCAGAAGAAGATGTAATTGAAAAATAGTATATTATGAAGTCATGAAGATATGGGGTTAGAAGAAAAAGGATACAGTAGTTGGTTGGTTACTCACGGAGAGGAATAGTTGAAGTGGGTTTGCTATTGCTTTTAGTGTTGTTGTTGCTGAACATGGATGAGACCCTACTCAGAAAGTGAGCAGTTCAATTCCCCTTTTTTTTTTCTTTTTCTAAACTTGTTGATTTGAGTTTTAGACCCTTTAGGAATTTGAAAATTGTACTTTGCATGCTTTTACCAAAGTCAATGAAGTCCCCATCACAAATCATTGTCTTTCCTACGCAAGCCATGAAAATTTTTATGTTCTTTAAACAAACACTCTGTTTCTGTTTTATACAGAAAAATGGAAGCATAGTGCTTAGTTTATTCAAGGTCAAAACAAATCAAATGAATTCTATATTTATATGCAGTACTGTTCTATTGTCAATCTTTTTGGTTTTGAGTTACCAAATCATTGTGTCATTATGTAGTATTTTGTCTTTTTAATTGGTTGCACGTAACCCTTTTGCTTACTCCAAAAGCTCTGCTTTTATTGTTTTTACACTCAATAATGTTACTGTTGTCCTAACAAATGATAAAAAAATTTGCTAATCAATGATTCTTATATTCTTTATTCTTATGCTTTTGTTACATGTGTATTAGTCCATGCCAATCCAAAAGCTAACCAGAAATTTTAAATCTGATTTGGATGGATTAGTCAGAACATTTGTTTCTTTATTCCATCTCTTGGAGTGTGTGTATCTGCCTATTGGAATTGAACTTGGTTATTCGAGTTTGACACTTTAGTATATGCATGAGTTTCAATAATGCAAGAGGTTAAGTCTTACAAGGGTTAACATAATACATAATCAAAACTTACCAAATCAGATAGAAATTCCCAAATCCCAATATATTTATATTATAAAGGAAACAAGTGTTAACAACTTGGAGAACAATCAGAGTTTCCTTGTAATGGAACATAACTGATTTTATTGTTAACTTGCATCATTTTCTATTTTTTTATTTGGGTGGTAAAACTAATATCATCTATATTGTAGAACACTCAAGATGATGATTCCAATGATCAGCATCAAGTCTAATCATAATTAATTAGATGTATTTGTAGTCTTATACTTCTAACTACTACTAACTTTCATAAAAACCAACATATCTGAAAATGACAAAATGTCTATATTACACTAATTTATATAGCCCATTTCTTCAAAACTTATCCTATAGGCTTATAAATGCAGAGGCCTATCCATCAGAAATATGAGTGACTACTAATTACAAATATGAAGCTAAATGAATACAGTATGTATGGGACCTTGTCTCAGATAATGTATGGCCTTTTGTTTGCTTTTATCCTCCAAGACACCTACCTGTTTATATAATAAGGAATAGCTTCTCTGTATGAGTATCTGCTTCTTGCATGTGAACATTTTCTATTCCCTTGTTAATGCCATTCAATTTCTTAATTGTCAACTTGTTATCCAAATTTATTGTCTTTCTCAAGTATGGCTCACCAATCAAGTTCCATATTGTCATTGCAGAATTTCACAAGAAAGGATGTGGGTGGGAGGATTTGGCTAGGTTTCATATTAGGATATGAGATTGTTGGAATATTTTGGTTGATCATATCATCTTGCCCCAAGTTAAGATCTTCTCCCGTGACCGACAACTAAAAGGTCTGTTAAATTATATTTGTAGTTACTATGGCTCATACTATTGACAAATTTGTTGACTAACTAACAGAGGTTGTTTTAGTTTAACCAAAGAAGATAGAATAATGTGGTTTAGACAAAAAGATAAAAATAATGTAAAAAATAAGACATCTCAAAAGTTAAAGCTTGTGTAGATTCGGTCATCTTTGACAGTGGAAGACTTTTTCTGCGATTAATTTTCAATAAGGATGTATATAATATATGCTGCTATATTTAGTATCACATATACCAGGGTGGGTGATGTCAAAAATATTTTACGCGCAATTTGACTAATCCAAGAGAACATGACAAATGAAGAAAAAATAGTTGTTACAATTTTGCGTAGAGTATTTATTAAATGTATGATTCAATGTATAAAACAACAAGCTGTACGTTCTGGATGCTTATCCAAGAGAGTATGACAAATCCTTCCTTAAAATAAGGAATCTCAATAATAATAGATCCCAAAGAGAATGACCTCCAAACACTTTTAAATTCTCATTATATATATAAATAGTTAACTTAGTTTGACCCCTCTTAGTTAGTAACCAATTCAAGATAATGCTTGATATTATCATATTCATCTGACCTACCAAAAGAAAGCCTCATTGTTAACAATATATATAATATTATGTATAATCTTTTTATTTTCTTTATGTTTCCATTGGGCTGCTATATGCCTATATGCTCGTTTCTTCTCATGTTCGGCTTTAATTATCATGGGCTATGGCTCGTTTTTGTTTCCAACTATTGTGTTTTTGGTATCAGATGTGGCTTTTGTTGGGCTTTTTCTTCCTTGGCTCTTTTATATTTCTACATATTTATGTAGAAAATAAAAATAATAAAATATCTGACACAATGTGGAACAAAAAAATATATATATATCTGACACAATTAGTCAGTCATCATATAATAACAACCTGAATCTCACTTAAACAATTTGGTACATACATACATGGTAGCATGTCCTGTGTGTGTTTCCAATGTGTGCATCCCACGTTTGTGCAACACAAACAAGTTAACAATGTTGAAGTCAAAATCTTGCTCTATATGTAATTCAGTGCCTCGATCAGTGAGGTCAATAATTCTTTGTGCACTGTGAACATGTCCAACTCCAATATTTCCTTCTCATTCCTCATCATTCTTTTGATCACCATTATTTCAACCTCAGCACATCCTCATCAAGATAATGAACCACCAGGGGATTCTACTCTCTACACTCTCAAAGTCCCAACATTAGAGGAAACAAACTTTGACAATCTCCTTTCCTTTGGTTACTACCAAAACACCTGTCCTCAATTCGAATCCATCCTTCACACCAAGCTCAAACAATGGATTCTAAAGGATTATACTTTAGCTGCCACTCTCCTCAGGTTGCATTTTCATGATTGCTCTGTCAGGGTAAGTAATTAAATGACCATTATATACATACATAGATACTTATGTACATTCTTAGATGTTCCAAGAGCAAGATCACCAATGTATTAATTATTAGATTAAAATGTTGGAAAGATAGGAGATAATAATGAATCACAAAACAGAATGTGTTGAAAGATAAATATATTACATAGCAAAACTTTTCTCATCCTCATTTGGGCCGTTATTGGCATTCATTCATGCATGCAGGGATGTGATGCATCCATTCTTTTGAACCATGATGGAAGTGAGAGGACAGCAGAGGCAAGCAAGAGACTGAGAGGTTTTGAGGTGATTGATGATATTAAGGCAGAGTTGGAGAAGCATTGCCCCAAGACAGTTTCATGTGCAGACATTTTGACAGCAGCCACAAGGGATGCCACTGTTGAGTTGGGTGGTCCATATTGGGCAGTTCCTTATGGCAGAAAAGATGGGCTTGTTTCCATTGCCAAGGAAGCTGAAATGGTTCCTATGGGCCATGAAAACATCACTTCCTTGCTTGAACTTTTCCAATCCAAAGGCCTCAATGTGCTTGACTTAGTTGTTCTCTCAGGTAGGCTAACTAAATGAAAATAATCATGTTTTCTCTGTTTTCAATATTTCCTTCACAAAATTTTGAAAACAGAGAAAACAGAAAATGAAAACATAAATGAAAATGGAAACCAAAGAGTACTATGTTTCTTATTAAGCTGCAATTGCGCCCACAATATTATTCTTAAATATGATGCTTCTATAGTTGCATCGGATTTTTCTACAATTTTTCGCATCGCAACTGCAATTTAAAACTAAATGCATTGGCAACCATAATGTTATTCATTTTGATTTCACTTTGAAATGTAAGTCTAAAAGTGGTTAATAACTTTATATGTTGTGATATGTCTAGGGGCTCATACTATTGGAAGGGCTTCATGTGGATCCATTCAACATAGGCTATACAACTACCAAGGAACAGGGAAACCAGACCCATCCATAGATCCCAAGTACCTAAACTTCCTGCAGAGAAAGTGTAGATGGAGTGCAGAGTATGTGGATCTTGATGCTACAACACCAAGGGACTTTGATTTTGTGTACTATAGGAATCTCAAGAAGAATATGGGGTTGTTATCCACAGATCAGTTGTTATATTCTGATCCAAGGACTTCTCCTATTGTTTCTGCATTAGCTTCTGCGCCTTACATTTTCAAGCACCAGTTTGCAGTTTCCATGGCAAAGCTTGCCAATGTTGGAGTTCTCACTGGCCAGGATGAAGGGGAAATTAGGACCAACTGTAATTTTGTCAATGCTTAATGCACTTTATAATTTCTCAATCTGTTTTGATTCAAACAATATTTAATTAAGGGAAAAAAACATTTTACCTTCCTGGATGTTTGGGTCGTTGCAATTTAGCCTTTGAACTTTCAAAATGGGCAATAAAACGTGCATTCTGCTCCATCCGTCACAACACCATCCATTTTTTTCGTTAAATAAGCACATGCAGTGCACATGTCATTTATTAAATGACTAAAATACCTTTTTTCTACGGGAAAAAAGCACTTTACCCCCCTAAAAACACTTTACCCACTAAAATATCTTTTTTTACGGGGAAAAAAGCATACTGTGTGTTTTTTTTTCCGTAAAAAAAAGGTATTTTAGTCATTTAATAAATGATATGTGCACTGCATGTGCTTATTTAACGGAGAAATGGATGGAGTTGTAACGGATGGGGCAGAATGCACGTTTTAAAACATACAGGGAATCGTATTGCCCGTTTTAAAAGTTCAGGGGCTAAATTGCAACGATCCAAACATCCAGGGAAGTAAAATATTTTTTTCCCTTTAATTAATTTGTACTTAATACTTTTATCTTTAATTCTTTTTCATGCACATTAATATTAATATATGTTACATTAAATTATTATATAATTTTCATTCTCACGTTGAGTAAAAAAGAAAAAGATAAAATTGATGATGATGGAGAAAAGGACTAGCCTCTCTCTTCATCAAAATTTGCGAGCTAAGTGGAATGAACTAAAATATACTTCTATTTTTCGACGAACTCAAAATTTCAGATCAACAGTTAAATTTAGTGGACTAACTCCACAGACTAAGTTAATTTTACATGATTTTTCTTTTGGATGTGAAAAAATATGCAAACACATATAAATATTTTGTACATATATCATAACTGATTGAATTAGTGTAAAAAAAGGACCATGGTAAATTGCTTTCATATTTCAATGTAGGTATGTCCCACCATCCTCATTTACTAGTGCATGCTAAGGAGTAAGAAATTTCGTTTTTTATTTGTGCTGAGTTGTTGTTACACATTTTGAGTACATTATACATTTGATTTTTAGAACGTGAATTTAGAATTTCGAACAAAAATACAAAAGTCCAGACATGCACTATTTAGATTTAGATGCCATTTACCAATCGTCACAAACAAGTTGAATACATACATACATATATATATATGCAGAGATTTTAATCAATCCTTGCTTTTCCTTTTCATATATATTCAGAAGACTTTCTCTCTTTTACATATACATGTCCCTTAACTTCCTTTTCATTATATAAACCCCACACTATATATATATATATATATATCTTCCCCCATAGCACTTGTTATTCACCTTCTCTGTCACATTGAGCTCCAAAAAGATTCACCATATATATATTTTTTTCACATCCCAAATATTTGTCCCTTTTCATGCTTTTTTCATCATAGCTACATTAGTTTCTTGGATGATTTTTATAATTAGGAATTTGGGTATTTTTATAATTATGGCTGGTGATGCAATACCTCCCTTGTCCACTTGCATGGTCCTCTTCTTCTTCTTCTCCTTGCTCCTAGTTTCTCATCACTTCACTATGGCCATGTTAGAACAGAGTTATTCTGCTTCAAGTTCTAATAACAGAGAGGGGGCTAAGAAGAGGAACAATGTGGTAGTTTCTTCAGCAAGATCAGAAGGTAGCAGTAGAACAGAAAAGTCCAAGAAGCATATGGTGAGAGGAAGTAGTGATGGAAAAGGTCTTCAACAGCTTCAGGGTTCTAAGAAAGCTCCACGGCCACCATTGAAATGGAAAAAGAGGTTCTTCAGTCCTGATGAACATGAAGTTCCAAGTGGTCCAAATCCCATTTCAAACAAGTAAATTCAGTAACACAAGAACTAATGAAGGCACAGTGGTTTATATCTTATTGGGGTTTCAGGTTTTCCTTTTGTTTTTGTTTTTCCTATTTGGAAAGGATTTGTAAGACTTCATCAATCATCACAGAGGTTTGATGTATGTATGTATGTATGTATGTTGTTAAATTGTTATTAGCATGATGATATATTGATCATGTACCAATCATTTAAACATGATGAGATGATATATGTGCATGCATATATGAATATGAGATTCTATATACTTGTAGTAGTCATCATCATCATTATGTTTGCATTGTGTTAATGCTATTGGATAAAAAGCTATTTGGCTAGGGTCATGACTCATGATGATGATTCAAATTTGCAATGAAACGTTTTTGTTGCTTTTTTGTTTTAGACGAGGAGGTCTTGCATTTGCTTACTGCACACCATTGTTTTGCGTGAAAAAGTTTCATAAGGATTTGGCATCCAAAGAAGTATTGGTTTTGAAGGGTCAATATCCTTCCTTCTCCCCTTAATATCCCAAAATAACCTCATCACTTTCTCTGCAACTACCATAGTACCCCTTTGTCCCTTTCCTTCTAAAACTGAAGCAAAACCATTGACTTAATTCTCATACATGTCTCCATCTTGTGCCTCTTGGTGTTGGATACTGCTAGTAGTACATTACATTACCCTTTTTTTGTTCTGTGTTTTATCATTACAAACTGACAAGCCTAATTGGAATAACAATAATTATTGGGTAATTTTTCATTTCTTTAATTTGCTTGCTTCTTGTATAGTATAGTATAGTATACACTCTCTGTTCTGGCATAAATTGTACTCTTTGATCAGGGTTTCAAAATTTGGGATAAAGCTACCCATGATTCCAAAGTGCTAATCATCATAAATTGTCCTTTTGCATGTTTTGGTATGGAAGTACATTCTCATTTGTAACACACTGTCACAGTTCCACTCTCACTAAATTCAATGTTAAATGTAATGTAATGGATGCAATGCATGGAATGAAGGAAGGAAGGACATTTTCGACCACATTTCATCACTTTTAAAACCATTGAACCCAAAATTTTGATTAAGAACAAAGAACTAGAAGAGAGGGCAAGCTAGTTCTCTATGATTAGGCATTCACTTTTGGGGTCAAGGGGGTCTTTTCACTTTAATGTGTTAACTTTAATTTGTTATCAAGACTCGAATTTCTCTGCTTTGTAAGACTAATAGATAGACACTATGGCTCTAGAAAATGTTTCTCACACAAAGAAAAGTAAAAAAAGAACAACAACAAATGTAACTGGTTGCTTGCTTTGTCAAAAGCAATCAAAGTGCTTTGACAGCTTTCCTTTTACCGACTGTTTCCTTTCTGTCTTTATTTGGTTATTATCATTTTAATTATAATTATTATTATTCCTCTTTGTTTTAACTTTGGAGGAGTGCGTGTCTAATGCTGATTTGTTGGAACTTATAACTGTTCAACTTATAGCCAAGTTTCATTGATTAATTTTAGAGTTGCTCATCCATGAGACTGATAGATGGATTAGGTGCTGAAGTTATTATCACATAGCATTGTAAGAGTATATATATATATATATATATATATAAAAGATGATTTATGATTGCAAATAGGGATACACAGCACTCACAGATATATAAAAATTAGTTAAAAAAGAGAAAAAAATTACATTTGAGCCTCAATCTCCACGAAAATGATTGTAATTTGACTGCTCATGGCTTTGTAAATCATACTTTGCTAATGAACTCCACATCGAATAAGAGGACTGAATCAGGAGGAATGATGCATGAACCTGCATCATCAAAATAAGTATAAACTTCTGCTAGGCTAGGCAAAATGGTAATAGAAAAACTCATGCCAAAGAAAATGTACAATGTACTCCACATGTGTAAGGCAACAAATCAATAATTCTTTAGATTAGTTCTATTCTAAATAACAGCTAAACACTTAAACAGTACTATTACAGTACTAATTTAGATTCTTTAATGAAACAGAACATTCACATGCATGTTTTCCTTAGTTCAAGCTTCTTTACAGAATTTGCTATGTACTCCAATTATATTGTTTTATAATCATCTTTTTACAGTGTCCATGACCATGACTCCATATATGATCAGAGATTCAAAGGATGAGTATGTATGTCTTGACATGATTCTCGTACTGTAAACTTTATGGTTAACAAGTCCATGCCAAATTGCTGGTTTAACAGACATGTTAGTAGCTACTAGCTAGTAAATTTAAGTGAAATTATTGCACAACAACTTTAACTGCATCATAACAAAAACAAATTATCCTTTTCCTTTTCCTTATACTGAGTCAGGTCATTGCCTCACGCTCAATTTTCATATATTGAAAAGAGGCATATTCAAAACAATAGTAAGTTAGTAACCAGTACCTCTCCCTAGAGAGATACTAGTACTAGTTAGAGATTGAACACTTGGGTTATGTTTTGCACATTACCTAGTAATCTAGATTACCACGCAGAAGATTATCACTCTCGAAATTGCTTAAAAATTGTAATGCAGGATAAGATCTTCTTGGATGCAGCACAAAAGAATCTTTATTTGCCACACAAACATATATACACCAAGAAAGAAAGAAAAAGAGGGAACTTGCCTCCTTTGCAACCGGCCCCTCTTGAGCCATATCCGAGTTGTGGAGGAAGCTTCAGTGTACGTTTCCCTCCTATGTTAGAAAACAAGATATAAATGTTTACCTTTGATTGTAATGAATCGATGAGTTTAATTAGAATGTTGTTAATTGAAAAGAAGTACCTGCAAGCATGGGAGGAACTCCATCACCTCCTAAAATGCCTTCATCCCATCCTTTGATGACCTATGAAACACATGAACAATATTCAAATCCTGATTACCAATCTGAGATTCTTTGGTTCTAAGATAATAATAATGTATGTAAAATTGCAGAAACACAATATTCAAATCAGTATTGATGCATATATATATATAGTCATATATATACCTCTCCAACACCCACACGGAATGTGAGTGGCTTGCCACGATTATAGCTGCTGTCAAAAACTTTGCCATTCTCCAATTTGCCTACATAGTGTGCCTGGGAGACAAAGGGAGAACAGAGCAGTGACATCAAATGAAAATGACAAGAAATGCTCCAAAAGCCCTAATTCATGAATGATAATTGAAATTATCAATAAAGTAAAAGAAAGAAAGGGTTTACCTTAATAAGCTGTCCCTTAAGAGCCTGAGGACCGGTGCCCACAAATTTATCACAGAATGCAAGGCCTGAAGGAGCTACTGTGAATTCACACGGAGCTGTATCAGTTGCTGCTGAGGAGGATTGTGGTTGAACTTGAAAGAGAGCATTAAGGAGCCCAAAACTGAGGGCAAGGCCTAATGCGTCTCTTCTCTTGAAATGGGTGCCATTGGGATTGCTCTCACTCTCACTCTGTGGAAGCAGTACCAGTGGTCGTTGGACAGAGACAGAGACAGAGGATGATGTTCTGTGCTGATTATAAGAAGAGAATACAACAGGTAGTGGTGATGATGATGATGAAGATGAATTGTTGCTTTTATGGGGGTGCAGGGAACAACCAACGCAAGTGCCAATTGAGTATGGTGCCCGACACAGTGATAAACTCATCATCATCTTCACCAAATCTAATCTATTCTAGGATGTGGCTGTCTATGCATGGGATGATGGGTTTGGCTACAAACTTGGAATTTGCAATTATTGTGGTTCAAATTTTGTTGCTGAAAAATAAATATCAATCACATACCTTGGCCAATTTCAAATTTGATCCATGTCAAAATATATAACATGAGTTGGATAATATGTAAGTATCAATTCATGCTCCATTTATCCTTGAATCAAAATTATATCATTTAGCTTTTTTTCATCGAAATTTTGTTTTTAGCTCAAGTGTTGCAAAAGTTTAGATAAAGCACGAGGAGACAAATAGATCAATAGTAAATCAAATGATCAAGGATAATGTGACATAATTTGGATTCATTTTTAAGGGAAAAAAAATTGTTTTTTTTTTTTAATTCTAAAAATTGTTAATCCGTTCATTTATTTATTTTGGTTATCAATCCATTTATATTATGTGAACAGACAAGTTTCGTCTAATGGAAGAAGCTTAACCCAATCTCATATATCCAAGTTAGGCCCATAAGAGAACAGGAAAATCCTGATCCAAAAGAAAAAGGATTGAAAAGACTATTAAACCCTCGGACTGGATCGTATTTTCAGAAACTACCCCTCTTTCGATTTGCTATGTAAATAAACCTAGCTAGCTAACCACCGCCTCTCTCGCGGCGCGCTTCAATTCATAGTCATAGCCGCAGTTTTGCTTGCATTCACTCGAGCTCATCTTTCTGTTACTTCCCAAAACCAGGTACCCTAGCAACCTCATCTCCAATCACTGTGTTTTTGTTTATGTTTTCTATTCCTTTGCTAAAAAGAAACATCGGTTCTGTTCATTCCTCGGCGAGTTTTAAGATTGTTTTTCTCTGTTTCTCTATATATGTATCGGTTCCATTCCTGTTCTTCTCTGCTGTATTTGTCTTATCACTGAGACTTTGATGTTCTTTGGTCATCCATGATTGAATCACCATCATTCATGGAATTCGATATTATTGTAAAGTTAGGAATTAAAATGAATTTCATTACTTAAGTTAAAACGCATGCAAAATTATGGAGTATTTGGATAATTTTCATAATGCGTTCTAAAAATTAGAATTCGTAAGCCCTAATTGATTTTGTTCCAAACAGGGGTAAGTGATACCTCAAAACCCTAAATTAAAGTGTAGCAGCAAGAAGGGGATCACAACTCACAAGAGAATGGCAAAGTCATTAAGATCAAAGAGGGAGAAGAGGCTTAGGGCTATTCGCAGGGAGATGGTTGAGCCTTTATATGACAAGAAAGAAGCTGCAAAGCTTGCCGCCCAAGAAGCTGCCCTTGCCGCCCCCAAGCTTCCGGTTCACGTCCCATCAAACACTGCCATGGATGCCTCCACCTCCGCCAGCAACACCAATATGGGTACCATATTCATATCTGTTACTTTATTTGTTCTCTGAGGAATCTGTTAACTAATTTAAACTTTGATGTGAAGTCCTAACTCTTATTGTAGTAGTTTGTGAAAGAACTTAACTTACAAGTTATGAGTATACTATATACATGTTATAATGCATTGAATCGACTGGAATCGATAAGCCCGGAATTGACCTTAATACTATTTGATGTCTTGCTCTTGTATGCAATGCATGACTTAGCCTGGAATTGAGTCTATAGACCTTCCAAACTCCAATTGAGCTCTCAGCTAATTGGAAGTTTGGAACTAATTTTAAAAGATGGCAGGCATTGTGTTACCCTGCTTATTTCACAGAATATCTCATCAACTAAGAAATTCTTGTGAAGACTGTTGTGCATGATATAATTTTTATGTTAAAGAAGGATTCTCTATTTTTATTTTTTCCTCCTGAAAACAGAGCATTGTTATTTGATAGCCATGCTGCAAGCACAATCTAATGTCGTCATGTATTTGCTTTTTGAATTTGCCAGATGTAGAGATGGCTGATGGCAGTAAAAGTGCGGCTTCCTTGAAGCCTGTTGGTGGAATAGGGAAGAAATTGAAAAAGAAATTGAAGCTGGCCAAGAGCAAGCGCCGCGGTAAGGGAAATCCCAAGAGAAAGCGTAACATATAAACGCAATTAAGATTTCAGAACTGGTTAATTTGTTTAAGATGTTGAGACAGGTTGTTTAATTTCTATGCCATCATTGAGATAGGATGTTGAATTTCTAGGTTATGTTATGTTGTGTTCAAAGGTATTTGTCAGAAGATTGAAAATGTTACGTTGAAGATATTACTAGTAGAGTAGTAGTAGCTTTGGCCTTGAAGAAGATCATAATGTGATTTCATGACAAATTTGATTGCTTTTGAATGTGCGAAACATCATGAACTTACCATGAAGTGTCCAAAGCTGGCGTCACAGACAATTTTTACATGGAAGTTTTGATTTCTTGGATATTTTGAATTTTCAACTGCTTCATTTTCAAAGGTCCGAAATTTAAACATGAATATTAAATAATACTATGGGATTGTCATTGAGGTCAAGGTTTTGCTTAAGCGTTACTCTAGCTCTCGTCGAAAGGTTAGTCTTATGGTTACGTTTTAAAAGGACGAATCTAAAGAGATCCCTTTGCAATAAGTTGTCTCAAAAATTGTAAAAAAATAAAATACTTTTCTTAATATTATTATTATTATTTACAGGACAAAGAAGACTTTATTATCGTAAAAATATATGTAGGATAGGTATACTGTATATCATTGTATATAATGATGGAGGAAGGAGATGACGGCCAGCACCCGCGTACTTATACTGGAGCATAAGTTGTTTGTTCTGTTATTTTACTTTTCAAGATCACGTGCATTAGAAAAAGAATAAAAAAAAGGAAATATTTGGTGCGAGATAAACAATCAGTTAAAAGCATAATATATATAATATAAAATGTACTATATATATTATATATTGCAGTATTTAATCTTTTTTATAACATCTTATATATATTGTGCACGTATATATGTCGCATACATAACATAATATTAGTCAATTTATTATATTATATTATACATAATTTATTAACTATTTTGACTGGGGTTTTTTGTTGTACATATAGTTAGTCATGCTCATAGAAAAAAAAAAAGTTGCTTTTAATAGACATGGTCGTACAACAGAAATACGTCCAACAAGTTTCCAATGTGTGTTATACATGTTATGAGATGTGTGATATACGTACATGTGTTATACAAATAGCACACATGTCATAACATGTATAGCACACGTTGAATACTTGTTGGACATATACGTTGAATACTTGTTAGACGTATTTCTGTTATACAATAAAAATTATTGCAATATAATTATAACCATTCACTATAAGATTAATGAGACGAGCGATAAAGGAGTAGGTAGATTTTGTTCCAATATTAGAAAGCTGAATAAACTTCGTATATTTGATGAGCTGTGCTTTTCTCTTAAATTTGTTTTGCTATTTATTTACATATGGGGTGAATTTCATCCTAGCTAGTAATGATACATTATCATTCACACAAATTATATTGTCTAGCTAGTCTTTTCTGGTTTTAATTTGCTGTTCGTATATATACAGCTACAAGACAATCAGAATTCAAATTCCACCTAGCATTATTGGCCTTTCTTGGAATAAGAATGACTAAGCTAATTAAGCCTCGGTTTCTTCGAATTTTCGGATGAAGAATATATAATTGAACTCACTCGATCATATATAGCATTCATTCATGCATGCCTAGCTAACTACTAATAGCATTTGCCACAAGTGACCCTTTCTTTCACGTACGGTTTAATTATTATCCATCGAAAAAGAAAAGAATGAATAAACGGCAAACAAACTAAACAATATTTCTTCCACATCAAATATATGTAAGAATTACAGCAAGTAAGTAATCCAGAGAACAAAAAAAAGCTATTATTATGATAACATACACCCGGTTGTACACAATGACACCAATTGGCCAATAGACAACTTATACATAATAAACTTATTCCCAGCACAAATAGTGCTGCTTGTGCATATCATCAAACCTGCTGGATATATATATATATAGTCAACAAATTTGCATTAAATTGATTAATGAGTGGAGGATGATATAATAGTATTGATGATGGGGCGTGTTTTGCACATGGCCTTCAAGGGAACCGCTTTGGTGAGAGTAAAGCCATCAGTCTCAGACATATCAATATCGCGATCACCAACGCGGTTCCAATCGAAGCACTGAACCAACAAAGCGAGAGTCAAGCTGATTGCACGAAGAGCCAAGGCTTCACCAGGACACGCCCTTCTCCCCATCCCGAAAGCGATGAGCTTCTCCGTCTCCCCTTTCTTCTCAAACCTCTCTGGCTTAAACGTCGTCGCCTCGCTCCAGTACTGTGGGTCCCTGTGGATGGCCCACCCATTCACCAACACTATGGTGTCCCTTGGGACCTTGTATCCTCCGATCACGCAGTTCTCTGAAGACGAGTGAGGTAGCAACAGAGGAGCAGGGGTGTACAAGCGAAGGGTCTCGTTGATGACGTTTCTTAGGTAGCTCAGTTTTGGGATGTCGGATTCCTCAACCAGCCGATCTTGCCCTACGTGTCTGTCCAATTCTTCTCTCACTTTCTTCAGTACTTCTGGATGGTTCAGTATGTTTGACATCGCCCACTCCAAAGTCACCGCAGATGAGTCTGTTCCGGCTAGAAGCATAGCCTGTCGAGCCATCATCAACAATAATTATTAATTCACGTAATTTAATTGATAACTCAATACATGCATGATTATTTCTATATCCAAAATATATTATAATACTGTTAGAGTTAATTTTAATACTTTGATATTATTATTTAATTAAAATACTATGTTTGTTTAAATGATTTTTTAGATAATAACAAAGAGAAAATACTATTTTAACTGATGTGGTAACATATGGAGTGAGTAGTTAGTTACCAAAGCAAGGCCTTTGATGATTTGATCGGTGTAGTAGTCAGGTTGAGAGTGTTGGAGGTTAAGAAGATGATGGACCATGGTATTCTGATGCTGACTCTTTGACCGGATCTCGTCAATGAGTCCTCTCAAGAAGGCATCCGTCAAACCGCTGATCCTCCTCAGCCTCTTCTCCAAGTTCTCAAAGTCAAGCACCCTCAGCAGCGGCATGAAGTCGTTCTTGTTGTTCGCCCCCGACAACTGCAGCAGCTCCGAAACCAGCGCCCTGAACTGGCTCGCCTCCTGCAGATCCGTCATGTCACAGTCCTCTCCGTAGTACCTCTTCCCGGAGATCATCCTCATGATGTTGTTGAACGTCATGTCGTAGAATCGAGACGACAGTTCGACCTCCGCGAACTTCTCCGACGACACCTCCGCCAGCTTCCGTATCAGCCTCGTCGTCTCGTCCCTCCTGATCCCCGAGAAGCTGCTGATGCGGTGGTTTGAGAGTACGTCGAGGGCGGTTATGCGGCGCAGGTTACGCCAGTGCTCGCCGTACTCGCTTGACCCTACGGTGGTGTAGTTGTAGAAGATGTACTTCCCTGAGAGGAACTTGGGCCTGTTGGCGAGAACGACGTCGTTTTTGGTGAAGCATTCTTGGAACACTTCGGGGGAGGAGACCACTACGACGAGGCGGGAGCCGAACCAGAGGGAGAACACGTGGCCGTATTTTTGGGAGAGGCCTTGGAAGGTTCTGTGGAGTGGTCTTTTGAGGTGGTGGAGGTTTCCTATTATGGGGAGCGATGGTGGTCCTGGTGGGAGGTTCTTGAACTTTCTTGATCGGAGGAGGAGGTTGAGTAGGAGGAAGATTGCGAGGTAGAGGAGGGAATAGGATAGGAAGGGGTAAGGGATGTCCATCATCAATAATGTAGGTTAGTTAGTGTTTGTGTTGGGTATGAAATGCTTGCTTGCTTGGATGAATCACCACTTTGCATGCATTTGAGTGTGTGTTATGGCTAACTATGATGCATGCATTTATAGGAGTTGAGCCTAGCTAGGGCTGCGCTTGAGACCATGACGTCAAGCTTGGCCCCAAAAATCAACGCAAGAGTTCAACATTAGGTGGAATAGTCTACTCAAATTGCTACACGGGCCATCGCCATTTCCAAATTGTAACGCCCACCTCTAATAATATTTAAATGCTGCTGTAAAAACTAAATAAATTTAAAGATTTTAGATTATAATTATTAGTTACTATAAATTAACAATAATGTTTGGCGTACAACATAAATATGATCCATGTTACAGGTTGGATACAAATTGGACGTTTCTGTTGTACGTCAAAGATTATTGATTTTTCTATTAATGGGGCTAATTGGGATTCAATTCTACATTAATGACATACGTTGGTTGGATGAGAGTTGGATGTATTTTAGTTGTACAGGTAGCATATAGAAAAATTATATTTTCAATCTCTCTCACTCCCTAAAATTTCTCTCACTCCCCAAGATCTCTCTCAATCCCTCAAATATCTCTCACTCTTAAAATCTCTTATTTCAGTTGAACAAATTTAGGAAACAAACACAAAATCAAAAAATCAATGAAAACAATAGAGGAAAGAACACACAAAGGCATTCAAAAAATACAAAAGCACATTGATCTTGTTGATTTTTTTAAAGTATACAGATTCTATTTAATAGCACACATTATCATTTCGTAGATGTCACACATTATATTATCATTTTGTAAATGACACACATATATATATCCATTCAGTTTTAACTATGCACCGCCTCAATACAATAGCACACATCATCTGTACAGTAGTAGCACACATTCAATTCACAAAAATAACATGTATTGATATCGAACATACATGTTAATAGAAGCACACTAGAGCACATATCCTAACTATCCCATTAGCGTATTTTAAAAAATTAAATAAAATATAAACAAGACAATACACATCATTTAACACATAATACTAAAATCTAAAAATATAAGATAACGCAACATTTAAAAAATGATAGCACATATCACATTCAAAGAATAGCACACATTGATATCAAACACACATGTTAATAAAAGCACACAGTAGATTAAAACAATAGCACACATCCTGACTATTCCATTAGCGTATTTTAAAAAATTAAATAAAATAAAAACATGACAACACACATCATTTAACACATAATACTAAAATCTAAAAAAACAAGATAACGCAACATTTAAAAAATGATAGCACACATCATATTCAAAGAATAGCACACATTGATATCAAACACAAATGTTAATAGAAGCACACATTAGATTAAAACAATAGCACACATTCTGACTATCCCATTAACGTATTTTAAAAAAATTAAATAAAATAAAAACAAGACAGCACACATCATATTAACACAATACTAAAATCGAAGAAAAACAAGATAACGCAATATTTTAAAAAAATTGTTTTGGTTTCGATCTATGTTCCTTAAAAAAATAAATAACACTTAACACAAATCATTTAAGAATATTTTCCAAAAAAAAATAACACATTATATAATTTTTTTTCCAGAAACAAAAACCAAACAAAAGAATAACTAAAAGGAAAAGAAAAAAATGTAATACTCATGGATGAGGATGAACATAGGAGGTGGTGAGCACTTGCACCATGACCTCACTTAGATCTATGTACAAGGCTAAAAAGTCACTTCTTTGCTGATGCAAAATTTAATTGTTAATAAGCAGAAAATGAAACTGGAAAACATCCATATCCTCTCTCTCTAATGGCTTTTATGGAATATGGGTAGAATATAAAAAAATGGAAATATTGATTCTGTCTAGGATAGTCTTAAAAAAATGAAATTAGATAGTGATTAATGAAACAATAATTTTGCCTACAATTTGGTAAAGTAATTAGGTTGGTACTTATTGCACGCGCCTATTGATTAAAATTGAAATGGTGTGTTATTACTTATTAATGCTATATGTGGGCCATGGATGTATTTTTATACATTGGATGAGAGGTTGGATGTATTCTTATTGTACCACCAACATTTCTTAATGTTTTATCAAAGTACAGTTGCAAACTAACGTTGTAGCTAGTTATGTTTTTTTAATATTACTAATTAATTCATTTTTATCGTGTTATAGTTAATATTTGTTTCTTACCTTTAAATTTGAAATGTTTCGATATAAGAATGAAATCTAACTTAAAATTTAAGGATAAAAAAATAGAGTGTTACCTATAAATTGTTAAGAAATTACTTATTTCCCGTAATTTTTTTCATTCTATAAATATTTAGACATTGATTCAATTATTAATCATGTGTGCACAGAAAGAGTCTTGAAAAATTCACCAATGTAAACTCTACTACTATAAGAGAACTATAATTACTCTTTTGGAGGATGGATACTTAAGATACTAAAAAAAATGTTATTTTTATTTTCTCCCTCTAAAGTGGTAAGAAATTGTATACAGAAGAAAAGTGTGAAAAGAGTTTGTTATTAGTTACAATTTTCTTGCCTGAAGACTAATATTTATAATTTAATATGAAGGGAGAGAATAAGAAGAAAAGGAGGTGGTGATAAAAGAAATTGTGTCCAAAGGTATTTAGTTTTTTCTTTATCTTATTTTTTGAGTCCAAAGGTACAATTTTCTTGCCTGAACACTAATATAATTTTATTGATTTATTTAGTTTTTTTATCTTATTTTTTGAGTCCAAAGGTAATTAACTTTTGGACAATTCTGTTTATAATACAGAATGGATTATTTAAAATTTTTTGGTTTTGCTTTCAAGGGAAAAATCGATCTACACTGCTATAATATTAATATCCGCTGAATATTTGACAATTATTCTGCGAGTACTAATTAAAATATAATATTTCAAAAAGAGCATATCAAATTTATCATGCTCAAATATTTTCTTCTAAGTTACATTATTCTTACGTTCGATCTACTATTATTGTCACATCAGATTCTACAATGGTATATGTTTTGTTAACCAGCCACCAGTTTATTATATTTTTGGGTCCCATCGACAAATTTCGATGTAAAATCTTTAACAAGATTGTTGAGTGCTCTCTGAAAAGGAATGAACACCGCAAAAATTTGGGTCCACAAAAATAAAACACAATCGTTACAGCATGCATGCACCATCACATTTAGGTTAAAGAAATAATAGAAGAATAGTCAAATTAATTAATAGATATATTTAATAATTTTTTATCTAAAAGAATATAATTTTTTGGATAATAATATTTTTTCAGTTAAAAAATTTATTTTAACACTTTTGATCTAAATATTATTTTAATTGAATTTTTTTAATAGATTGAGTAATTTAAACCTAAATTCTTATTTTTAACTGTTTTGAGTGATACAATTTTTAATTAATTATGAATTAAAATTTTTATATTAATTAATTTTGACTATTTTTTATTATGAAAATAGAAGTAATTAGACGAGAATGAAAACCTCATATTTATCGAAAATTCTCACACTAGGTCAGGTTTGACTCTTGGACTCTTGACAAGTATACCATAAAACACAACTACTACGGCTTTATTTGTCCATAAAAGAAGCAATGGAAACAAAACATATAACATATAGGTGTATAGAATTTAAAACTATGAAAAACATATATTTATCAGTAATGTTTATTATATATCGAAAATATATTCATCAAATATTCGACATTAGTTATATGTTATACATGTAATGTGTTATAAGTATAACATATTACCTATAGCACATATTATATATGACATATAGCACACGTTAAATATTTGATAGATGTATTTTTTATGTACAACAAAATATATATATAGTGTCCGCTTTTGACTGGTATGTACTGATTTTTCTTTTCTGTTCAATTCTTTGTATCAGTGGCCGCCAGCTTCTCGAATTTCTTGTAAAGAGACTTGATTGATTCACAAGTCGTTTTATTTGTTTAATATATCTTAACAGTAGGTTTGCTGGATGGACCAAATACTACTTGCCTTCTGCTTCTGGATGCTGACAGTTTTTAGTACCGCTCGAAGAATTTATGTATGTATTTTGCTTGTTACATTACAAAATTAAATTTCGATCTTATATATTCACTACAACAATAATTATTTTCAACATATTATTATAAAAAAATATTAATAAGACTATTGTCAAAAAAGATATATTGACATTTATTGATCATTTATAAATTATTCTTTGATTAATGATCATTGAAAATACTCGTAAATTAGATTTAAATATTTTCGACGATCATTAATTGTCAATATTATTTTTATTGATAATACTTTTATTGACACATTTAATGTTGAAAATATTCACTGTTCTAGTAGTGATTTTATCAATATTTATTTTACAAATAAAAGTTTGATATTATTATATTGTTGATTTCATTTTTTTAATAAATTATTTAAATAAATATGGTTTTAGTCTTTATCAAAAATTCAAAACAGTAAATTTTGATTTTAGTCTTATAGTTTATAGCTAGCTACTTTTATATAATTATAAAAGGAATATAAGAATTATTAAAGCATATATAATTAGTCTACTATGGGATGAGTGTGAAAGATATTATTTGATGAACAGTAAAAAAGTAGTTAAAAAAATTAATAGGTCATGCATAATAAATATTATACAATACACACAACATATCTGACAAATTATGCACACAATATATATATAATGTTGTGACATATGATACATAACATATCATATATAGTGTATATAATATGTAATATACATCATGCATATTACATATTATATATATTATGCATAAAATATTAAATCAGGAGTAGCAGTCTCGGCAACCAAGCCACTCTACTATATCTCTGTTTAATGGAAGGATTTATTGCTATAATGTGCAGCAGAAATTAAAGAGGCGATAGAAAATAGGACTTTTCTTTTTGGTAGGTGAAAACATAACAAATTAAACAATAATGATATTTGTACGTACATTTTCTCTTACATATCTTCTCCATTCACTTTATCACTTTTGAATTTTGATGTGATATCACTCTATCATTTACACTTCTTTTCTCCACCATTATTGGATCAAGATGTATGTTTACTATACATACCAAAAAGTATGTACCAATACATTACTCCAAATTAAATGCACTTGCTATAAGTTGCTATTATACATGTTAATTAAGTGCCCTTGCTCTATCTCGCAACTTAGTTTTACCCTAAGTATATTACTCTATCTAAAAGGGACCTTGTTACCACCCACTTTTGATTCCTCGTCATGCATGAATTCGAATAAATAACGAGTAGTTAATTACCATCAAAGTTTGTATCTAGCTAGCTAGGTCAGTCAACAAAGGTTTCTTTGAATACAAATATTCATATTGATATCATTGCGGTCTATTACGATTTCCATGAATCAAATATGTGCCTTGCCTCTACGACAAGACGACGTATTGGTAAGTAGATTAGTCAAGACTCAAGCATTTTTTTAATATATATTTCAAGCCAGGTGAAAAGTACATAATCTCAATCAACGCATAGCTATGAACCAAAACATAAAACAAAACATTAAAATTGGTTAAAAACTAAAGTATTTACCGTTCAAAGACCACGTGCATGGACTTTCGACCACAAGTAACTATTTAAAAATGGTGATGCTAAATTAACAATATAAAACCAGCCCAACTAGCCAATAAATGAGATTTTGGGCCATAATTACTCAGCCCATTACTATCTCAATGATTATTTGGATCAAAATTAAAGTTAAAATAGGTCCATTGGCTGTATGGGCTGGTTTTTCATGGTTCACTTAGAATTATTGATTTAAAAATAAATTTTACTAGGGGTACAAAATTATACTAGTTAAAATAATAAAAAAATAAAAGTTTAAACCTTAATTATTCTATCTATTAAAAATTTACACATGATTAAAAATATTATCTGGACAAAAAATATTAAAGTAAACTTTTTTGTACTAGAAAACTATTGGTAGCAAGACTTTATGCTTAAAAATTATTGATGTACAGAAAACTTTTAAGGGTGCCACTGCTTTTCAAATTTATCAGCGGTATAATATAGCAATAACATTGAAATTTTCTAATAATGTTTAAAACATTGAATATATATATATAGGACAAACACTTTGTCTCATATTTGTAATATACTTTTTTTGAGCTATGTGTTATTTTCACTGTAATTATTAGTATAGATTTCATTTGAATGGAATCCACGTTGCATGATGACCAAAATGAAGTGATTGAATAGATTTTTTGAATATGAATAACTAAATAGTATGTAGTATTTTCGACGAAGAAGGGAGGGTTAAGAAAGATAAAATATTAGGCTGCGCAACATATCTTCTGCCTTATTAAAATATTTCTCCTATCTGTATAATCAAACCGTTTTCATTTTCTAGTGTTCCTGTCATATTTCCGTGGCGCATACATATACTAAATATTATTATAATATTAATATTAATAGTCATATGAATATTAGTTTCTGAATTCTTACTTAATTAGTTATCACTATGGGCATTTTTATTCAGCAATCAATTTGAAAGTCAAATGCAATACTCAAACACATGAAAACAAGATAAAATTTATTAGGCTAACGTTATTCGGTCCACGAAATAAGGTTATCTTTGATACAACATGATTAATGACAATTACATTATTATTTAAAATGTATTACATTGTCTATTAATTAAATCTATCCACCTGCAATGTTTACACGAAAGTCGATAATCATGATCCATGTAGAAATATATAATTAGATGATAACCTCTTGAAAATTTAAGGATATTATTATCTAGTTTGGTGATTTATAACTAAAAGTTAGTCAAACAATGAACTAGTTCTAGTTATTACGAATAAAATATAAAATCATGATTAATTAAATCTTAATAGTACTTAAGGAAGGAAGGCCCATCTCAGACAGTATAGTAATTTGACCAAGAGAATTCAACCTTCGATGGTCTTTTTGCTGGAACAAGGGTTTAATTGGGAGCATAAAAAGACCAAGCCCAATGACAAACTTTGAGAGAGAAAAAAAACTAAGCACCTAATTTTTCAACATACATACCCATATTCTTATACAGGACCAAACGAGGAGCTAGGTTGAATAATTTGTAGTCACATACCAAAAAAAAAAGAAGAATTTGTAGTCATAGTTAGAATCGTGCTATGGAACATTCAAAGAGATATATATTTTTATTCAAGGCTGAAAAATAAGATAAATACTGTGTAAATATAACTTCCACAAAATTTAAAAGTAATACATTATATGTTTACAATATGATGTATATGATGTTTGAACAAAAATTATCACGACATTTGTACCAACAATTTTATATCTATCTTTGATGAAATATGAATCTTATTTAAATGTGATTTCTCATATAAAATCTTCAATACAAATACCAAATTTTTTTTCCGTACAAATAACATTTTTCAACATAATTATTTGATTTTATTATGCATGTGATGAGATTACTTTTGCAATAAATCTTCACGTATAATGGTATTTCAGTCAATATTGTCGAACCAAAGTGGAGTCTATAAATTTAGTGAAAAAATTAAATAAAAAGACTAAGTGTCATTGTTGACTGAATTGACGAGTTTCCTATTGTACATATAGCAAATGGTTACTTTTGCTATCACGTGGGTTAGCCAGAGCTTTATTTTCTTTTGTTATTAAAATAGTAACTTTGTCTTTTTTTTCTCATTAGTCGACTCATCAAGTTTAGAATCTATTCTTTTCATCTATATACATTTCTTTGTGTTCCTTCCTCTCGCCTGCGTTACTCACTTTCAGTTTACAATTGAAGGCTTGTTGAGTACACGACAGTCTTCCACTAGTTTGTTCTCTATAGGAAAAAAAAAAAAAGCAGGTCACTAATTTAAAATTCATGTTGCTTTCGAATTCTGATAGAGACTTGTTTGTTGTTTTTCACTATGGAAAAAAGGGAAAAGAAGAAAAATGGTGAAAAATAACACATCCTTCGCAATTGTTGTCTTTATTTTATTTTATTGTAGATTTTGGTTCACTTTCCAATTCATTATGACCAGTAAATTGCATTTCTTTAATGAGCATATTGCTAGGGACAAAACAAATAATCAGTAAAAATAATTAATAAATAGGAATTTGGATCACAATCATCCAGCCCATTAAAAATATATTCATGATTAAAATGTTATTTGGACCATAAAATGCTAAATGTACTTTGTTAGCTGTTTTGACTGATTTTTTGTTGTTTCCCTATCACTTGTGTTCTTTAATACATCATGCTTAAATGTGAGCTTTAGTTATGTGTTGCTTTATATCCCCACCATTATCACTTGATGATGAAGGTTCTATTATTATATTATAAACTTAATCCTTTAGTTCTATTATCCTATTTTTTACTACATTTTAATATGACACTTGATGGTGCTACCTTTTGCCCTCCCGAGAATCTCCCTTACCTTCCTTAAAGGCTAAAGTGCATCCATCTTAAAACATCAACACGTGAATTGAAGCAATACAGTTGGATGCTCGTTTGTCTATTGTACAAGAAATATTATTAATTTGCAATAGATCTCCTTAAATCTTGAATTGGTTATTATGAAATAAAAAGAATCAATTCTCTACACATAGTAACATGTCCAAATAAGCATAAGTTAGTCACAGCTACCAGACCATTATACTCTGTTGCTTGATTCCTTCCATACATATAGAAGCGATTACTTAAACTTGGAGGAAAATACATTGAGTGATGTATGTCCACACTCATGTTTGAAATATGAAAAGAAGAATATTAGTATTGTGTCTGTTTCTCACTTATTTTTTAGCCGTGACTCTCTCTACATGTTCTTTGCCTAGTCACAATTCACAAATCATACATATATAACTCTTGGCACAGAATCATGCTCACAAAGGTAACCAAGAAAACTTGGTAGTTGACAGATCAGATTTATATGCTGCTACCCTGAGTTTCTTTAATTTCAGGGTAAGGATTCATTATGACAACTCATTACTTAAAAGTACTGAGCTTGTTTATATATATTAGGCTACTCATAACAAAGCACAAAGCATAATGCAATTTGCAAGCTTAATTATACATTTCACTATACTGCTAACATTCATGAATTAAGCTCTTTATATATATACGTTTTCACTCTTCAGTTACAGGGTAAAAACAGGGGTTTTGAGTTTTGAAACGTCATGGCTCAAAGGAGATCATTTTCAGACCAAGCAACAGTTGCTAATTGTTCTGAGGATGTTGAGGACTCATCATCCATTGATTCTCTTCCCAATGATGTTGTTGCTGACATTCTTCTAAGGCTCCCAGCTCAATTTCTTCACAGTTCTGCCAGGTTTGTTAACAGAACATGGGCTGAAATATCACAGCACCCTTCTTTCATCAAGTCACACCTACTCCATCACTCACACTGTCACTATGGCTTCCTCATCCAAGATTCTCACAGCCCTTACAAGGTTCAATCCACTGTTCATGCATCAAGTGATTACTGGGAACTCAAAGAGACTGATTTGCATTCAAAATTTCCTGGAAAGATAAGAGGAAGTTCAGATGGTGTTTTGTTGTTAAACAAATCATCAAAAGGTTCTGTTTTTATGGACTTGTATGCTGCAAATCCTGTCACAATGCAAACATTGAAACTCCCTACTCTGCCTTCAAATTGCAGGCTCTGTAGCCACTGCAACAACATTGCAAGAATTTCATCCACTGGTGAGATCAAAATTATTAGCCTTGGAAAAGACTCAAATAGTGGAATGTATAATTGGTATGTGCTAAAATTAGGCAAGGAAATGATGTCATGGAGGAAAATTATTTGTAATGTAGGTGAAGAATGTGACCCTGCATCATATTTATCGTATGTACAATCCGTATCTGTTGATGGGGTTGTTTATTGGACTAAATCATCTTGGATCACTGACCAATCTGTTCTTGCAATTGATCTTGGTGATGAGATTGCACACAGTTTGAAGGTTCCAACAGAATGTGAAGGACAGTATTGGACACTTGTGCAGATGGGGAGGGAAATTTGCTGCATGAATTGTGGCAAGAATGTCCAAATGAAGGTGTGGAAGTTGAAGGATTTAAGGACCAATGAATGGGTCATGGTTAGGAGTATAAGGTTTTGTGATGAAATTGCGTTATTAGGGAGAAATTTCTGTGTTCCTTTGATTTGGCTTGATGTACAAGTTTTAGTGGTGAGTGTGTATGTTGAAGCTAGCAATGTGGTTGTGGCATACCATGTGAATAGAGGCGAGTACAAAGTAGTTAAGAGAGATGATGTTGCTCGCCATGCAATTTTCCAACACACACAAAGCCTAATTCGGTTTTAGTTTCTTCCGTTCCATTTTTCTGCAAAACTTTATGTATCAGTATTACTGAAACAAATTATATTTCCCGCATTTTTGTTCAGGAACCTAATCCGAAACGATAAATTTTTTAGTTGGTTACATTTGGCATGGAATCAAAACGAACTGTTTTACGGATATAAATAAATAAGTGTTTGAATATATAAATATGATAAAAAAAAATTATGTATTTTATGTAATTCTGAGAAAATAGAGACCATAAAAAACAAAAAATAGAATATACATAATAATAAATACAATATATATCGTAACAAACAGAACCTAATAGAGGCTCTCACACAGATATTGAGATATCTTAAATGATTCTTTCTAACAGCTTAAATTTATGGATAGTTACATTCTTCTGAGGCTCCCCGGCTCAATTTCTTTGACAATCCAAATTATTTAACCGTTTTATAGTAGTCTACAAGTAAAAAAAAAAACAGACAGATAGAGGTCCATAAAATTATTGAAATTACCTATTCATGCTTATTGTGATTTTTAATTCTCATTTCTTGACTTAATTATGTGATTGTTAATTCTAGCTTCATGGACATACATTGACTCACAAGACACAAGCTTAAGTATAGTGATTTAAGCTAATTCTAGTTAATTAATATATATTCTGTGTTGTAATCATTAATTAGTGTTAAGTAGCTTTCTGTTAGTTCACTTACATAGTGAAATGCTACATATATATAAATAGCCTTTTGTAGCCGATTTTATGATTAAGTGAATTTATAGTTAGTTTATTCCTCAACCAAATGAATTCATTCTGAGTAATTTTTGAATTTTCTCAGATTATCTCTAAATGCTACAAGCAAGCACGCACCCATATATATCACATTGTCGTGAACAGTGAAGCTCTCCAATATATATAATCCACCTGGCCTGGTTCGTAAAAGCAATTAATTAATACTCATCAAAACCATGCAAGACGTTCAACCACCACTGTACTAGAAATCAGCATCATCATCAACAGTAATGGATCGGAACATACAACGAGAGGCAACAATAAGTAAAGTGACACCCAGGCCAGGCAGCAAGGAAGATACGCCAAAAATGCTGCCGTAAGCAACAAAATCAAATGTATTATTCCACCTTAAAACCAAACTAAAATATATAGACCAAATTACTCCAAACTAAAATAGAATAACTAATTTAGACAAATGAGTAAATCACGTCATCTTTCTTTCAATAATGAAATAATTGATATCATATTTGTATTTAATTAATGCTAATCCTACAATAGAAATTGTCTAATAGTGTCTAACATATGTTATACATAATATGAAATGTGTGTTATATATACGTATATGTCTATACATATAACACATATCTCATACTATATATCGCACATATTATATACTAATTAGACGTATAATAAAATTATTGACATTTAATATAACGTGGGAAACACAAATTTTTATTGAGAATAAAGCTTTTTTTTAACAAAAGGTGCGTCCCACTTAATGTACAAACACACTTTTACATAAATTTGGGTCCTACACCTAATATAATTGTTGAGAAATTCCTGCATCCATTTTTGTTTTTTGTTTTTCAATAATTACAAGGAAAGGCGCGCTTGACACCCTAATAAGTACTAGTAATAAGAGATCGGAGCAAAGAATGCAATAAAAACCATTAAAATATATCTCATAATATCGTCCTTATCACCTATGAAAAGTTAATGTAGCGTTTTGGTCTAAAAATTATTTTGTATTTTTAGAAAATTATTTTCATTTTCAATTTTCAAAATTTAGAATATTTATTATTTGTTTGATTTTTTAAAATAGATTCTATTATTAAATAGAAAATACAAATAATTTGAATATTTTCAAAGTCAAATTTAGCATATTTAAAATTAAAATTTAAAAATGATTGATAAAAAATGTATACATAAAATCACAGATAAAATTAAATTTAACATAAAATTATTTTTCTGTACACTTGGTTCAATAAATTTATATTGAAGATAAGAAAAAAAGAATCTCATTGATACATATGTATGTATATATGTCTCCAAATATGTCGTCGTAAAATATCTTATTTGTATATTAATTTTTTTATATTTTGTGTTAGCTTTTATTTTATTCATCCTTATATTTTTTTTATGTAGTATCCCCACTATAATATCAAATTTTTATTCTTTATTATTATTTTTTATGGATATCCTATAAATAATTAAAATTAGATGTCCATATATCGTTTGTTGAACATTAATTGAATATAAATTAAATATGTAATTAATTGTTGTTTGAATAAGTAGCTCAGTTGGAACGTGCAGTTTTTAGAAGACATGAAGTGACTAGAGCTATGTTGGGAGCGGCGTTTTATATTTTTGTTTTGGCTACAATTTTAACACGTTAATGTGATTTAATTTAGTTCACCCAAAGCAAAATAATTTTGCTTTCACTTTGAAAATGCAATTATATTTAAAAGGGTATCCATTTATTGTATCAAAATTAATTTTAAAATAAAAGTATCTAAACATAAATTATATTAACCACAATCCACTTCTATCTAAAATCAATTCTACATAATCAATTTCATTTAAACTCCAATTTGTAAACACTAATTCAAACACATACTAGATAGGAAAAATTTGGATTTATGGTGCTGCAGTATCAAACGCTGCTTCTTCAAATAGAAAGTATAGAGTTTCCATTAAATTAAAATTGCAACTTTAATTTGCCACCACATTTTCTATTGAAAATATTTCAAACATACAAAATGAAATCCATGTTTTCAAAATCAAGCCCCTTTTACAAATTAAATATCTTCAATGAATTCTCAACTAACCATATTTTCTGTTTTCACATAAAATGGGTATACCAATCACACCTAGTTTTGGCTTATTAAAAGTTAAAAAGTACTAGTCTATAATGCAATACCACCTGATTTAAACCTCTATTTCAGTGGAGTAAGATAATAAATTCATTATATTATTTGGATATATTAATAGATCAATGGAACAATAATCTTTACTTATAAATTCTAAACCTTGAAAATTATAAATTTTTATTTCAATAATAATTTTAAATTGGAGTAGACATTTATTTATTAGTTTTAGAAACATATAAGTAACTTTAATAAAAGAGTAATATATATATATATATATATATATATATATATTCCATTCAATTCCTTTTATTTCCGCAAATTGGAGGAAAAGAACGACATTTATCTAGAAAATTATTATGTGCACTAAGAGTACGTAAAAGATTTTTTTATTTTGCACTATTTATTACATGACATATCAAATATTTTATCCTCTCATTTGAAATTTAATCTCTTTTTCTTTTCACTAATAAATGGTGTAGAGTAAAAAAATTTCTTGTTCTGCATGGACCTCGTAATTTTTTCCCTCTATCGATCTGACAGTAGATTGAAAGGATCAATTCAATAATGTTGATGGCAACCCAAGCCAAACTTAGCTCGTGCCACTAATTAATTGTTACCTATTGCTTTGTCGCGGTACGTACCACTTCAACTTTTCTTTATCAATTATCGGATAATTTTCTAAGGAGTACTGCACTCAATAATTAACAAATTCAATCATATTTTATCTATTTCTTAATATTTGTCGTTTTCATCACTTCTTTTATATACTAGAAAATTATTTTTTGGACATAATTACATCTGTATATATTTATTTTCTAATGTATGAAAAACTTTAAAACGATAAATAATACTATAAAATGATAGAACAATTAGATTAATTAATAGCACACATTGATTCTACACACAACAGCAAAGCATAAATACGTGTATGTTCACTAATTAAATTTCATGGAGGCATAAGTCACAAAATCAACAAGTCAAATCCAGGTTCTTCTTTTCACAACTTTTGGAGTTTAAGACTAGTTTTGTTAGATATATAAAATTGTACCAGTCAAAAATTCAAAACAATTAAAAATAATAGTTTCAGTCAAAATTATTCAGTTTATTAAAAAAATATACATAATTAAGAATGTTATTTGAGATAAAAGTGTTAAAATGAGTTTTTTTATTTATTTTGACAGTAAATTATTATCCAAGACTTTGTGATATTGTACAATTGAAAATCAATGAGACCCAATGAAACCCTTGATCAAAGATCAAGGAAGCAAGCGAGGATATTAAATTTTGATTAATTAATTATGTTAGATTGGTGAAATTGAGTACGTAAGAAGGGAGCAATGCGAGTTATGGAGTTGCTAATTAATTAATTAAGAGGGTGATGAGTTGGACTCTCATGCATGCATTGCATGTGTTAAATTGAGTGTGCGGATCGGAGGCGTTACACGTTACGAAGGCAAATGATGATAGTCATTATCGATACTCAAAGATTTGTTATCTTCATGTGCCGGCTAGTTATCCGTCCAATTTTATTTGTTTTTTTAAGAAATATATTTGTCTATTATTATTTGTTATTTAAAATTTTTAAGAATACATTTATAATTATTTTTTAGTTTTATTCATACATACATTATCTTTTTATCTCTTATAATTATTATTGAAAAAAATTATAAAAATAATTATCATTGTATATTTACTTCTATAAAAATTTGTGTGTTTTAATCACCTTCTTAATAAGTGTGTAATACTCTAAAATATCAATTAAAATTTGATGAGAGATTAGTTGAATTCATTCATTCATCATTGTCAAGTTAGTTAGATCGAATTAATTATGAGACCTTTTTGGAGGTTCAATAATACATGGGGACTCACTCCTCACATATATCCATTCAATTTCAATCTCTCCTTGTCCTAGGTATACTATAAATCACGTGTCTCATTATTTTAGCCAAAATATTTTTTTTTTTTTTACTTAGACCAATGTTATCTCAGTTTGATAGGCCAATAATTAATTCATCGGAGTATAGAGTTTAATCGCTGATCAACATGTTGCTGCATACACAAGGCGGTGATCAAACCCCAACCATTGCTTAAGCGAATAAGTGAGCAAACCACTTGACCAACTCAAGTTAGTTAGCCAAAAATAAATATTTAATTAATTAATTTAAAAAGGGAAGAGAGTGTTACGTTTTACATCCTTAACTATTGGACAGTCCAAAAATGTTTGGAGGATTTATCAAGCCAATAATGTCTATGGGCTAACATCATTTTCTCTGTATTTAATTAGAACGATGTATGTTTAACATTTCTATAATATAAAAACTGAAATTAACACTTGATATGTAAAAACAATTCCAAACAACAGGTTCAGATATAATCCACAATATTTTATTTTGATTAAAAGGAAGAGACACATGATTATAAGTGTGACATTAAGATTATAGTATACGATTATTAAAGGAGTATATATGGCAATAGAAAAAAAAAATATTAAAACTATTACATAATGATATATATATATATTATTTTAGAAAAACTATTGAAAAGGTGAGGCCTGCAATATATAGACCTAAGAGTACGCGTGACAATAATATTCATTACATACGAATATGTCTTGAAACATAATAATTCAAGATTAATCAACCTGAATATATATGTCAATAAATGAATAAACTTTTTAAACATTTAATACATCACATACACTTATAGCCTAAAACATATCACATCAACTAATGTTTCTTAAAATTTCAATAAGGAAATGATAATATAAATTAAAATCTCTAGAAGCAAAAATAATAAGGATAAATTAAAACGAAGCAACGAGTTACAATGTGTTTGGCGGTTCAACTTTTATAGAATCCATTTTGAATATAATTGATCTTCTTAAAATTAATTTTTGTTTAGTAGTCTGACCTAAGAAGTGATTGTGGTATATGAGTAATAAAGTATCACTTTCATCATAATTGATTTTAGAAGTGAAGAAATGAGTTTAGCATTTGTTAATTAAAATTGAAGCCGAACAAAATAAATAACATACAATTTTGAGGGTTGCAAACTTGCCACCAAGCATGCTATGATAAGTCAATAAGCTTTTTTCATTATTATGTGAAATCAACAAAAACAAATTTTAATTTATCTATAAAATTCAAGAATTTTAACAAATTTAAATGATAACAAAAATTATAAAAAAGAGTAAATAAAACACCCAAACGTATTATCCAAAGAAGATAGTTTAGGATAGATCATCAGTCCATCAAAAGAATATTTCTCAATATTATAAATACTCGATAAATTAGTTCATTTAAATGACTAGTTTACCGTATTTACATTTTTATAGAGAATCAACCTATCCTATTTCTTAAAATTTTAGAGAGATCCATTTATCTTATTTTAATTGTATGAAAATAATATTAAATTATAAATAAAATGATTATACAAGTTATTTTGTGATTTAATTTTTATACGTTAACAATGTAAATATAGATAGATACATAACAATTTTATAGTATCATATCAGTCATGATAATTGACTCTTATACATTCTACTTAAAAATGCATATATATGAAATAATATAATTGAATGATACTATAAGTAAAATTATACTACGCACGTACTAGTATTATACTTTAAATAATAAAATAAAATGCATATAATATACTTTTAAAATGGCAATACACATTATTATTCCTCAAATAAAATGTAAATATGATATATATGATATAAGGTGTACACAATTAATAACTTTAACTACCAACGGTCGACTAATAATATGCATAAATGACGATGAGGAATTTATTTTCCTTTTCAACAAATCAGACAACACAAGATAATTTCTTTTTATACGTACAAATCTAGTTTTGATGGAGAAACTAGATTTCGATCGACCCTCACCATCGGATCACTTGCAAAAAGTGAAAATATAAATATAAATATAATTTATCCATTCTATATTATAAATAGAATTTTTTAAAAAGTTAATTACTTTTTAATTCTTAAAAATAAAAATAAAAAATAAAAAATAAATTAATAATATTATTTTCTTCTTAACTATCGTCATCTAAATTATTCATGAAAAAATTACTTTTTACTTTTTTTAACCACTTTTGTCTTGACAATTCATTTAAAAAAATTATCATTTTCTTTTAATTTCTATAGTTTTCTCTAATAAAAAAAATTTCTCAAAAAATTTAAAAAATTGACTCAACGACAGAGATGCTGAGTTACTGGTATACATAAAAATTATTATTGTGAAAGAAAAAAATTGTCTCCGTCTTGATCTCTATCATCTCCACTTTGTGAAGATATTGTATAAATAAACGATAAATTATTTAGCTAAATGTCTCTTACAGGGTTTTGCCAAGGACACTTATTAAAAAAAAAAATATCTACAAAAGAGTTATAGTAATGGACTTTTAACATAGAAAATACAAAATTAACTAAGTCCAAGATAAATGTTACTTTTTTGAAAGAAAAAAAATCTCAAGCAACAAGTAGCAAAACTCATACTTTTAATAGGTATTTGGCTACATGTATCACAAAATACATTAATTCCCCCTTTTGCCACAACATAATCCACCCATATCTGCCGCCACCCTGATAAAATTGTGATTTTGTTCAATTTCATTTCAATGATGTCATTTTTCATATATGAAAAAGGAATCATATATATTATTCTAAAATCGAATCGGGTTTTGAAAAGAGAAAACTTGATGACGTGTCTCGTCTATTAAATATCAATTAATACATCAATCTAATGAAATCAAAACATAATCTCATATATATATTCTCATCATATATATTTCCATCAAATTAATTTAAATAAAATATATATCGCATATATGATTAATATATATGATATGATTCCAATTTTAATTCAATTTTTAAAAATAGTAAGATTTCTTGAACCTATAACTACAAAGGGGTCTCTTTTACTTTCTCTTTTTCCTAATATTTTTATTGCTTTTTTTAATCAAATATTTTTTTCATTATGACATGAATGACTTTCTTTATTTTTTTTAATGTTTTATTTGTTGAAAGAAATGAGAAAATTCAACCAATTTTTTTTATGGGTATTCACTTTTGTTTGTTTACTATTAAAGATAAAAACGTTCTATTTTTTACCTTTTTTTTTAATGAAATGATTTTTTTAGATTCCAACTTGAATACTCATTTTTTATTTTTAATTATGTTGCATAGAAAGAGAAAAAAATGTCAACTTTCTTATAGGTATATATTTTTTTATTTTTAATTAAAGATAAAAACTTTTTGTTTGCTAATAACTATTACATATATCAATTAGTATTTTTATTTTAAGTAAATTTTAACTTTTATATTGTTTTAAAATAATCCAATTTATTTTTCTAAGCAACATGTTTATATTGGAAACTATATATATTTTTTCATGAATTTTTTTGATTTATTCTATTAATAAAAATGAGATAAGTATCTACCTATTTAAAAGATTAAGATTATCTTTTAAAATTTTATTAAGGAAAGATTGTCTCATTCTATCCCAAGAATTTTAATTATTTTTTTCACTACCTCTCAATTTTTTAATTTGTATTTTTTTTCTTATATTTATTCAATAAAATCAATTTTTAGGTTGTGGCTTTGTTAGTTTTTATTTTGTAGTATTTATATTAGAATATGATTTCAAATATTTAAATAAATATAATAATTTATATTTGAAAATTTTTACATAATGATTATTTTAGAGATACATGTTAGTTTTCTATTTTTAGAAAAGTTAATGTAATTAGAGACACATATCAATTCAAATATTCAAATCTTTAAGCAAACATTTATTTAAGATTATAGTTTTCAATGAAATTGAATATCATATCAAAATAAAATATTCTCCTTAAAAAAATATTTTTCATAAATTTCTTACTATTATTGTTCATTTTCTACTTTCAATAATCATATATGTCTAATCTACTTTAAAACTATTCGTGAATTTGATGTAATAGCTTGAAATTCTACAAATCAAATTGATGAGTACTTCAAAAATTAAAACAGATTTTTATTGAGATTATTTGTTGAAAGAATATATTATTTGTAATAAATGCAATATTTATAATCAATTAAAATTATTAGCATCATGACTCAAAATTAGATTAAATAAATTTATTAGAGAGTATAATATGTTTATTTTTTTAGAATCATTATTAAATTTTTTTATTTTAAATTTAAGATCAAATCATTGATATTGTAGTTGATTAAATTAATTGATTGATTTTGATTTAAATTTTATTTTAAATTTAAGATCAAATCATCTCATTTTTAACGGTAATAGTAGTTGATATAATTAACTATGATTGTTTGAAATTGATTTTATTTTAATCAGTAGTTTTTTATAAGTTATTTATTTAACTATAAAAATATTTTACATTCAAAATTTCTATTTAAAAAAATATTAATTATAATAATAAATATAATTTTATTGTAGTTGGTTCATATTTGATTATAAACAAATGAATTATATTTATTTTATTTTAAATTAAATTCAGTTTTAAGCAATAAAATTTGAACTATAATTTTAAAAAAATATATATTTTATTTAAACAATTCAGATTATATTTTATTTATATTATTTATCTAAAAATGCATATCATGATATATGATCAGTACAATTAGCATACTTTGTTTATAATTTTGTTGTAACTTGATGTATATAATTTTTATCATAATATATAATTAATCCAGTAATATGTTATTTTCATTCTTTCAAATAGTTCAGAATTCTATTTTTTCTAAATAAATTAAATATTTTCTTTATCATTAACGATTCCGTGCATCGCACGGGTTATAGACTAGTAATGTCTATAAATACCCAACTCTAATCTTAGCTTTATGGAAATTAAGTAATTTAAATAAAAGTTATACAAAGTTTAAAAATGGTAGATTAAATATTTATACCAAGGACATGTTTTTTTTTCTAGGAATACCAAGGACATGTTTAATTAGGAGTAAAATTAAAAAAAAATTCCTTGATTGAAATTATGTATAATTTTAACAATAAAACTATTTTAACATTTATTATCTTGTACAGTGTGTATACATTCAATCCATCACCTTTAATCTTTATGAGACTCTCACTTACATATTATTTATTTTACACAAATATTTGGGGCACAACAAAAAACTAGTCAAAACAGTCAACAAACCTCATTTAACACTTTATGACCCAAATAACACTTTTAATTATAAGTATATTTTTAATGGGCTAGATGATTTTGGCCCAAATCCCTATTTATTGGCTGTTTTGTCTGTTTTTTGTTGTGCCTCTAGCAATGCTCTTTATTTTACTCTCTACCATTGGATTTGAATAAATGTTTATAAACATATACTTTATGGATGTCAATATAGCAATATTCAATTAAAAAATATTTATATTCATTTTGATCCTTCAATTAAACATACTCTAACTACACTTGAAATATTTTAAAGTATTATTTACAATATGTCATTTATTATTTGATATATGTAATTTAGTATACAATACTATTATATTTACAACCAATGTATCATCGAACTAGCATCAAACCTCTGATATATGTTTATCGGATCAACTAACACATATTAATGTGAGAGTGTAACTACTTAGGTTGAATATACGTTGTAAGGAAAACTCGTTGTAGAAGTAAAATTTTTTATCGGTAATAGTATATGTACAACATAAATATCATTCAACTTCCATCTAATTTGTAATTATATGCTGATGGGATTCATTAACAAACAAATCCTACAATTATATTTAATAGGTTGGATGCTCATTGGATCAATTTTAGTTATATGATAAAAATTTATATACATAGTGTTTACAATGTACTTTTGTTAGTAAACTTTTTAATGGTAGAGAGAGAGTTTGGGTATCACCTTATCAATTTAAAGATATGGACATATGGTCCCAAAGATGACATAGTACTATGGGCAGGGCACATGCACACGGCAGAATTAGCCTATAAAGCACCTCATGTGAACGTAACCCATACATACAAAACAAGCTAAACAAAGAGAAATTAAAGCACTTGCAAGTGGGCGGGCAATTTATTATATTGTTATAGCCATGGCACTAGAACCTTTCTTGTCTTACTTGTTCCTCTCACTCTCACTCTCACTGGCTTTGATCCTCATCAAGCCCTTGAGAAGAACAAGGCGGCTTGAGAAGAAGAACCTTCCTCCATGCCCACCAACCCTTCCCAGCACTTGCCCAACAATGCCTCACCAAGCACGACAATGTTCTAGCAAACCGCCCACATTTCCTCACAGGAAAGTATCTATTTTACAACCACACTAGCTTGGTTTTCTCCTCCAACGGTGACCACTGGCGCAACCTCCGCCGTATTGCCACCACCGACGTCCTTTCAGCGCCTCGTCTCAATACTTTCTTGGAAATTCGTAGGTATGCAAAATATCTACAATATATTATGATAAAATTTCTCTCTTATATATAAATGAGCATAGGGGCACAACAAAATATGAGCCAAAACAGCCAACAAATAAGAATTTGAGCCACAATCACTCAGCCCATTAAAAACATACTCATGATTAAAAGTGTTATTTGGGCCATAAAGTGTTAAATGGACTTTATTGGCTGTTTTGGCTGCGTTTTTGTTGTGCCCCCAAGCATTTGTGTATATAAATTGCTAGAGACAAAAAAAAATAGTCAAAATAGCTAATAAATATAAATTTGGGTCACAATCATCAATCCCATTAAAAATATACTCATGATTAAAAATGTTATTTGAATTATAAAGTATTAAATGAACCTTGTTAGCTGTTTTGGCTGATTTTTTCTTTTACACCAACATTTTGTGGATTGACGTTGATCCTCTCTATGCAAAATATATTTTGATGCAACTATCAATCAATTATGTATTTTATGTCGGCACAAGATTTTAACTTAATTGCCTAATAATTAAATACTGTTACAAACAAATTCTTATGATTAGTTGATAAAGTAAATTTTTTTGAGTTTTGCTTGGATAGTTAAAGCAGTCAAAAATATAATTTGGACTTAATCACTAAGTCCATTAAGAAAAACACATATAATTAAAAATGCTATTTGGACCAAAAGTGTTAAAATGAACTTTGTTGACTGTTTTAGCTGAAAATTTATTGTTACAAAAAAATTGTGAATTTTTTTTACTGTTATATTAATATATCTAAATTAAACTCATTTATATATATATTATACATTTTAATATTATTTTTATAATAAATCCATAATTTATGCATATAGACGGTTGTAATGCATCAATAATATTTTATCACGTGGATTTCATGATTAAAATATCTTTTTATACATTTCTTCTTTCATAGTTTATGTCAATCTAATATCTTTAAATTTTGAAAAATATTTATAAATATTTAATTTTAGATGTGAAGTTAACATTAGTCTTTCATTACTTATAGAGATTTTTTATTTTACATTATTGTATCTTTGGTCCTACTTTATACCACGAATGTTCAATATGGTATAAAAAGCCTTATTACTATCTTTATTTCATTCTTGCTGCCTTCGTTGAGAGTCATGATCTTGTTGAACCTATTTTTTCTTTTCATTTTTTTTAGTATTACTTAAGGCACAACAAAAAATCAGCCAACATAGCTAACAAGTTATGCACAACATGTATAATATAAATTGCACAATGAATATTACATATTGTGCACGTTATATATTACATGATGTGCATAACATATATCACATGTTATAAAGAAAAATGATGCTACAACATGTGATATATGTTGTGCACAATAGGTGAAATATGTTGTGCATTGCATGTGATATACATTATGCATTTTATGTTATATATGTTGTGTATAATTTGTTGGCTGTGTTAACTGATTTTTTTGTTGTGACACAATTATTTCCCTTTTTTTTTTTTATGGTCCTTTTCTTTAACTTTCTTGGTATATATTTATACATATATATATCAGGGACGAGGTGATGAGGATGATAAGAAAGCTGGTGGAGGACACAAGCATGGGATTCAGCAAGGTACAATTGAGGCCGAGGATAACCGAAATGTCTTTCAACAACATGATGAGAATGGTCTCTGCGAAGAGGAGCTACGGCGGCGGCGAGGACAATGCCATGGATGCGGAGGAAGCGAGGAAATTCAAGGAGATCATAGCGGAGATACTGTCCTTGGTGGACGCGAACAACAAGAGTGATTTCTTGCCTTTCCTGAGGTGGTTTGATTTTGATGGGTTTGTGAAGAAGCTCAAGCGTGTTGGTAAGAGAGCTGATACGTTCTGGCAAGGCCTCCTTGAAGAGCATCGCACTCGCAACAATAATGCTATTCTTCATCATACCATGATTGATCATCTCTTAACTCTTCAGAAAACCCAACCTCACTATTACTCTGACAATATTATCAAAGGCCTTATTCAGGTACCTACCTACGTACTAATTATGGTTCTGTATTTAATTTATTATTCAAAATTGTTATTTCAATAACAATAATGTTTTTGTCCTACATACTAATGTTATTTCAACTAGTATCCAACGTGTGCTATATATAAGATGTAATGTGACACACATTATATCTTATGTATAACCCACGTTGGATTCTAATTGGACATATTTATGTTGCACGTAAAATTGTTTGACCTTAGCTTTAATTAACTCCAACCGTATGTATTGTAGGATATGCTCCTTGCCGGAACAAACACAACAATTCTAGCTATCGAGTGGACCATGTCTGCTTTGTTGAATCACCCTGATATACTAAAGAAGGCTAAGGATGAGTTGGATACTAAAATAGGCAAAAATCGCTTGATAGATGAATCTGACCTTCCCAATCTTCCATATCTTAAGAATATTATTTATGAGACACTTCGATTGTATTCTCCAAGTCCATTGTTATTGCCCCATTTTTCTTCGGATGAATGCAATGTTGGGGGATTCACAATTCCACGTGACTCCATACTGTTGATTAATTCATGGGCTATTCGAAGAGATCCAAAAATTTGGAATGATGCTGAATGTTTCAAGCCCGAGAGGTTTGAAAAAGAAGGAGAGACAAATAAATTAATAACATTTGCATTTGGATTAGGGAAAAGGGCATGTCCTGGATCAATATTGGCACATCGTTTGATGGGCATGACTCTGGGATTATTGATTCAATGCTTTGAATGGAAACAATTGAACGATAAAGAGATTGATATGAGGGAGGATAAAGGATTCACTTTTGGAAAGCTAATTCCGTTAGAGGCCTTGTGTAAAGCATTGCCTATCAGCATGACAGTCGAAGCTGCATAATTAAGAATAAACTGTATTATCGGTAATAGTATATGAACAACAATAATTATACATCCAACTAGTATTCAACATGTGTTATGTATCATACGTACTGTGTGTCATATCATATGTAATGTTTATTACATATAACACATATTATGTATGACACATAGCACACGTTGAATATTAGTTAAATATATTTATGTTGTACATTAATCATTTTCATGATATTATTTAATTTGATAGGTTATACTTATAGGTATACCCACCAGCACAAATAAATAGCTAGCTAGTAGTGCTTATGTTGAAGCAATTATTTGGTAGGTATAATAAGCACATAAGGAATATTGGGTAAATTTATGTTTGATTAAGAATATTGGACAAGAACGAAAAGTTGACGCAAGCATAATTGGAAATAGAAGCAACAATTATATAAGATAAATGATTGGGTGCCTAATTAATTAATTATTAGTTGGAGATTTAGAATTTTTGTCTGAAAGTTCTGATATTCTAATTGATACCTTGTGAATACAATATATTCCATTATCGATTATTGTGTATTGTTAAGCAACTTCACTACGATTTTCCAACACATACAGAGAGATCAGAACCTGATCCAGTTTCAATTTCTTATTACTTCGAGTAGGCCTGCTTAATTAATGAATCCAACTTGATTCTGTTATTTAATTACTCCTTCCTTCCACCTTTATTTGTCTTTCTAGAAAATTTATTTGTCATTTTAGATTTTTAATGAAACATTTACAACATTTTTTCAGTTTTATCCTTACATACACTCTCTTTTTATCTCTTACAATTATTATTGCACAAAAAACTATAAGAATAATTTTGTCATTGTACATTTACTCCTATAAAAATTTATGTGTTTTAATCACCTTCTTAATAAGTGTGTAATACTCTAAAACGTCAATTAAAAGTGGACGGAAGGAGTAGTTATCAGTAAACAAATGCTGCTATTAAATTAATAGTTTAATAATGTACTTGTTGTTTGGGAATTAATTTTGATACGTAAGAAGTGATTGATTATAAGGTGATTGCGTATAAAGTCAAGGCCTTAACACTCTAACTGATGATCTTACGTTCAGCAGAGGAGCTTGATGGAGAGAGTAGGGATGGACATAACATAATATATTATTGAACCCGAGAAAGAGGGCTCAGTATAAAAATCCTTTTTTCTAAACCAAAGAAAAAACAAAAAATACTAAATAAAAGCAATTCATTATTAATTAACGATGTTTACTATGAATACAAATTATACCTGTCAAAACAGTTAAAAATAGAATTTTAGGCTTAAATCACTAAGTTCATTAAGAAAAACACACATAATTAAGATGTTATTTGGGCCAAAGAAATATGCTTTATTGACTATTTTAAAAGAAAAATTGTTGTTATCCAAAAATTTATGTTAATGAACCGTAATTGCCTGTTGTGTTCAACGGCGGAGTTGAGTGCTAATTTTTAAATGGGGACTACTCAAATGAAGACAAGCAAATTTGTCTTTATGTTGAAGCACCAATAATAAATGAGATATTGATGTAGTACACCTTACATCTACTTACCTAGAGAGCACCATAACAAATTCTTCTTTATTCCTCATTCAATCCCAATCAACTCATCCACCACTCCTTCTCCTCCACAACCTCACCTCCCTCCTCTGTGCCGCCAACATCCCACCCTCGTTCCATCCCACTTTCTCACCGTCACTACCACCTCCAGATCCGGCCACCGTCAACTCTCCGTCGACCCCTCCCTGGACAGCAACCTCTATCCTTCCACCAAACATTACCATAATATTCCAACTTCCAAACATATAATAATGTTACCACATCACGAGTGAGATTCAACACCAAATCAAGATCTGTGTGTGGTGGTGTGTGGTTTTTTGTCTTTTTTCTTTCATTTATGTTTTGATTTTCTTATTTTAAATGGGTCATGTTGTTTTACTCTGTTTTTCTTAATTTTTCTCCTTTCTAAGTATTCAGTGAAATGTTAGGTATTAAATTTGATATACAGAGGATTTTATTATTTTACCATTTTGTGCTTGAAATATTGAGATCCAATTCCATTCTAGCAATGCATATGGAAGAACGGTTTGAATATTTTCAATGATTATGCTAATGATAAAGTGTGTGCTTGGTTTAGAAGATTTTAACTTTATGATACTAAAACTACACAAATTATTACTTTCCTATATGGCATTAACTTGTTTTCATATTCCCATTCAAATTTTTGTCTTTTGATGAAGCTGCTAGTTCTATTATTTCTTTTATTTTTACAATGGTGTTGTATACAATTTGTCCTGAAGTTAAAAGAATGAAAATTTAATTAATGCATATCTTGGTGTAGTTTGAAAGAGGATAACAGTGAGCTTAAGGACAAAACAAAAGCATCTCGTGCAGGAAAGCCATGAATTTGTGCATGCCTCATTTGTGATGGAGCAAGATCCAAATTGCAAAGAAGAAGTTACGCTTAGGGGAGGGGTTGACAGAGAGTGGCGGTCGCCGAATCTGGAGGTGGTGGTGACAGTGAGGAAGTGCGATGGGAGGAGGGTGGTGATGTTGGTGGCAAAGGGGAAGGAGGTGAGGCTAGCTGTGGGGTAAAATGGGTGGTGGTCGGATGGGTTGGTTGAAGGATAAAGAAAAGGAGATTTATTATAATGTTCCTTAAATGAATAGATGTAGGGTATACTACATCAATATTTTATTTTTCATTGGTGCTTCAATATAAAGACAGATTTGCTTGTCTTCATTTGAGTAGTTCCCTTTTTAAATTGGTTATAATGGAAGGGATAAACGTAGTATTAAGAGACTTCACACGAAGACAAAAATGTGATATTTTCCATAAATAAGGATCGCTAGGGAATTGAAAATAAATAAATAAAACAGGACCATGTACTAGGAGCTAGTGAAGCTATGAATAGAACAATATACTGTTAAGTTGAAAACAAATTAATGTTTATATCTACTGCAATATCATTTTTAACATGTAATTGTCAAAAAAGTGTTGATAAAAGTATTATAAAAAAAAGATATATTGACATTTGTTGACCGTTGAAAATAGTCATAAGCTTTTTTTTGACAATTAGTGGCTGTTGAAAATATTCAAAAACTAGTTTTAAGTATATATTTTCGACGGTCACTAATTGTCAACATTACTTTTATTGACATATTAAATGTTGAAAATGTTCATTTTTCTAATAGTGTTGTCTATATATATATATATATATAACAGTTTTATAATATTAATTTTGTTTATTAAATTTTGAATATTTGGATGTGAAAGTGTGATATATTTGAAATCTAACATTTAAAATAAAATGAATGTTATATAACTATTATTAGTATTTGTGTTATAGACGTAATTTTACTATTTAATATAGTTGCAATCCAAAAAATAAAATATAAAGTTTTATGTCTATCTATTTCAATGTTTTAAATTAAAAAACAATAATTTAATTAGTGCAATTATAAAACGTTATTATTCACGTGAATTTGTGGCTATTTTTATTCAAAGGGAAAATAAAGCAACAAATGAAGAATGAAGATGAAGAAATTAAATAAAAAACTGAAAGAAAAACAAAGTGTGGGGGCTTCATGTAGGCCAGTAGGCCACCGTACTTCTTGGAGCAAATCCTTCCCTTGTTATTTCGAGTTTATTCGATCTACACATCTAAAAGTATATAATTATGAGTTTAATTATAACATATTGTGAGGGTAACTTGATCGGCAAAAATTATAGATATTTTTTTCTAAAAAACTTAAAAAATATTAGTAAGGGTAGATTTTTGTACTTCTAATTCATAATATAAAAAATGCAAGCATTTTACCAATTTTGTTTTTCAACCGTTAGCTTCTATAGAATCAAATTCTTCTTCTTAGTCAAAGAGTGCATTTATTATTCTCTTTCTTCATTAAAAATTCAGTTGATCATCAATACTGCATTCAATAATATCTTTCTTCATTAAACCGCATCACTACTTCAAACCATATAACATATACACCTAACACAAAATTAATACTAATAGTTAAATAAACTCTTGCAACTGGTATTATTGGACCAGCCTCAAATTCTAAACCTAACCTATTACTATATAGTACTCCCTCCGTTTTTTTTTTTAATTGTCCAGTTTTAAATGCACGCAGGTATTTAGGAAATGATTGGTGTAGTATAAAAATTAACAAAATGTGCACCTACTTTACTAAATTACCCTTTGTTATTCATCTCTCCTCAATTATTATTGCTATTATTGTTACTCATCTCTCCTCAACTAAATAGGGGTAAAAGGGGAATAAAATAATAAATGTTGTCTCAAAATTTGAAATGAACAATTAAAAAAAACGCACGCAATTCTAAAATGGACAATAAAAAAAAAAACGGAGGAGGGAGTAGTACGTAACTTGGAATAGTATTTGATGGTATTTGCTAAAAATCTACTAGTGTGTTAGAATGAAGTTAGAGAGACAGCTTTTGTGTTGTTTTGTTTGATTTATTTATTTATAGGTGCCAATTTTTGACGCAAAATTAAAGGCAATCTATCTCCGCCGAATTGGCATAAACAAGGCACATTATTCATAGGAATATGGCAGCATTATTGTGGTATTACTCGTCCCTTGGATTAATCGCAATAGTAATAAGCATGAAGCTGATCTGGCTCCGCCAAACAAGAAGGTTCAAGAACCTTCCACCATGCCCACCAACACTTCCCATAATCGGGAACCTCCACCACTTGAAGCCCCATCTCCACCGTTCCCTCCACGCCTTATCGAAAACCTACGGCCAGATCTTCTCCCTCTGGTTCGGGTCACGCCTCGTGGTGGTGATATCGTCAGAGGCATTAGCCAGAGAGTGCTTCACCAAATACGACGCCGTTCTGGCAAATAGGCCACCCACACTCACCGGAAAGTACCTGTTCTACAACTACACGAGCTTGGTGTTCACTTCCTACGGCGAGCGCTTCCGCAATCTCCGCCGCATCGTCACCACCGACGTGCTCTCAACGCAGCGTCTCAACTACTTCGTCGAAACTCGAAGGGACGAGGTCATGAAGTTCATAAGGAATCTCGTTCAGGACACAACCATGGGATTCACTAGGTACTATACTACTACTTGCTTGTTCTAACATTGACGCTCAATTTTTTAAAATAAAATATAGATTCAAGTTTAATATAAATTTTATTTTTAAAAATATATTAAATTAAAATTTTATAATAATATTATAATTATAATTTTTAATTATATTTAAAATGTTAATATGTTATTACTCGTAAAAATTTATTATGAACCTGAATCAATAAACACTACTTCTCTATTTGTTGTTACTTTACATTTTTTTTTCCGAATATAGTTTATCTTTAGTATTTTTTTTTTTAATGTTTTGGGTTGTAATTCATTTTGAACAACACAAATTAAAAATATTTGTTCGAGCTCACTATTAAAAGAGTATCTTTGACCGTTTGACCTTTATAAATTTGATAAAAATATTATAAAAAACAATAATTTTTTTATTAGAAAAATTGATACTTTAGTGGTTGATGTAATGAATATTTATATATATATATATTTTGAAAATTATTGTTCGCAACAGTTCAGAAACCAAAAAAAAAAATTATAACAACACTTTTATCCAAAATTTTAATAGGTCAAAAAACATAAATTCTTGAAAAACAATAATTTTTCATTCAAAACAGTTAATAAAGCTTATTTCAACACTTTTAGTCAAAATAACATTTTGAATTATGTGTGTTTTTCTTAATAAGTTTAGCGATTTAAGCCTAAAATAATATTTTTGACTATTTTAACTGGTATAATGTTGTACTTGTACCCCTAGCAAAACTCGTAAAAATATTATCATTTTTTACTAAAGTGAATGTTTGATTTAGGGAGTTGTTATTATATTATCATTAAGTTAAATATGAGGATGAATCCATAATATATGTAATAGTTATAAAATGATGAATGTTTGTTTGGTATTAAAAGAAGCAAGGGTGTATATGTATATGTTGGGCAGGGTGGAGTTAAGGTCGAGGCTAACAGAGTTGACATCGAACAACATAATGAGGATGGTTTTTGGGAGTGGTGATGATGAAGAGAGGAATAAGGGTGAGGAATTAGCAAGGCAGTTCAAGGAGATCGTAGGGGAGTTAATGCCCCTTGTGGGTGCAAACAAGAGTGATTTCCTGCCTCTGCTTCGCTGGTTTGACTTTGATGGCTTTGTCAAGAGCCTCAAGACTGTTAGCAAGAAAGCCGATGCCTTCTGGCAGGGCCTCATTGATGAGCACCGCTCTCGTCATCATGGGAATGGGAACCAACACGGTACCATGATACACCATCTCTTATCTCTCCAGATCACGCACCCTCACCACTACTCTGATTCTGTTATCAAAGCCCTCATTCAGGTATATATATATATATATATTTAATATTATCATGCATGTGATTCTACTTCAACTGATGATGAATTGTACGTAGGATATAATCGTTGGCGCAACAAACACCACCACTATGACTATTGAATGGGCAATGAGTGCTTTATTGAATCACCCTGACATATTGCAGAAAGCAAAGCAAGAATTGGATGCTCACATAGGCAACGACAGATTGCTAGATGAGTCTGATATTCCAAATCTTCCTTATCTTCAAAACATTATCTATGAAACACTTCGATTGTACTCTCCAAGTCCATTATTGCTGCCTCATTTTTCTTCCGATGAGTGCAATATTGGAGGATTCACGGTTCCATGTGACACAACGGTGCTCATTAATGCATGGGCTATTCGAAGAGATCCTGAAATTTGGGGTGATGTTGAATGTTTTAAACCTGAGAGATTTGAAAAGGAAGAAGAAATAAGCAAATTAATTGCATTTGCATTTGGATTGGGAAGAAGGACTTGTCCTGGAACGGACTTGGGGTTATGTATAGCCAATTGGGCTTTAGGGTTATTGATTCAATGTTTCGAATGGAAACGTTTAAGTAATGAGAAAATTGATATGAGGGAGACCGAAAAATTTGCTATGTCCAAACTAATTCCATTAGAGGCTCTCTGCAAAGCACAACCAATCAGCAAGAAAGTCAAGCAGTGTTAGTTATCTGCTTAGTACATGCAAGCAAGCAAGTAGGGTGATATGTTTATGTCAAACTAATTATGACAATATTAACTATTAATACCATTATTAACCAAGTATTATTGTTATTGTTATTATTATAGTCTTGTATTAAAAAGTTTATGTTATTTTTTCCAAAATCTAAAGTTTATGTTAAATGGATTCGTGGCCCAAGAAACCTAATCTTGTATAAAGCCTATGCGGGCCAAGCAGGCCCAACAAATCTTTAAGGCCTGTTTGTGACTTTGGGAACTTATTATACGAGGTGCGAAAATGGGCAAAGCCCTAGGACTTTGGATCCCAAATCTACTCCGAAAAACCTTGGGATTATTTGGTTTGAAAAAAAAAAATTATTTTGTTTCCCACTGCCATGTATTCTCTAACCCAACGGGTCAATAACTAATCTGCGTAAATTTTAGTTTTATTTAAAAGTATGCTTCTGGCCAAAAAGTAGCTACATGCACAAAACAAGAATCAAACTCCCGAATGCACGATCGAATCTGCTCAGCGAAGGAGTGAGCTAACCACTCGACCAACTAAAGTTGGTTAAACTTTTTTTAAAACATTTAGATTTTTTTCTAATAAAATGAGTATATATATATATATATATATAATATGTGTGTGTGTTTTTTATATAGTTAAAAATGCTTAATTCTTGAGAGAGAAGCTTGAGTACATCACAGTGCTCCTTGTGTTAAGCCTAAGACGTTTTAGAAAGAAATGAAACAAGCTAAATTTAATTGCATTCAGATTGAGAATAAAAGAGCCTGTGTTAAATTAGGGTTGGCATATCATTGATTCTTGAAAAATTATTAGGAGCATCAAGAGCAAAAGATTTTTTTTGCTGCACCATTCATTGCATGACAAATTATCGAAAAAGTCAATTATAGTGGGAATGAAAGAGGTTAAGTTTTAAACGAGAGGATAGAATAGCTTATGTGTCATGCAATAAATAGTATAGAACAAAAAAAATTTCTTACTCTTGGTGCACCTAATAATTTCTATTGATTCTTTTACCAACATATATGGGATAAAATAGTTATGGCTGGGACCCATATTTTTTTGGCTACCAAATTAGTTGGTAATTAAGAGAACGGATTCATGAAAGAGAGATTCTTAGTTAATCAGAATAAAAACTTTATTTGTTTTACGATATTTATATTTTAATATATCAATTATTTTATTTCTTTGTTTAAAATTTAACACTTTTTTTTTTAATATAGTTGACATATTTAATTATATGTCACATAATAAATAATATAGAATAAATGAATTTTTGTTGCTTTTCGGTGCACCTAATATTTTTTTTGTGATGTCTGTGTTTGTAAGTTTCATTTAAAAGGAAAAGAATAGAAGAAAAGAAAATTTCAAACTATGACTTTTCTCATGAAGCAGTGGCTATGCTATTCACAACGTCTACACTGTCCCTGTAATAAGGAGAACACAGTGATAGTTCAAGATTGATGCATGTCAACATAAACTGAATGCAATTCAACCGTTCCACTTAATTGTTTCTTATGGCTAGGCCACTGCTGGCTCAGTTTTGTTTTGAAATCATCAATTCAATTAACCTAACTTTTCGGTGGAAATTTAATGAAACATCGATCAATTAAGTAAAACTTGCAACATTTGTTAAATTATATTATTAGTTTTTGCACTTTTATTTAGTTATTCAAGTAACTTGATCTTCGTACATTTAAAATTAAGAAATCTCAAATTTTAAAGTATATTACTTTCAATTTCTATTATAAGATAAAAATTAATGTGATTCAATATTTTATATGTTATAGTCTTTGTTTTATGATATATCGAAAAAGTGTAAAATTTCACATTTTAAAATATATAGATTTCAATTTCTATTATATATGAAAATTTCATGAGATTCAATATTTTATAGGCTATAGACATTATTTTACAATTCATCCAAAAATTGAAAAATCTCACATTTATAGGCTATAGACTTTATTTTAAAATATATCTAAAAAATGTTAAATCTCTAATTTTAAAGTATATATAGCCTTCAATTTCTACTATATGTGATAAATTCATGTGATTCGATACTTTATAGGCTATAGACTTGATTACAATTTATCCAAAAAATTGAGAAATATCAAATTTTAAATTATATAGCCTTCAATTTATGCTTTATGTAAAAATTTCATGTGGTATAATATTTTATAGGCTATAGACTTTATTTTACAATTCATCCAAAAACTTGAGAAATCTCACATTTTAAAAATATATAACCTTCAATTTCTACTATAAGATAAAGATTAATATGATTCAATATTTTATATACTATAATCTTTGTTTTATGATAAAAAAAACGTAAAATCTCAAATTTTTAAGTATATATATTTCAATTTCTATTATAAGCGAAAAATTCATGTGATTCGATATTTTATAGGTTATAGACTTTATTTTACAATCATCAAAAAAATTAAGAAATCTTATTTTAAATTAAATAGCTTTCAATTTCGATGTGACAATATAATGAAAGTGAGTGAAACCACCTACTTATATCAAACGATAAATATCATATTAACATTTAGATGTTAAAATAATTTTATTGAATAAAAAATATATATCAAACTATTCCAAGTCTCACTCAAATATTAAATCTACACGGTCACTCGGTGAGGTTCGAAAATAATTTTTATTTTAACATGTACTAAAAAATATGATCATGATTATTTTTAAAAGATAATTTACATGAGAATGTAAAAAAAACATATAATTTTATGTTTTAGTCTTAATTATTAATATAAGATATGATGATGTTCACTTTCATATAAAATTATTTCTTTCACTTAATATATCTCATAAACTAAATAAGCATTGTACTGTATAAAAAAGTCAAAATAATCAACATGTGTTACGTACATTATATATTTTGTATGTTGTATAAACAATATATCATATGTTGTTGTAATATATGATATATGAGAACATATATTATATAGTGTGCATAACATATAATACTCCTATATGATTTACTCATATTATATGACATAAGGTATGAATCAGACATATTATGTAATTTTTTAGTTGATTTGTAATTTTTCAATAACTTTCAATTTTAATTAATCATCCATATATATCCTATATATAAGACCCTAAATAACTCCTCTTTCTCTTATAAAATCAATTCTTTGACTAAGTACATCCCCAATTTACATATTCTAAAATATTTGTGGGGACATATGCCCTAACATGCCCCAAGTGTACATCCTTTCTATCCGTGAAAAGATATCTCTCAAGCCCCACAACTAGCATATCATTCTTAATAAAGTTCACCTAACTTACATGCATCACTTGTCAAATATTAAATTTTCATATCAATAATGTCGTAACCTAATTTATTTGATGAATTAATAAAAGATTAATTTAAAAAAAAACACCCAATGAGGCTACTAATTAAGAGAAATATGAATAGAGTTGAGTTATTTAAGCGATGATTCGTGTATAAAAAAGTTATGCTTTATAATACTTATGCAATAATTATCTTAAAACATAATTAAATTTGAAGAGTTTAGAGGTCAGTGTTAAAATTAAATTGCAGGAAGTATGCTATAATTAGCATTCCTCATTATTTATTACTATATTTTTTTTGTCAAGAAATGTCAGCAGTAAGAAGAGGTATTCCAATACTAACGGTAGGAGTCCAATAAAAAACCTATGAGTGTCACATACACCCCAAGAACTCATATCCGCTGGAATTAGTACAATCAAACCCCAAGAATAGAATGGGTCCCCAAGAACTGAAAATTCTGTAGTTGAAGAGCAATAATGCTAGATGTACAAATGAAAAATCAGCCATTACAATAAATAAGTTTATTTTGACTTTGATTTGGGTCCAAATAATCATTGAAATGATAATGGACTGAGTAATTATGATTCCAAATCTCATTTATTGACTGGTTTGACAGGTTTTTTCATTTTGCATTTAGAATGACCGATTTATGGAGTGCAAAACCAACGCACGGACGCGACCTAGCTAGGGGAAAGCCACCATAATGTAAGGTGGGTTGCATTTCAAATGGAGCATTGCCCCAAAAGCTAGCTCATTCATCAGTTATATTCAACTATAAATACACGACCCATCATTCTTTAACTATAAGCACATATATATAGTGTGCAAGATCAGAACAAGTAGCATTGTATATGATGATAGGCGTGTTGTATTGCTCCCTCTCCCTGATCCTTTCACTTGGTACCATTGTCCTCAGCCTTGACCTCTTGCTCAAAAGAAGAAGGCTGAAGAACCTTCCACCATGTCCACCCACACTCCCCATAATGGGAAACCTGCACCTCCTCAAATCCCCATTCCACCGCTCCCTCCACGCTCTCTCCCAATCCTACGGCCCTATCTTCTCCCTCTGGCTCGGCTCACGCCTCTCCGTCGTCATCTCCTCCCACGCCCTGGCCCAGCAATGCTTCACCAAACACGACCTCGTCCTCGCCAACCGCCCCCGCTCCATCATCGGAAAGCACCTCCTCTACAACTTCAACAGCCTCGGCGCCTCCTCCTACGGCGACCACTGGCGCAACCTCCGCCGCATCACCACCACGGAGGTGCTGTCGAATCACCGCCTGAACTCCTTCCTGGAGAGCAGGCGAGACGAGGTCACGAGGGTGATGAGGAAGCTGGTGGAGGACACGTGCGTGGGGTTCACCAGGGTGCACGTGAGGGAGAGGATGTCGGAGATGTCGTTCAACAACATCATGAGGATGGTGTCCGGAAAGAGGTTCTGTGATGATGAGAGCATGATGGAGGAATCCGAGGAAGCGGAAGAATTCAGGGAGACCATAGGGGAGATATTGTCCTTGATAGGTGCCAACAACCTAGGGGATTTTTTGCCTTTCCTTCGCTGGTTTGATTTTGATGGGTTTGTCAGAAGGCTGAAGAGGATTAGTGAGAAATCTGATGGCTTTATGCAGCGACTCATTGACCAGCATCGGCAACAGAATCGTAACAACAACAATTCTATGATTGACCATCTCTTGACTCTACAAGAAGCGGACCCTCAGTACTACTCTGACTATACTATTAAAGGGATTATTCAGGTATATATATATGTTTTGGCTTTTGTTGTTCTATATATATAATATATGCATTTGTTCAATAAAATGTTGTTTGTTGGGTTGTAGGATTTGCTCATCGGTGGAACAGACACAATATCCGTGACTTTAGAATGGGCATTGTCTGCTTTATTGAATCACCCAAATATATTAAAGAAAGCAAAGGATGAATTGGACACACATATAGGCAAAGATCGCTTGGTAGAAGAATCTGACATTCCCAATCTCCCGTATCTTCAAAATATTATCTACGAGACACTTCGATTGTACACTCCAGGTCCAATGCTATTGCCTCATTTCTCTTCCAAAGAGTGCAATATTGGTGGATTCACTATTCCTCCTGACACTACAGTCTTGATTAATGCATGGGCCACTCATAGAGATCCTACCATTTGGAGTGATGCTGAATGTTTTATGCCCGAAAGATTTGAAAAAGAAGGAGAAGCAAGTAAGGTAATTGCATTCGGACAAGGAAGAAGGGCTTGTCCGGGATTATCCTTAGCGCATCGGACAATGGGCTTAGCTTTGGGGTTATTGATTCAGTGCTTTCAATGGAAACTAGTAGATGGCCAAGAAGAAATTGACATGAGGGAGATTGATGGGGCTGCCACACCCAAGCTAATTCCATTAGAGGCTTTGTGTAAAGCTCTACCAATTAGCAAGAAGATTAAATCGTTTCCAATATCGAATTAAGTGAAAATTCTACAATAATATATCATATTTTCAAAAATGTTTTGCAGTACAACATAAATACGTCCGACTATTATCCAACGTGTGCTATACATGATAAGAAATGTGTGTTATACATACATATATTATACATTAGCACATATTTCATATCATGTATAACACATGTTAGATACTAATTGAACGTGTAATATATACACGACAAGTATATTATTGTCATATTTCACCTTTACAAATATGTGTAGGGCAAAGTGAGAAAAGAATTGTACCGACAAAAAGAAAAGAGTGCAATTAACAATAAAAGGACACAATAAGAACCATATATATATATATATGTGCTGAATCATCAAATAGCTAATTAGTGTGTGCAAACTTGTGAAAAGCAACTAGTTGCATTGTTGTATATTTATGTGAGAATTTATAATCAATATAATGTAATGTAATTTGTGTTCTATGTATACCCTCTCTCCCAACTTCAACTTTGGAGTGAAAGCTTGCATATATCTGCTCTGATGAAAATCTTATAAATTAAATAATAATGTGACACGTTTCATTATAAATGCTATATACGATAAAAGACGGGCTTAAAATGATAAAAAAATTAGTGAGGCATAATAAAAAATCAGTCAAAACAGTCAATAATAGGAAATTGGGTCTAAGTACTCAGCCCATTAAAAAAAATACGCATGGTTAATAATGCTATTTGGGCAAAAAATATTTAAATAGACTTGATTGACTGAAAAAATACTGTTCCTAAAACATTTGTAAAAAAGAAATTGTGCCTAAAACGTGAAAAGAATATTTTAAGAAGAGGGAAGGGATAGAGATAAAAAAAAAAAAAAACAGTGATATCCCTATATCTCGGGGAAACTCTTGCAATAAAGGATCAGAGAGGCATCAATTTGTCAATGACTCATGGGAGAAATGGAGAATACAGTGATTATTCAACATTGTTGATGTTAACACAAACCGAACTCACATCAGGCGTAACCACTTATTAATTGCGGTATTGCTTAGTACTGTATGTGCTTTAATTAACCCTTTTTTGGGCTAATTAAATCCAACTATCAGAGGGATAATTTGACAACGAGATATACTAATTTTTAACATCCTACATCTCATAATTAAGGTGAAGGATAATATGGTCCCAATAAAGTTGGGACCATTACATAGAATTTTAATTTTATTGCTTAATTGCCCTTCCTTCACATAATAAATATTTTATTAAAATTGTTATTTAATCCTTTTACATTTTAACTTTATTTTACAGATAAATTCCCATTTTATTTACTTCTTTGATAAATTCTAATTAAGATTTCTTTCATCCAAATCCTTCCTCACTCAAATCAGCAACAACCACAGGAAACAGAGCTTTGCCTCTTCAATGAGATCAGAGATGACATCCATTGTTGGTGGTGGTGTCAGAGTACCCATCTTGATCTTCTTTCTCTGTAACTAAAACCGAACTCAATGCCACCTTCAAATAGATAGCGACAACCTGGCTCTTTTCTTCGGTTTGAATTCGTTTGTTCATCAGACGGCTTCCTTGATCTCGCTGCCAGTGACCTCATCAATCACCTTCACTCACCTTATGCCGCGGGTTGGTTGAGAGAAGGTGGTTGCGGCGCTGATTTGAGTGATGATTGATTTGGGTGAAAAAGATATTAATTAGGGTTTATCAAAGAGGTTAATAAAATATGGATTTATCTGCAAAATAAAGCTAAAATGTAAGAGGATTAAATAATAATTTTAATAAAATATTTATTATGGAAAGGAAGGGCAATTGAGCAATAAAATTAAAATTCCATGTAATGGTCCCAACTTTATTGGGACCATATTATCCTTCACCCATAATTAATATACACTTTTAATTTAATTTGTCATTAATTTTCTTTAAAGGACCCATTAATTTTTTTCATCTTAATTTTATTTCATATCCTTAAATTTGAATGGATATTCAGTATTCCTCTATCCTATTGGTTATAATAAAGCATCATTACAATTTTTTTAAAAAAAAGCAAATTAAAAATAGCTAAATTGCAGTCAATTCCACGAACAACAACAAATTAAAAGAGATGTGCTATATGTACATATGATGAGATATGTATCCACATCTAATGATATAAGTTAAAAAATTTGATATTTTAATAAAATCATCACATCAAAATTCAAAGCAAGTGTTAGGAAGAGAAGAGCATACACAATAATTTTATGAACGAAGCACGAAACAGAGAAACTAATCAGATCCAAAATGCAAATGCTAGGATAATAGTAATGCTCTGCACTCCGGTCTTATTATTACAATGTTAGTAAAGTGGTAGATCAATTAGACATTGAAGCTGGTTTGATTGAGCAAATGATTCATTTAAAATTTTATGAAAAAGTAACTTATAAATACCTCAACAATATTTGAAGTGTTTTGAAAAATAATTTTTAAGAAATTAGACATTTTTAACTATTTAAAAAATAATAAAATGATTTTTAAAAAGTAATTGAACTATATAGGCAACCAACACAATTACACAAATATATTTTTTATATAAATTTTTTAATCACAAAATCTAGGATAACAACATTTTTTCGATCAAAACAGCAAAAAGAAAAAGTTCATTTAACACTTTTTGATTCAAATAATATTTTTAATCATAATGTATTCAAAATTTTTAATTCACTATACAATTTTGAGTAGTATAATTTTGTAATGCAAAACTCTTTTTAAAAAAACATAAGTACGATTATTATTCAACGGTCTTTAATGAATCCCAAATATCTAGCTAGTTTATTGGACCAAGCAAAAAAGTTCCAAACTCCAATAACAACAACCAACAATTAATGAAAAAAAAGGAAAACAACCTTGAACCTTGTCCTTAAAGAAAAGAAAAGAAAAAGATAGATGATAAACTAGAGTGATTCGGAACAACCCAAAGCCAGCTTGATGTTCTCGACGGTGGAGGTGGCGAGGGCGTTGATAGAAGTGACAGATTCCATCAAGTAGAGTTCGGGGTCCATTGAAGATTGGCTGCAAAGGAGCACCTGAATCACCACAGTTACTATCGACCCTCCTCCTCCGGCACCGGCTATGGTGATTCCGGTGGGAAGAATTGGCAGCGTCGATGTGTCTTCTCCCGCCATTGCCGCACTTATGGTCGTCACATCCACCGGAGCATACACCATCATGCATCCCAATTTGTCCACGCAGCTTTCTTGCAGCAGCATCATGTTGTTATCGTCCGGGATATTAGGCTACACACACACCACATATATCATCACCAATTTTTATATCTAATTCTTAATTCAGTACTCAATCAACTAAATACCTTCTCCAGAAATATTATTGTGGGACAAATTGATCCCTCAAATTTGAAAAGTCCAATTTGATCATTCATATTTGAAAAAGAGGACAAATTCATCCTTTCATACAACAAAGAAACCATTTAACGAACATGTACGGAAGAACGAATTTGTCCCCTATTTTAAAATGTGAATGATCAATATTGGACTTTCAAATTGTTAGAAACTGATTTGTCCACCATATGATATATTTCTGGAGCACTAACAATGTTAGGTATTTAGTCTAAGAACAAAGAAGGCCGTACTACCTGAAAAAACGATGTACAGTTGTCAGGATGAGATCCATTTGAGATGTGTTGAATCTGGCTCACTGGATTCCCATGGCAAAGAACATCCCACTACAAATTTGTATTAATGACTCTCATCAGTAATGCAAGATTATTATATATAGCTAACTAATAACTAATTAACAGAATATACATACATACATACATACCTGATGTCTTGTGGATGGATGTTTGAGGTATTGAAAAACGGAGAGAGGCGAGAGAGGAAGCGAAAAGGAGGTAGCGGCACAGACAATAATGCCATTTGGCTCTCCTTCCGCTATAACGTTTCGAACAGAGACCCTAACACCACAATTGTCCATCCTTACATATGGGATTTCCGTTTCATCTGACAATGCTCTGCAAAACAGCCTCACCATTCGCTCTGCTAATTGCATCACACTCCTCCTTCCTTCACCTAATGTAATCACTGACACATACAATCATCCATCAGTCATTAATTAATTAATTAATTAATTAATTATTAATTGTAATTAAAAATGAATGATAATAAATAAAACCTCCTCCAGCATCAGAGCTTGGTATTTGTTGCATTGAGGCGAATGCAACTCTCTCACACATTCTCTCAAGTGTCAAAACCCATCTCTCTGCTCCAAACGCATTGCCCTCGCAAACAAGCTCTTTCAAAATCTGATGATTTTGGAACTTGTCATTCACTTCCACATGCTCCACCCAAGTAACCTGTATATATATATATCAACAAAATAAAAGCTCGCATATTTATTAACGCTAACTCATTTGCTAATAATAATTATTAAGTTACTAGCTAGTTAGGATGTATATATATATAGCATACCCTGGATGAGCCATCATTCATGTCTTGAATCAAGCATCCAGAGGGAAGCCTCCAAGCTGAAGTTTTGGTGCTGAATTTAGAGGAATTGAAGGAGACATCGGCTATAACCCACGCACCTACATCCACTTGTACACAGGAGCGAAGGAAGTAGAACTCCCTAGATGGAACCATGGGTGACAGAATGTGCATTTCTCCATACATCAGATGCAAAGCTCCACTTCGGCTCTCTGCCATACCATTCTCAACCACTTCAAGTGTATATGCTCTTCTCACAATTGTTGGGAACATCCCAACCCATTTTCCCGAATCTAACAAGGTATCAACTAACTGGGGCCCACTCATGAAGACCAATCTTGAATCTTTGGATGACTCTCTGCGACTCCGTTGACCCTTCAACCGTTTACCTTTCTGAAACATCTTGTCGTAGCTTTCACGCTGAAACATGAACTTCCCATCAACCGTCGACCTGAACCAGAAAGGCTCATTCATTCTCAGAAGCCGCGTTAACTCTTCCACAGCATCACTTGCCACCTTCTCCAATTTCCCCCTTTCTTCACTATCAGCAATATTCCCTATAAGGGAAGCAAAATCATCAACAGTTGCAGCAGGGGAGGGAATACTACTATTGATTTGTTGATCACCATGGGCAGAACCAACTTGAGCAAGAGCAAATGGTGTAGTAGTAGTAGTACTAGTTATGTTCTGAAGAAGATCATGAAAGCGTTGAGACAGAGAAGGGATTTCATCAATCTGCGGGTTCAGCAAATTATTACTTGCTGTAGTAGGAGACAGTACTGGCGCCACGTTCTGCTCCAACATTGCATTACTACCACTTATCACATTGTAGTTTGCAAGAAGCTGTTGTACTTTCTCATACTGAAATCAATCAATTAATTAAATAAAAACGGGATTATTAACATCAAATTAAAGGAGAATCAAGCAGCTAGCTAGCAATAGATTAATTAATTAATTAATTTAATTAGAGTACTAGCCTGTTGTTTTAGATATGCGTTTTCCATGAGAAGTTTCTGCATGCGAACTTGGCTCTGTTCTTGCTCGTCTGGTAAGGTTGGACTTCCGCAAGATAAGCAGAGTATGTTCTTCAATGCCTCTCTGATGATGAAGTTCTCTGCGTGCATCTTCTCATTCTCACTCCGAAGAGATGAGTTATCTATTCGCTCATTTTGATTCTGAACCAAACATTCATTGCATTGCATATAATATAAATCATATATAATATAGTAAATGCTAATTAAAGAATATAGATAGATATTTATACAACAATATTTGACGTACAACATAAATACGTTCAATAAGTATCCAATATGTGCTATTACATAATACTTCTATTTACGACAAATATTATTGGATAAATATATAAAGATGGATGAGTACCTTTTCTTGGGTCCTCCTATTTTGAAACCAGAATTTGACTTGTCTTGGCTCAAGCCCAAGTTCCATGCTTAACTCAAGCCGTGCCCTTTCATCAGGGTGTGGACAAATCCTGAACGCTCTTTATTTGTTTTCAAAACAGAAAGTGTCAATTAGCTAACAATATATATTGATGAGATGTGAGTTGAATGACTCCTAATGCAAAAAATAGAGAGGAAAAAGAATGAGAGAAATCATGCTAAATTTTACACCGATTAAGAAGATTAGTAAATTATGTTAATAATAAAAAAAATTGGGTTTTTCTTCAATATATACCTAGATCCTTTGAGTAGTAAACGATTATAACTTGATTATTGATTTGATAAATTTTAAAAATTTGAAATGGCAGAATATACGATTTATTTATCATTAAATTTGATAAGGTACAAGACAAATCTTTTTAAAAATAAAGGGTAAATATAAGTAAGCACTCTCAAAGTTTATAGGTATTACACCCCACCCCATTTTACAAATAAAATTACAGTTCACCCAATTTATGTTTCAAGTTGCAGTCCACCCATTTGAAAAAAATAACGTGTCTGTTAGTATTGCGTAGCTCCTTAATCATAGTTACCACACTCTTACCTATCTTGGTTAAGCTCAATGTAATTTCATAGAAAAAGAATAACAATTACAAAGTTTTAGTCACCCAAAATAAAAAACACACTAACATCAAGCTTTCATTCCTCTATAACTGATCATATTATTTTATATTTGCAAAGTAAAAAATATGGAACTGCTAGAGACATAATGATTCAAGAACCTATAGAAAATAATTTAAGTGGATTAACTCCACAAAATCAAGTTTCAATTATAGGGCCTAACACTAAACTAATTGAAAAAGGAAAAAGAAAAATAGCCAACAACTCTTTATCTAAGTGCTTCATTGTTTTTGATATTGATCATGTGGGAGTTTGTTCTACTAATGAACTTAAGGAAGCATAGGTTACGTTGTTCCATTTCATCTACTTTTTTTTTTGTAAAAGAATTAGTCACTTTGTTTCTAGATTTATGATATTTTTGTATAGGATAAATTAAGTTTAGTTATTCATACATGAAAAGCTCAGTTAGATATTATTTTGTGAATTCCCAACACTTTAAGATTTCTTTTTGTTATTAAAATTACCTTGTAAAAGTAGGAATGTAAATTGTTGATAAAGCTGATATAAAGTGACATATAAATGATAATAATTAAACTAGTGTTGTGAATGAAATGGTATTTTTTTAACTTGTTTTAAATAGATTTTATTGGTTTTTTAGCATTTAAAATTAAAAATTATTGTATTATTTTCACTCTGAAATTTTTCAATAAGCTAGACTTTATATTTATTATAAACTCTTTACAATTTTTAAATTTTAATATTAATTAAGCAAACTAGAGTTAAAAATGAGAATATTCTGTTTGAATCTTTAACTTTTAACAGATTTATTAGTTAGTTGGTTTCAGTATTTGGTGGGGATAGTAATTTTGTGTGTAAAATGAGATGAGGTGTAATCTTTGCAAACCTTGTGGGTGATTAGTGATATTTACCCAAAAATAAATTTATTTTTAAAAATCGTCCTTATATTAAGATTTTTAATTTTCATTTGTATATATTAATAAGCATAATATAAATAAGGTATGTAAAGTAAAAGTCAGAAAATAATCAATATTGTGTTGATAATTTATAAAAAAAATTGAAATGTGAAAATAATAAATTAAACAAATAATCTGTATTGTATAGGTTAGAAAAATAACTAAAAGTAATTTATATTACATTTTAATATAAATAAAAGAATAGTCAATTCAATAATTAAATTAACCTTGACCGATAAACGTACGATTCATCAATTCCGGTCCGAACAATCGTGAATCTTGTCCGATTTTCATAACTATGAATAAGAGAGATTTTTAGGTGCCAGAGCAAAATTTTATTCTGCTATGGACCACTCAATTTAAGTTTTGACACAAAAACCCTAAACCCTAAAATGTAATTGCTCTATATCTAGATATAGAATTTAACTCGTCTTTCTTCTATTATAATTGACTCGCATGCTTATGAATTAAAAATTAATTGGTGCAAAGCAAAATGCACCTAAAAAGTTTTCTCCGACGGAGATAAAATAAATACATTTTGCAAGAACTTCTTAAGGATGAAATGAGTCTTAAGATTTAGGGTTAAAGAGAAAAAAAAAAACACACAAAAAATCAAAGATTAATAAAACAAGTGACAACTAAATAAATAAAATAAATTGAAAAAAAAATGTCAATAAGAGATCTGAATATTCTTACTCTTCAAGTCTAGCTACTTGCTGAGCAGAGTGACGCCGGTACAACCTTCTTGACGCCTGATAGCGTGAGCCGTAAAAGTGACCACTCTCATCGTTGCCGGTTGAAAACCATGAACCGCTCGAAGCATCCATTATTCTCCAGTGAAATGTACGCACCTAAGTAATTCACTAATAATAAGATATAATTAATTTGTGAAGTTCTCTCTTATTACAAAATTTATTTGTATATATGCTAATAGATTATGCCTGGCCACTTGATATATATATAGAGGCACAAGTTTGAATTAGTCATCTTCATACATTTAAATTTGAATAGGAAGGTAATGTCTCAAAATAAGGAAGCATTGATCTTGTCATTAATTCCTGGGGCAAGAATTCTTATTTTGGATTCAAATAAAGGGGTGAGAACAACAAAAGTGTAACAGACTTTAATTTTTACACATAAAGCACCAATAATTCTCCAACCTGTTATTAGCAAAATTACTTGTAAGGAAGGGCATTTATAATCTAGAGGAAAGTCAAAATTCCGCTTACCAATAGATACCATATCAGAAAAATAATGGATTTGGACAAATATAATCTAGAGGATGGTTTCAAAGACTTCCGTTTTCTCACAAGATTCTCCAAAACTAAAAAAAAAAAGAGAAAAAAAAGTAACAATTGCAGGAGAGTTTGTATGTATAAGAGGAGGTGTCAATTATGATAAGAATGAAAAATAAAAATATTTTTTAATATTGAAATATGAATGTGTTAGTGTGACACTCATTTTATCACCACTTTATTTTAACACTCATTTTTTGAACTTAAAATATTATTACCCAAAATAATAATAAAGAATATAGGCCCACATACATGTAATTACAGTTGGAGTTGGAAGAAGAAAAAAGGATAAGAAAAAAATCAAAAGGAGTTGAAATTTTACATTTGATCCTATGTCTCAGTCAGCTGAATTTGGATGAGAAAACATTGGTGACTTTAATTTCAATTGTTTTTTTGAACCCTAAAGAACAATCAGCTAATGTCACGTATTTGATATATTTTAAAATTGTAAGGTCCAAAAAGTAAAATAATTTGCTGTGGAAAAATAGTTTTAAACAGCTATAACTTTTTAACCTTTATTCATATTTTTGTTTCTCTTCTCATATTTGTATGCATCTTCTGAAAATTTAAATATTTTTTTGGATAAGGATTCTGAAATTTTAAATATGACCGCATAAAATTATTTCATTTTTTTTTTAAATGTAGTCACTCTTAAAAATATAAATAATTTTACCTAATATATTATGAGAAATACAAAGCACAGAGACTCCTTTCATTTCACTGTAACTATTTAAAAGAAAAATATAAAACACCTTAACAAACAGAATGAAACAGATATATTATACATATTAAAAAAAATATTTGGTTGTTAGAATTGGTCAATACACACAGTTTTTTCGTCCTCAAATAATTATTCAATATTAAACATGCATGTGAATTAAGAAAATGAGTAAAAAAGGTTCATATAATATAGAAGTATTTATATTTTCATAAACATAATATACAAGTATTTAACTACCCAAAAAAATAATATAGAAGTATTTATATTGTCATAAACATAATATAGAAGTTTTATATTTTTCATAAACATAATATATAGAAGTATTTATATTTTCGTTGTAATTTTTCATAAAAATACTAAATTTCAATAAATATGATTATTATATACTTTGATGAAAAGAGAGACATTTATTTAATAATTTGTTTGAATTGAAAATTTATAACATATAGATTAGATATCAAGAAGAATTTTTTTTTAGTTTGTTTGAATTTTATAAAACTGGTTCATGAAATTATAATTATAATTTTATATGTTATTTTAAATATGAAAGTTGGAATCATAGTGTCTACTTTTAATTTCAAACTCTAATTTTATCTTCAATTAGTTTGTTTTCTATTAATAAGAAATTCAAACAAATTATGGAGCGGCACAAGAAAATCAGGACAAATGTCATAGAATTACAGTAATATATATCATGAAAATATAATAAAATGAATTTTAATCCTTTCAACAGAAGAATAGGTAGGTAATAAATCTCCCAGATTTTATTATTTGGGTCAAATATGCTTTAATTTCATAGTTACTCTTATCATTATTAATGAATATTCTCCATTCCTATTATTCTTATTTTTATTCTACAGAAGTCTCTCTTTCCAAAAATTACCTAATCATATATATAGCAATGAGAATCAAATAAAATAATATATAGAATGTATAATTTTTTTTTGGATAGATATAGAGAATGTATAAATATCTTCTGAATCCGGCCGGGTCAAAGGTTATTAAAGATACTTTGAATTTGTGTTTTTTGAGATTCAATGTCCCAATTTATTACCGTCGCTACAAATATTTTTTTCCATCTATAAAGATTTATATCCATATAATTCCACTAAAATAATCGATATACTTAATTGGGGCAAAAATATCTTCCATGTTTATCTAGAATTCAATGCTCAGATTTGTTGCCGTTACTTCAGACACTCCTATAAATTCATATGATCACTCCATTGAGAAATCAAGTGATAAGAAACAACATTTTCATTTCTAGTCAATTAGAACATACATATATATTCTCATAATAAGTGTCTCAATGAGGAAGAATCAACTTAATAAGTGGTGTGAATTAGTTCTTCGTGGCTCTCTTTTATATGACAGAGGAAGAACAATTCTTCAGCAACCCAAATGGTGGTTTTCAGCCCACCCGCAATAAGGCAATTCACATGGCTACATTCAATCCAATGCGCTGGTAATTAGATTATATATATGTGCATCAATTTAATTAGATTAATCAATCTATGTTATTGCATTTGCTAATGAACAATTTATTTCTGAAATTTTTGGTTTACTTAATTAATTTAATTTTAATTTGATGTTGAGCAGATTCAATTACGGCTGGAATGGTGAGACTCTTTGGTGCTTCGATCCTGCCATCCGGGATTGTCCCGGATGCATGGATCAACAAAGATCACTATCCCGAGCCATCTAGTGGTGGGCGTGTTGGTCGGATATGATAGCTGCGAACTCCGTCACTCCAATCATCCATTTGAAGACAAGTCGCTATGGATGCCTCAACACACCTTCAAGAGTGCAGAACATAGTGATTGCTTTGGGTGTATTAGATGTGATGTAGGTAGTTGCACTTTATATGGGCAAAGTGATGACTGAAGCTTCAATGCTCACGGACAATAAAGATGATGAATATTTGTTATGTTCATCGAATTGCTGTTGTTATTGGAGCATTCATTCGCTTTGCATATTATATTTGCGCCTTTCATTTAGTGCACATGCGTATGTGTGTAGAATAGTGCGGCGGAAAATGATCAGATGTGTGAGTATTAACTGCACACTAGGTGGCAGAGAATGAGTGACATGGCAGAAAAAATGTGTTGTATCATGTATTCAATCCGGCTACGTGTACACCCAAAGTGTATTCATCTATCTATCCACTTACATAGCACAAAACATTTAATTATTATCTTTCTTCCCTAATTTTTCTCTCTTACTTACCACGATTTTCTCCAACCTAATTCAAAACCGATTTAAAAATTTTCAAACATGCAACAAATATTTTTAAATATATTATCTTAAGAAATTCAAAATTCAAATACGATTTTAGAAATCAATTCCATAAAATCATAATTCATACCACAATTTCAAAATCAAAGAGATAATAAAGTCTAAAAAAGTAACATAATAAAATATTTTACACAGTATAAAAAAATGTATGTACATTATAAAAAAATGTGCGTAAAATATGAAGAAATTATATATAAATATTTTGTGTGTACAATATTAAAAAATTATATATAAATGTGTACAAAAATGTATGTACATTATAAAAAATGTGTGTACAATATCAAGAAATTACAGAAAAATGTGTGTACAATATCAAAAAAATATAAAATAAATGTATGTACATTATCAATAAAATATAATTAAGTATATTTTTATTAATAAGTGTATGAGGTAAGTAGAAAGTATATAAATGTGTGTATCAAGTGCATAAAAAGTGAGTAGTTTGTAAATCGTACATAAATGTATGTAGTTTGTGTAAAAAAAATGTGTAGATTGTACATAAATGTGTGTATATTTTATATAAAATGCGTGTAATTTGTGAGTAAATTCGTGTAGCATGTCCATAAAAGTGTGTGTAGCATGAGCATAAAAATGCATGTAGTTGACACAAAAATAAGTGTATTGATGAAATGAAAAATGTATGTAGATAATTTAACACGTTTATATAAAAATTGTATTGTTTACTGTACAATTGAATAATAATATAATATAAATAATCTAAATTTACAAAACTTTATTCATGTCTACATTAATCTCGTATACACTGATTATTTCATTATAGTCACCGTCTTTCATCATATGAGAACCAATAACTAATATAAGTGAAAAAAATGTTTAAAAAATCATATTGAACTTCAATACAATACAAAACAATAACATATTATAAACAAATTTGCAAAAATCATAAGGGATCAGATGAATACCTACTACATAAAAGAATTTAAAAATATTCAGGAATGATTGAGATCGGTCTCTCTCCAATACACATGCAATACATAGTAAAACACATGATCAATCGGCCAATAAAAAAAATAGTGAGATGTGAAAAAAAAATGTGACTAATCTATTAGGAGCAATTCCTAAAAAAATATTGCAAGAATCATGGGATAAATTGATCTCAATTTTCTAAATAAATTATTAGTTATTATAGAGAGAAAAATTAGGAAAGAAAAAAGAATAGAGAAAAAATTAGGAAAAAAAAGATCATATCCAACTTAATTTTTTATGTAGGTGGATACATGAGTGGATCATAATTGGGTGTACTAGTAACTTTTCTCATTATGTATTCATCTTCATTTTGTAGCGAATTCGCCTACTTAATTTCATGCTTGTTATAAATTAAAGCATAAAAATCAATAGAAATCTTACAAGTTATCAATCATAATATAAATATCTCGTGTTGGATTCGTTGTGTTTGGTTCATGGATATTTGGTTCATGGATATTTGGTTCATGGATAAAGAGGAAGGAGGAAAAATATTTCATACAAGTCATATACATAATAAAATTGAAAATAATTTTGGTTTATGATTTTTTTTTACCCAACTACACTTCAACCACACATTATTAAGACAATTAGGTTTAGATGTTTTAGTAACCACAAAATTCTTGAGTAACAATATTTTTTCAGTCAAAACATAAAAAAAATCTCATTTTAACACAATTTGACTAAAATAACATTTTTAATTATATGTTTTATTCTAATGGGCTAAGTGATTTAGGTCAAAACTCCTATTTTTGACTGTTTTGGCTAGTATAATTTTGTACATCTAGCAAAACTCTTAAATAACATTAGCCGAAATCATAATTGTATAATATTTATATAATTTTGTACCCCTAGCAAAACTCTTAAATATTATAATTATATAATATTTACATTATTTTAAAGTATATAACCTTCAATTTCTACAATATGTGAAAAATTCATGTGATTCAATATTTTATAGGCTATAATCTTTATTTTATCATATAATTAAAAAGTTTGTGAAATCTCACATTTTAAAGTATATAATATTCAATTTCTACTATGTGTTAAAAATTCAGGTTATTCAATATTTTAAAAACTATAGTCTTTATTTTATAATACAAACAAAAAGAAAATTGTGAACTCACATATTTTAAAGTATATAGCCTTGAATTTTTACTATATGTGAAAATTAATATGATTCAATATTTTATAGACTATAGCCTTTGTTTTATAATACAAAAATAAATTTTGAAATCACACAATTTGAAGTATATATCCTTCAATTTCTACTATATGTGAAAAATTCATAGGATTCAATATTTTATAGGCTATAGACTTTATTTTATAATTTATCCAAAAAATTGAGAAATCTCACATTTTAAAGTATATACCCTTCAAATTCTACTATATGTCAAAAATTCATGTGATTCAATATTTTATAGGCTATAGACTTTATTTTACAATTCATCCAAAAAATCGAGAGATCTCACATTTTAAAGTATATAATCTTCAATTTCCACTATAAGATAAAAATTAATGTAATTCAATATATTATATGCTATAGTATTTGTTTTATGATACACAAAGAAAAAACATGAAATCTCACATTTTAAAGTACATAGACTTCAATTTTAGCTATATGTAAAATATTCATGTGATTCAATATTTTATAGGCTATAGACTTTATTTTACAATTCATCCAAAAATTAAAAAATCTCACATTTTAAAGTATATATCCTTCAATTTTTACTATATGTAAAAAATTAATGTGATTCAATATTTTATAGGCTATAGTCTTTATTTTATAAAAAATAAAAAAATTGTAATTACACATTTTAATGTATATAACCTTCAATTTCGACTATATGTGAAAAATTCATATGATGCAATATTTTGTAGGCTATAGACTTTATTTTACAATACATCCAAAAAAATTATGGAATCCTAGAATTTAAAATATATAGTCTTCTATTTCTACTATATGTGATAAATTCATGCGATTCAATATTTTATAGGCTATAGACTTTATTTTACAATTCATCCAAAAAATTGAGAAATCTTACATTTTAAAGTATATAGCCTTGAAATTCTACTATATGTCAAAAATTCATGTGATTCGATATTTTATAGGTTATAGACTTTATTTTACAATTCATCAAAAAAATTGAGAAATCTCACAATTTTAAAGTATATAGCCTTCAAACTCTATTATATATAAAAAATTCATGTGATTTAATATTTTATAAGCTATAGACTTTATTTTACAATTCATCCAAAAAACTGAGAAATCTCACATTTTAAAGTTAAAAATTAATGTCTTTCAATATTTTATAGGCTAGTATTTGTTTTAAGATACATCTAAAAAAAATGTGAAATCTCATATTTTAAAGTATATAGACTTCAATTTCTACCATATGTGAAAAATTCATGTAATTCAATATTTTATAGGTTATAGACTTTATTTTATAATAAATTAAAATAAATGTGAAATTTCACATTTTAAAGTATATAGCCTTCAATTTCTACTATATGTGAAAAATTCATGTGATTCAATATTTGATAGACTATAGTCTTTATTTTATCATTTAACCAAAAAATTGTAAAATCTCACATTTTAAAGTATATAGTCTTCAATTTCTACTATATGTTAAAAATTCAGGTTATTCGATATTTTAAAGGCTATAATCTTTATATTATAATACAAACAAAAAAATTATGAAATCACATATTTTAAAGTATATGGCTAGCCTTCAATTTCTACTATATGTGAAAATTGATGTGATTCAATATTTTATAGGCTATAGTCTTTGTTTTATAGTACAAAAAAAAAATTAAAATCTCATATTTTAAAGTATATAACCTTCAATTTTGAATATATGTGAAAAATTTAGGTTATTCGATATTTTAAAGGCTATAGTCTCTATTTTATAATACAAACAAAAAAAATTGTGAAATTACATATTTTAAAGTATATATAGCCTTCAATTTCTACTATGTGTGAAATATTAATGTGATTCAATATTTTATAGGCTATAATCTTTTTTTTATAATACAAAAAAAATCGAAATCTCCTATTTTAATGTATATATCCTTCAATTTTGAATATATGTGAAAAATTCATGTGATTCTATATTTTATAGGATATAATCTTTACGTTATCATATAACCAAAAATACTGTGAGATCTCACATTTTAAAGTATATTACCTTCAATTTCTACTATATGTTAAAAATTCAGGTTATTAAAAAATTTAAAGGCTATAATCTTTATTTTTTAATACAACAAAAAAATTATGAAATCACATATTTTAAAGTATATATCGTTCAATTTCTCTACTATATGTGAAAAATTCATAGGATTTAATATTTTATAGGCTATAGACTTTATTTTACAATTAATCCAAAAAATTGAGAAATTTTACATTTTAAAGTATATAGCCTTCAAATTCTACTATATGTCAAAATTTCATGTGACTCAATATTTTATAGGCTATAGACTTTATTGTATAATTCATCCAAAAAAATGGATAAATCTCACATTTTAAAGTATATAGCCTTCAAATTCTACTATATGTATAAAATTCATGTGATTCAATATTTTATAGGCTATAGTCTTTGTTTTATGATACACCCAAAAAAATGTGAAATCTCACTTTTTAAAGTATATAGACTTCAATTTCTACCATATGTGAAAAATTCATGTAATTCAATATTTTATAATAAATTAAAAAAATATGAAATCTCACATTTTAAAGTATATAGCCTTCAATTTCTACTATATGTGAAAAATTCATGTGATTCAATATTTTATAGGTTATAGTATTTATTTTATAATATAACCAAAAAATTTGTAAAATCTTACATTTTAAAGTATATAATCTTCAATTTCTACTATATGTTAAAAATTCAAGTTATTCGATATTTTAAAGGCTATAGTCTTTATTGTATGATACAAACGAAAAATTGTGAAATCACATATTTTAAAGTATATAACCTTCAACTTCTATTATATGTGATAAATTAATGTGATTCAATATTTTATAGGCTATAGTCTTTATTTTATAATACAAAAAAAAATTTAAAATCTCAAATTTTAAAGTATATAGCCTTCAATTTTTACTATATGTGAAAAATTAATGTGATTCAATATTTTATAGGCTATAGTATTTTTTTTATCATATAACCAATAAAATTGTGAAATCTCACATTTTAAAGTATATAGTCTTCAATTTCTACTATATGTTAAAAATTCAGGTTATTCAATATTTTATAGCCTATAGTCTTTATTTTATAATACAAACAACAAAATTGTGAAATCACATATTTTAAAGTATACAACCTTCAATTTCTACTATATGTGATAAATTAATGTGATTCAATATTTTATGCTATATATAGTCTTTGTTTTATAATATAAAAAAAAATTGAAATCTCACTTTTAATTAAAGTATATAGCCTTCAATTTCTACTATATGTGAAAAATTCATGTGATTTAATATTTTATAGGTAATAGTCCTTATTTTATAGTACAACCAATAAAATAGTTAAATCACACATATTAAAATATATTGCCTTCAATTTATACTATATATTAAAAATTTTGGTATTTCAATAATTTAAAGGCTATAATATTTATTTCATAATACAATAAAAAAATTATATGAAATCACACATTTTAAAGTATATAATCATCAATTTCTACTATATGTGAAAAATTCATAAGATTCAATATTTTATAGGCTATAGACTTTATTTTACAATTCATCCAAAAAATTGAGAAATCTTACATTTTAAAGTATATAGCCTTCAAATTCTACTATATGTCAAAAATTCATGTGATTCAATATTTTATAGGCTGTAGACTTTATTTTACAATTCATCCAAAAAAATTGATAAATCTCACATTTTAAAGTATATAACCTTCAATTTCTAATATAAGTTAAAAATTAATGTGATTCAATATTTTATAGGCTATAGTCCTTGTTTTATGATACATAAAAAAAAAAAATTCACATTTTAAAGTATATAGCTTTCAATTTCTACTATATGTGAAAATTCACGTGATTCACTATTTTGAGGCTATAGACTTTATTTTGCATTTCATCCAATAAAATATAAAATCTCACATTTTAAATTATATAGAATTCAATTTCTACTATATGTGAAAAATTCACGTGATTTAATATTTTATAAACTATAGACTTTATTTTACAATACATCCATAAAATTGTGTAAAATCTCACATTTTAGAGTATATTGCTTTCAATTTCTACTATATATGAAAAATTCATATGATTCAATATTTTTTAAGTTTTAGACTTTATTTTATAATATAACCTTTAAAATTGTGAAATCTCACATTTTAAAGTATATAGTAGCCTTCAATTTCTATTAAATATGAAAAATTCTTGTGATTCAATATTTTTAAAGGTTATATTCTTTATTTTACAATACAACAAAAAAATTATGAAATCACATGTTAAAGTATATATCCCTCAATTTCTACTGTATATAAAAAATCCAGGTTATTCAATATTTTAAAGGCTATAGTCTTTATTCTATAATATAACAAAAAATTTTGCAAAATCTCACATTTTTAAGTTAGCCTTAAATTTCTATTATATGTAAAAATTCATGTGATTTAGTATTTTATTGGCTTTAGACTTTTATTTTATAATACAACCAATAAAAATGTGAAAAATTTATGTGATTCAATATTTTATAGGCTATAGACTTTATTCTTGAAGAAAAAATAAAAGACGCCGAACTTAGCATACATGTCACATTTATAGAGATTCAATTAATGGATAAATTGATAATTAATCATAATCTCTTTTACTATATTATATATAGATATAGAATTAAACATATTCTTCTTAATCCGGGTCAAAGATTATTACAGATACTTTGCATTTGTGTTTCTGAGATTCAATGTCCCAAATTGATACCATTGTTTCAAATATTTTTTTTTTCCTTTTGAAAATATTTATATCCATATAATTCCACTAAAATAATTTCATATTCAAAATGAAAAACAAAATAGTATACAGATAATTGATATACTTAATTAGGGTCAAAAAAATCTTCCAGTGTGGTTATCTAGAATTCAGAGCTCTTGACCACCAAAAAAAATTAATAATAATAATTCAATGCTCAGATTTTTTACAGTTACTTTAGCCACTCCTATAAATTTATATGATCACTCCATTGAGAAATCATAACAAACAACATTTTCATTTTCTAGTTAATTAGAACACACTCATAATCTTAATGAGGAAGAAGCAACTTAAGTGGTGTGAATTAGTTCATCACATGGCTCTCTCATATATGACAGAGGAAGACCAATCCTTCAGCAATTCAAATGGTGCTTTTCAGTCCACCCGCAATAAGGCAATTCAACATGTGTACCATGGATCCAACACGCTGGTAATTACTTAATTATATGTGCATCAATTTAATTAGATTATTCATTTTATTCTCAAATTTTTGGTTTATTATTTGATGAGTACTATATACTTACTTATTAATTCAATTTTAATTCTATATGTTTTGAGCAGGGTCTATATCAGCCATGATGGAGAATACTCTGCAACGCTACCGATCCTTCGGAGCGGGAGTGGCAGCCATGTGTGCTGGTGCAGTTTATAAGAAGGGCAAGGTGAATCAAGTTTCAATGCTCATGGGCAATCAAGAGGAAGAATATTTGTTCTGTTCATCTAATTGTTCATAGTTATTGAAGCATTAATTTGCTTTGCAAATTCTGTTAATAGCCATATCATTTCATAGTTATATGATAAAAAGATGTGGTAGAAAATGCTCACATGTGTGAGTATTAATTCCACATTTTGGGGCCACAGAATGAGTGATATGGCAGAAAATTACCAAATGTGTGCGTATTTGCTACACATTTGGTAACAAAGAATGAGTGATATGGCAGATGTTTTTCAGATGTGTGTGTCAACTGAACATTTGGTGGCAAAGGATGCTTAGATGAGTATATTATGTAATTAGCTGCTCAATTATAGCCAATTTGTGGACTTTCATGTTTGGTGACAGAGAATGAGTGATATGGCAGACAATTCTCAGATGTGTGTATTAGATGCCCATTGGTATTGAAGCTTAAGAATCAATACAAATCTTACAAGTTTTCTTAATATATATATGTTGAGTTCATGTTTATGTTGTGTTTGATTTAGGGATAAAAATTAGACATTATGTTGGTTCATAATTTTTTTATCCAATTTTACTTACCTCAACCACACTAACAAAGGTAATTACACAATAATAGTGATGGACACAAGTGTGGGTGTAACTTCAGCAAATGTACATAACAAATTTTGATTTTAAAATAAGCATAAATTAATTTTAACTTTCCGACCTCAAACCAATACATGACTAAGAATTGGTAGATGCTTGAACTTGGCTCCGGTAGAATATTTGAATTTTCAGATTTTTTTTTTATTTGTGGAAAAATGGACCTAACTATACAAATAGTTTGCCTCATCATTAACCTAGAAACCCAAAAACGAGGGGAGAAAGAAGAAAAAAAATCAAGAAAAATAAAAGAGGTATTAGGGATAAATGGTAATGAAATCAGTTAGTTTAACCTACCAATCTGCATGGAAAGGGATTTCTTGCTGCTGTGGGGGGACCACAAGTGCCGTTAATTATACATTTTATTATGCAAACTAACGCGCTTTCTTCTACAATCACATTTTGTGTGATGCCATTATATTCTTCTTTTTCCCCTTTTCTTGCACCTTATATACTCTTACTTCCACATAATTACATCATAAATTAGTTTTTATTTTTATCTTAAAGATACGATACCAATGGTGAATATAAGTGCAGTACATAAACGGTTAAGATTATATGTTTTAATTTGTTGATGAGAAATTGAACTTTGTACATCTCATTTTGCATGCTACTTATATGTCCATAGTTACTCCTACAGCAACATTTGAATTTAATTACTTAATTGAAATTACTTCATTTTTTCGGAAAACCATACTATAAGTAATCAATATGATGAAATACTATAGGAGACAGGATAATGTATCAGTTTAGGGAATTTGTTGAGGATAGAGAAGTTCCTGTGCAATTCCAATCTCAGAATATAAAAAGAGAAAGAGCCCAGGGGGCAGAGGGCACTGCTGTACAGAAAAAAAAAAAAAAGACTTAAAAACGTATTAATTATTGAGGGTATTTCTATGATCTAGCTAGATTTTGTTACAATTATAGTATTGTAAAATAAAAATTGTATTTTTATACTATGCACGTGTTATGTATATAATTAATGGATTGCATGATATTCATAGTACATAAGAAATTTTCATGAGTATGATCACATGTGGGCCACTTGAAAAAGGGATACTTACCGAGTTGATTGGATGCATGTAACTGAATCACCCCTTTTTCTTCTAATTTGTATGCTGAAAAGATTAAATTATACTTACTGAGATTTTTGCCTTTTTTAGTGCCATCATCCTTCCTACTTCCCTATACCTTGTCTTGTTCTTTCTCACCACAAACTCTGTTTGGATTCAACACTCAAAGTAGGGTGCAAAAAGAAATTTCCCATTGTCAATCTGAGACCCTTAATCTGCATAGTATCTTCTTGTTTTTTTTCACCTTCTAGTGTATATAGGTAGGTAATTTACATTTAATATCTTGCTTCTTGATTTAAGGGCTTCAATCCTCCAAGTTGGTGCTAGAACTACCTTAAGCAAAAACATGATTCAAATGATCAAATCTGAAATATATTTAACAAAGGGGGTGCTTATGGTGGTTGATTTGTGGTGTTTAACTTTTTATTCTGTCTTCTGTATTTTGTCTCTTTTGTGTATTTTCCTTTGTGATATTTTTTGTATTCACTCACATGGTATGTTTGTTTCTTTATTTGAAATTTATAATTTTTGCTAATTTGTGTCAACTACTGCAGACAGAAAACCAATGAGTGGTGAGGACAGGCCAAATATGCATGAGCAAACTGGTTGCTTTGATCCCATCACAATGACAGAAGGTGTTACCTCTCTAAATGATAATAGCTTCCCTCAAATTCTGCCACACTCATCATCAGCATCACCACTTTTGGTTTCATGCAACAACACCACAAACAGCAATAACAATAATAATAGCCTTGAAGAAAATATCAGAGTTTCCATGGAGGAGTTATCCTATCACCATCACAATCAACAACAGCAAGAAGATATCTCCACCTATGCAAATGGAGTCTCTGCTACATCTATAGACATATCACATCAGCAGCATCTGGGTTTGAACATGGGGAACTCCTACAACAACAACAACATGGACAACCATTTGGTTCAACATGAAATTGATGTTCTTCCCTATCAGCAATCCACTTGGGACCCTAGTGTTCAGGAAATGCAAGACATGGGCTATGCTCATCACCATGAACACCAACCACAAAATCAGCAACAGTTTCATCAAATTGAGGCACAGAATTGCAGCCAAAGTTACAATTCTTCCACCATATTGGACCCTCCTTACCCTTCACCTGATCTCCTAAACCTTCTCCACTTGCCCAGATGCTCAGCTTCATCATTGCTCACTAACCCGGCCATCTGCATCACAAACAAGACTCCGAATTTTCAGAATCCAATGGGGTTTCTTGGAGACCTTCCAATAGGATCAGACAGCACAAGTGCATCCTCAGTTTTGATTGATCCTTTGTTCCATTTGAACCTGCCTCCACAGCCTCCAGCACTCAGAGAGCTGTTTCAGTCTCTTCCCCGTGGCTACAGCTTGCCGACGAGCTCCAGGAACGGTTCTCTCTTTGGTGGAGGGGATGAAATAGAAGGAGATGGGAGCCAGCTTGACATGGGAGTGCTAGATTTCAATAGGGTCACAGCTTCTGTTGGCAAAGGAAGAGAAGGAAAAGGTACCAAACACTTTGCAACTGAGAAACAAAGAAGAGAGCAATTGAATGGAAAATACAAAATCTTGAGGAGTCTTATCCCAAACCCTACCAAGGTATACTGCATATATGAACATGTTAACTATAATCTGCTTTTTTTATGAGTCAAGTTAATAGGTTGGATTTGGATCTGCTTTTAAACAGATTGATAGGGCGTCTGTGGTGGGCGATGCCATTGATTATATAAGGGAGCTGCTCAGAACAGTCAATGAGCTCAAATTACTGGTGGAGAAGAAAAGATATGGGAAGGAGAGGTGCAAGAGGCTGAAAACTGAAGATGATGCTGCTGAGAGCTGTAACATTAAGCCTTTCAGTGATCCAGATGGGTGCATAAGGACTTCATGGCTGCAGAGGAAATCAAAAGACAGTGAGGTTGATGTCCGGATCATCGATGATGATGTCACAATCAAACTCTTCCAGAGGAAGAAGATTAACTGCCTGCTTTATGTCTCCAAGGTTGTGGATGAACTTCAGTTGGAACTCCACCATGTTGCAGGTGGACATGTTGGGGAATATTGCAGTTTCTTGTTCAACAGCAAGGTTGGTATTTCTTTCACCATAAGTTCTTCGGTATTGTTAAACTTGTTTATTTAACTGTAACTTGTTTCACTGATGCAGATAATTGAAGGTTCTTCAGTGTATGCAAGTGCAATAGCCAATAGGGTGATTGATGTTATGGACACTCAATATGCAGCAGCAGTTCCACAGACAAGTAGCTATTAGGTTAGGAGAGATCAGTATCAAGATCAGGCATCAAAGGTCTCTAGTGATTGATACTGACATGTATGAAACAATAACATATAATAGTGATAACAATAATAGTAATTTCACATTCATGGGGACACCCAGGATATAGTGAAATTTACAAGTTCAGCAGCTTCTGACTTTCTGGTTCATGATATTGTTTCTTCAGTTATGATAAATTAGTTACTAATAAAATTAATGTCCTTTTTTCTCCCCAGGCTAAATCAATAATGCTATTTCCCCCTCTCTTTTGGATTGCTAGTTTAGTTTAGCCTTAGCGGCTAAGGATTACATGCGCCGCATACGTTATGTGTTATAAATGAGCCTGTATTTTTATTTGCTGAAGTGCCCTTCCGTATTTTAAATAAATTGGGTGTTTAAGTGTTACTATTTTGCAAAAGAGCACACTCTTCTTTTCTCTCTGCCCTTCATTCCCACAGCAGATCTGTGCTCTCCAACCTCCCCAACTCCATCGATAACACTGCTGAGGAGTCACAGTACACATGAACACACTGGAATGGTAAACAAGAGATGTCCATATCAATTCCATTTATTATAACTTATAAGTTCCATAATCATCATTGCCAAGGAGCATTGCTTTGGCTTCCTTGGTTTCTTGGTTTCCATAGTTATCAATTTTGTCTTGTGCTTCCTCTCGGTGCTCAGCACTAAAATCTTAAAATAACAACAATACAAGGAAATATTCAGGAAGCAATATAGTTCATGAACTGAATGGACAAACAAATCAACAACCAAAAAGCAAAGACTGAAAATCATAACTAAAATCAGTGACCCAAATAGATCTCCCACAGTACATGAAACACCACATTTTTCTATTCAAAAAAAAAAAAAAATCAAAACTTTCTAAGATTATCAAAGCAAGCTTACCAAATCAAGCTCAAAAAAGTGGGAAAAAAATGGAACTAGCTTGATTTCATTCACCATATAGAGAAAAATCTACGATCTGAAAGTGATTGTGATTACTATATTTTCCCAATAACCAAACTGAACACACACAAAAGGAGAGCATATGGTGGTATAGATCCCCAAAAAAATGAGAACTTGAATGGGAGATCTAGTGGAACAACCAAACGCTAACTGGATCCTCACCGGTGATGGCTTCGCGACGGCGACACTCGTCGGACAGTCATGAACAACAAGGATTCTTCTGCAAATAGTCAAGAAAACAACCTTTGCTGTCCTTCAATGGTTGGATTAAAAGATAATGAAATCCTACGATCCAGATTGAACCAACCTACACAGGCGCATTAATAACGCGTAACATTAGAGGCGCATGTAATCCTGAGCCTAGTTTGGCAGGCAATGTGCCTGAAGAAGTGAAAATGGACACGTAAGCATTAGCTTGTCTCCTGGAGTTAGTTGAGCCACACTTGTTTTGGCAAATAACTACTTGCTTCATTGCCTTGTAGATTCCAACTTTTGTCGTTTCCATTTCTTAGAGAATTCCCCTTTGAGAAGGACTTATCGCGTATCCTTTTGCTTTCTCTTTCTGAATCTGATGTTAATGGATTGAGTTCCTATGGTACTGAAATCAAGTTAACAACTTTTTGGTGGATTTTACTCACAAAACTGATCTGACAAAATATTTCACCCCAAAAAAGAAGCTTTTTAATCACAAGAAAAATGAAAAAAAAAAAAAAAAGAAGAAGAAGAAGGAAGCAGCAGCAAATGGGTCTGCACACTTGAATTCAAACTTGCTATTGCACAAACTATATTCCCTTTGCCAAACATCTCAGAATTCTACTAAATTACACACTATCACCAGTCAAGTAACTGCTAAATTAATTAACAAATGTATTGGCAAATAAAACTACATTCATTGGCAAGTGAAGATGAGGTACCATCCAATCCGGTCAATAAATCTCCTGCTGTCATTGCTGAACCGAGTAACTTTGACTCTGAAGTAGGGGTAAGGAAAACTAAGGGGATAAAAAAGTGGGTGTAAGGGGATATAAAATAGTAACATGATTATTCTTTATGTAAATTTCAAGGTCAATATCGATGCAAAGAAAACCTCATGTCTATGATTGTTAATAAGGCAAAAATCATCTCCACGACTTCCATGCTTTGTTAACTTTCTTAGCAAGATACCTGGTAGCATTTACCCCACCAACAGCCAGAAGGCCAGATATGGCCTGCCTTGCACTTGAAACCATGACTCTTCGTCTTAGAATTCTCTGCAAGGAATTTGAAACTTGTTCTCTTGATCTGATTGTAATGTCATGTACAGTTAGACCTGAAATCATAGCCCTTTTTCTCAATACGGCTATAATCTTGCCACTTATGTAAAGATTTAAAAATGCAGACTCATTCAATCAATTTCAGTTCATTAATAATGTCATTTCTTTTATATTTCTCAGATACCCCGGCCACCCCCCTGATTTGGACTTCAAGAATATCTGGAACTTATCTCAGAAGCAATAAAAATAGTATAAGCATACCTGTTTCACTTAATCTTATTTTCTCTCCTTGCTCCATACTTATCTGAGTTCTGATTGATGGAGGAAGTGCAGAAACTAGAGAGCAAGCAACAGACAAATCACAATCCTGTTGTAAAAAGTAAAAGAAGTTTCTTTACTTGGTTTGTGATAGCATCACATTAGGTAGTTAGGAAGTTAGTAGGTAGTTAGTGACTTAGTGTATTAGTTGGTTACTTTGTTATAAATAAGGGGAATTGGGAGTAACTTAGGAGTCTTTTAATCATTCATTTGGTATCTTGTAGCTTTAGTAGTTAGTTTGTAGATTGAGAGAAATCTCTCTAGGAGGTAGTTCCTCCCTTGTATTAAGATTGGTGGATTAGGGATTTCCCTCCCCTGAGATTAATAGAGATCAGTTCTTGCATCTCATCAGTTTGTCTACAATTTACTCTGAAGATGCATCATGATATCTAACACAACTTGCAGCTTCTGCATAATATTGTCCTTTATGCACTCCTTTACATGATCCAGAGTACCATAGATCATCAACAAATGAGATAAAAATTGATGGCAAAGATATACTAAAGCATTATTCTTAAAAATAAAAATGTAGACCTGGGAGACATGTATTTGGTGATTGGCAGAGGATGAAAGTCTCAATAATTTCTTAGCTTCATATTCTTCAAGAAGTGGTTTATACATTGAGTGGAATAGATCAAACTGCCCAGTTACAATCTTCTGCACCTGGACAAATTATGAACAAAAGAACCTCAGTGAAAACACAGAGTAAATAGAATGCGTATATGATTGACCTGGCTTCCTTCGCAGAGAAGATGGTATAATCACATATATTTTTCCAACAGGTGCACTAACATTCCTCAGAGCATGACAACAATGCAAGGAAGAAAGTAAATATATGTGACGAGCATATCAGCCATTTCAGTAGAAAGTTCTAATCATATCATATTAAGTGAAATCCAGTCAGCTAACCACAAATTCAAGCATGGGCAGATTCCTATCAGTGACATGACATACTACTAGGTTATAAATTTTCAGTATAAAAAAAATGGGAATAAATGACTTAAAAAATCATGATTCATAATAAACTCAGAAAGGCAGCAATATCTAAAGATTTAGCCAACTTTTGTGACCAAAATGACATCACATGTTATACATATAACATATATACTCCTCCTGTGGGAAGGTGCGGACATGGAAAATTTAAACATATTGAAATTTGAAAAACAATAACATTTCCATCTTGTTTATATACACTGCAAATAACAATTACAGGTCACCGATATATGAGAAAATACACACTTTATCATACAGACCTCACATGGGAAGGTATCTAGTGAGCATGGAAAATTTAAATGCATTGAAAGACATTAAACTTTCCAAACCATAACCTAGATTAGTAGCAATCAAGTTGTACCTTGTTTTTGTCCTCTGCAAATAACATTCGTAGGTCACCCATGTATGAAAGGCTACACACCTTGGCATATAGATCTGTCTGCAAGGGTATGGTTTGATCATTTCAGTTGTTCTGACTCCTAAAGTAATTAATTTAGTAAGAAAGAAGTAAACCTCTGTGAATTCTGACGGAAGAAGGAGAAGAGCAGCTGACACTGCAGCTCTCAAGTTAACAGAATTGGTGCTATTAATGTCCACATTATCAACAACAATATGAACCTGCATGAAATGCACCCAAAATCACAGCGAAAGTTCAGGCCTCAGTCATGAAATCAAATAATCAGGAAAACTGAGGAAAGAAAAAAAGTACAAATACAAAACAGGCTACTAAGCAATGTGTACTAGGGAGAAGCAAAGATGGCAAGAATACCCAAGAATCCCTAAAGATAGGTAACACGATCACAACATGAACATAAAAAAAAAGATAACATACTGGTTTCTGTAAACGACCACACAAGTAGAACTTCTCCCAATGCAATACATCTTGAATCAAGTCATGAATTCGAACAACCCCATACTTGAACATCTGCATAAATTAATTTATAGATGGACTCATCAAAAAAGTAATCTTGATCAAACTACTCAGCTGGGGGTAAAAGGGTATTGTTATAGAGGTGAGTTTGAATAAACTGAACAATGGGTCTGATTCAAATACCTTTCCATTCCAAGTAACAAAAGGGTTGAAATGTACACCCACACCAATCTTATCTGCAACATTCGTAATCTTACAGATTGCATCAACATACAGTATCAGATGTAATCACCACTTAATAAAACCCAAGTGAAGCACACACACATATGTATGTAGAGAGAGAGAGAGCAACTACCAGCCTCTCTCCGCCAAGGTGCACCATCCATGATGCATAGTGATTCTTGTTCAATCTCAGGTTCTAGATTGCAGCCATTGCAGAAAAAAAAAATAAAAAGATTTCTTAGTAAGGCATTAAAATATCACGTAGCTAACAAAAACTAAATGACATATCAATACCTCGTAATGCCACTGCTTGGGATCAGACACACCAAGAATAAAGTCTGTCATGGTTGTCTACAAAGCCAATAACACACAACTTAAGACAGCAACAACAATAACTAAGCCTCTTCCCACTCACAACTGAGAATGAATATTGAAAATTTTTCATTTTTAAGAAAAAGACAGAGACCCAGAATTGATAGTAGAAGCAGACAAGCAGTAACAAAAAGAAAAAAAAAAAAAGTGGGGACCTTGTCGTGGTTGTTGGGATGAAGAGATGATCCATAGATGCATGCGAATTCAACAGGGGGAAGAACCTCGAGAAACCTTTCAAATGCCGACTTGCTCCCATTGCACATCGTAACCCAAATGCTTTCAAGACTCAAGAAAGGGCAGTGTAGGTTCAGTCAAAAATCAAGATCAATAATTGATCAAAGTAAACTTCATCATATTCGGCATTGAATTGAAAAGAAAATGCAGACTAAGAAAAGAAAATGAGAATTAATTGTGACGTTGTATGTGTGAAGAGAAGGATGCAAAGAGCAGTCAATGGTGCATTTCTTCAAACAGTTTAAGAGCAATTAAGCGTTTCAGTTCTCACGGGGTAGCAGGCGATGTTTCAGTATTTCACAGCTTGATTCCATTCTTCTGTGATAAAGGGCCCAATGCTAAATCCAACCATATCCATTTATTTTCTGAACACAGCCCCAACCATCTGTTATTTATAAGACAGCCCAATCCATTTAATAGCCATTACTTTGTACGGATTGGCTTTTTTCTTTGAAAAATAGAAATTTTTTTTCAAAGCGTTTGAGATGACTTATTGAAAAAATACTTGTAATTAAAAAAATTATTTTAGCACTTGAAAAAAACTATTTATACCCAAATTCTAGAAATTATAAATAAAAAAAAGAACAGAACTGTCTAATGAAATTATCTTCCAAAAATCCAAAATTATGCATTAAAACTATTTGTATTCAAAATTTTAATTTTATTTTACCCACAATTCTTAATTGATACTGATTTAACTTTTAAATATATATTATTAATTAAATACTTATTAAAAAAAGGAAAATATCAATTTAGTTATTCATTATATTAATTCAATTTATTATTTTAAATTTAGATGAATAAATTAAATCTTATTTATGGGATCCTTAGTTGTTTATGTAAAAATATCAATTTTCTATAACTTAATACATAGTTTTAATTTAATTAGAAATAACATATTTAAATCTGTTTACATATTGTCAATACAGAAAGGGGCTGCTATTTGTACATACAACAGTGTCATCCACCTATTTTTCGCCCATTCAAAAGTTGGCAACTTTTATGAAAATGTTGACACTTTATGAAAATGTTGGCAAATTGCCAATATATTCATAAAAGTTATCAACTTTTTAAATAGGTGGAAAATAGGTGGAGAGGTATTATTGTATGTACGAGTAACATTTTCCAATAAGTAATAATGAATTATTCATAGCACTTGGGAGCATCATATAACACAACTCGGTTCTTTCAATTTTACACAAATCAGCCTCATATTTTGAAAACATTTACAAAATATATGTACAGCAGAATAAAGTCACTAATTATTTTATCTAGTTTTGTCAGGTAAGAAATAATGAGTGATACTAGAGCCTCGTTTAGCCACATTAGGCCGCTTATGAGGCCTAAGCCATGCTCGAAGCTCTTGCTGAATTTCTGGTGGTAATTCATCAATGATAGAGGGGTCAATCTCATCCATTTTATAACCCCAATCTTGTCTTCCTTGTGGTATATTAGGTATGCTACATTCACCACTGTTTGTGTCAATCTCTTCATGACAGCTCTCAGATTGCAGCTCAACTTGATTACAGGTTAAATGACTATAAACAACAGATTGAGATCCTGCAGCATTTATGTCCTTATTAGGACTAAGTGGCAGAGATGGGATTGCATAACACGGGAGACGGATCAGAAAATTACCAAGTGAAGATGATGTTTCAACACCATGAACATTTGAAACATTCTTATGCTCGATTGAAGACTGTGAATTTCGGTAATTATTGAAAATTTTTGTGATTGAACAGTTCCCCTGTCATAAAAAAAAACAATTTTCTAATATTTATATTTATATAAAGCAGTAGATTCATGGTTGAAGCTCCATATCTAAAAAATCTATTAGAATTCTTTCATTTAAAACAACCTACAAGTTGAATGGTTAATATTACAGTGCAATTCTTTTAACCTCCGAGGCTTTGAAAGTAACATTATGAACTAGGATATTTCATTGATGTTAGTCATATTAGGTATGCTACATTCAAAGTAGTGTGCTTTAAGAGCAGCAAAAGTTGACCAGATTATTAGTCAGTATTAAGAGCAACAAACTACTCATTCTAGATCATTTCATTGCAAGATTATCACTAAGTCGAAGGTTTTTATGCTCCCAATTGCACTTACATGGAAAACCAGATAAAGAAGAGTTGAAATAGTGTGGCAAACCATACCTTAAGCTTCGGTACTGCTGTCTTTTTCTTCTCAACTGTTTTCAAACTGGATGCTTTTGAATCATCTTTTACAGGTAAGACTCTAAATGGTTCACTCTGTTTTATTCTGTCTTCACTTTCTGATTCATGAACCTACCTTGATCATTATCTCAGAAGAGGAAACAAAAGAGAAATGAGAAATGGACTAAAATCAGTACGCCACAGTACCTGGGGGTGACATAAGGGAGGATTCTTCAGTCAAGCCATCTAGTTTTCTGGATACATTGCACAATGGATCCTGTACCAAGAAAAATCTCGTGACATAAGAGAACCAAAGACATAGGCTTGATCTCTGATGCACACACAGGTAGAATACCACCATAACACTCAAAAAGAATATCTAGGAAACTCGTGGTTGAACTTATGTAAAAACTTAGCAATTTCTCCTACAAACAATTTCACTTTTGAGCTCTAAGCCCTCAAATTAATAGCTACAGGCAGCTTAGTAATCTGTCTTACATACTAAATGCACATCAAATTCTTAATGGAACAAGTAGTATGAGCTCCTTTTTACACAACTATACATGTTTTTCTGTAAAATGCATTACAAGTTGTATTATTGACACTACAAAGTACATAGTATTGACATTAATGCATAACTATAGGTTACCCCATCAAGGAAACACACTAAAATGAAATATGAAATCTGACTAGGACATATACTTGCTTTGACAAACCTGTTGATCCAAACTAGCATCTGAATAATTAAATTCTGAGTCTTCTTCAGGATATTTAAGCTGTAATTCATAGGGAATCACTCCCGAGCAATTTTCACTACCTGCTTAAGCATAAAGCACCCAGCAAATTAAAGTGGAATATAACAGAATGGATAATTTTATAATTAATGCAGCTAATGAGATGATGGAAAACCTGAATGTGATGACGGTGCAGCTTCATCAGTGACATTGGCTAATGATTGATTGGATGAAGAACCAAATGGAAATTGCCCACCAAAATATTTAACAATTGAATGTGTACCCTGGGCACAAACGCAGTTTAAGATGTAACTTTTAAATATCACTAGCTTAAGACCACTCAAAAGGAAACAGAAACTAAAGTCTCAAGTTGGCAAGCATACAGACAGGTGCTGATAACAACAGTATAGAATTGCAGGTTATTTTGTTTTTCAAAACCTAGTTATATGTTTATTGTCTTCAGATGATCATATATCAAGATGCACAAGTTTAGAACCTAAATCACCACTAAAAGCATGTACTCCGAGCAGTTCAAACTTACAGATGGTATGGAGACAATCTTACTCGCAGAAACAGATAGTGAGGTAACTCGCCAATTGTTATTTTCACTCCCATGAGTCTTACTGTTGTAAAAGCCCAAAAATTCACGTAATCCAGCTTGAAATAGTGTTAGAGCATCCTCTTGAAGCTTTGTAGTCCCATATCTTAGAGGACCAGATTTAGAAGGAAAACTTTTATGAGAGTCTGAATCTCCTGTCTGCAAGAAACATAAAAACCGAGATAAATAGATCTAATCATCTAATATAAAACCACTGGCAAAATGATGAAGGGGATGAATGAAAATCAGAGATATTGAAAAAGTGAAAATAGTCATACTTGCATTAGAAAAGTATGCACAGGTCAATCACAGAAACAGAACAACCACCTTATATGCTCTAGCATGCACAGTAAGAGTTCGTGCAATCCGTTTGTTTTTATCCATATCCGAATGAAGACGTTCACTTAGCTCTTCACATAGTTCATTAAGCCATTGCCGAACCTGAAGAAAAAAAAATGAAGAATCACCAAAAGTGATATAATGATTAGGACTCACTTGTGAAACAGAAATAATGATAAAAAAACAAATAATAAATCATGTTCCCATGAGTACCAGCTAGCACAGTAGTTTGCAACATCCAATTCAATTAGAGGTAAGAAAGTGACAGTAGTTTTATAAGTAATATACAGCTGCTGAAAGCAGCATTCACCCAAATTAAAGTGGCAGGAGTTTTCTTCAGCTCAGAGGGGAGTTCTTACAGAGGCAACTGTCTTCAAAGCCTGAGGGCCGGGAAATGTCTTGCCAGAACCATGGCTCTTGGGAAGTAATCGCCCCTCAACTTCCTCCCCACTGATTCCTCTTGCAATATTCCACAACCAGGTACTGCAACGCTGTAAAAGCTAGAATCAGGAATAGCATACCAACAGATTACTATGAAAAGATGCAAATGAACAACTATTATCAAATAAAGCACAAGGTGACATTATATATCTATATTGTATATCACATTGAACCAGAAGTGCTTATACATACATACTTAGACATTAGTGCTAACCTCTTTGTATATATATAGGCCTAAATCACATCATGTGATTACAGACTGATCCCAGAATTCAGCAAAGCTATACCCTAATCATATTCTAGTAATAGATATTTATAACACCATGTTAAACAAATAACCTCACCCAGTATTGATCCCATAACGTTGTTGTAACTTCTCCTCTGAAAACTTAAGCAGATCCCCAACAGTATTGACACCAAGATCACTTTGTAAGGAACTTCCCAGCTTTCCCCCAAGCTGTTTCCTGAAATCCAAGTTTTCTTCAACATCATTCTTAGTTATAGAAAATACAGCCAGGTGTTATCTTCACAATGTAAGAATATAACCTCAATGTGACATAGAATACTATTTTGAATTGGAGCAAAATACAAGAGAAATGTTATAATTAATAACATTACATTTTCTTAATTGGACAAGACTCAAGCAACCGTCCAACAGATGACTGTGGCACAACTGTTTGTTGTGCAGGTTTGTTCATACCACTTGCAAGTTTTGCCAGCATCTGTGCAAGCATCCGATATGATTTTACGACCATTTAAAACATCAATGAAGTTTGTAAGAAATTGGGGATCAAATAATAAAATATATCAACTTATAAAGGAAGGCTGTTTCTTACCTTATTATGAGCAATACCAGCAGAACATGTGAATTCTGTAACTTTCAATACCTGCATCCGGAGGTCAGCAACAATGAAGGCCCCACAAGCTAATAGCTTATCCTGGTAACTAGCATCACTTCTACAAAGCCACTTCCTAACTTCTTCTTTGGCATCAATTCCATCCTGAGTGAAAAATCCAATTTCAGTACTACCAAATACACTTATGCCTAGATGCTTCGATGATTTTATTTGGAAAGACAATCTTTTTATAGAGTACTTGAAAATATAAATTATTGGTGCAGTAAGCTAATGAAATTTGTTAAAGCATTAACATAAACACTTAAGCAGATAGACCAAGATATACAAGAAAACAACTATACTTTCTATATTGAGATTAACATAGTGATTATAGAAAATGAGGTCCTTAAGCATAGCATCTGACCGTAATTTCAAGTCCTAAAACATGTGACTTGAGAACTTCCTCTTCAACATCTTCCCTGGTTTCTGATGGCATTTCCATTAACATTGTTTCAGCAGCTTCAGTGAGGTCAAGATACACCTCATCAATTGAAGCTCTCTCACAACGGCCCTTCCTTGAAAGAACCGAAACAACCTAAAAATGTACAAATTCAGCATAATTTAACACAGGTGAATGACCCTAAACTCCAACAGAGATTCCTTCAAAGTTCATTATATTCTACATCCTATTATTATACCTCTGATCCTGCATTCCTGTAGGTGTTGAGATCAGCTTTACCACGTGCTACCGGGACTTGAACCAGCTGAATTTGTGGACATACCTCCTTTGCTTCATCACCACGCATCGAACTGAAAACCATACTTAATGTGAAAGCCCATAATTATACAATAATCACACTTGTTACCATTCGACACCATACTTAAGTTAAGCACAAAATCAGAGAAAATTAATCAGGCCCATTACCGTTTGACACCAAAGTGGCGAGCCTCGTAGCTAACAGCAATCAACGCCCCACCTTTATATGCGTTGTACTGTATAACTGCAGTTGGTAAGCCCCTTAAATTTGGCTGCTTCCTCTGTTCCACTGCAAAGGAAACATCGTAGCATTGAAAAGGAATTAAAGAACCGAACCCTAATAACAGTAATTTACAATGCAAAGGAACAGAAAAGGGAACCTTGAACGTAGAAGCAATCCATGTCAACATGAGCAATGACTCTCGCATCGCTCGTTTCTCGCCTCGCTACCGGCATCACCCACTCCAATCCTCAATCCTATGCTATGCTTTCCCTCCAATTCTCCTCTCCGCACCAAATTTTATTTTCTTATAATCTTCTTTTTAGTAAGGTTTTTTTTTTTTTTTTCTAGTGTATGGCATCGGGATGAGACATAATGGGCCGGGCCTGTGAATTATCAAGAGAAGTTAATAAAAGCCCGACTCATGCTTAAACCCTAGAGTTTTAAATGGGCCGAGGCCAATATCTTATCTCTCTGTTTCTTCTTCCAAGTTCTTTTAGCTTAGGTGTCTCTTTCTTTCTCTCTCTCTCTCTCTCTCTCTCTCTCTCTTTCTCTCTCACACCGATCGACAGCGTCTTCTCCGTTGTAGTAGCAGTCTCGACCTCGCCGGCGGAACCTGTACAGCTGCTATCGTTACTCTCTCTCTGGTAAGCTCTCGTGTTCCCTCTATCTGAACTTTCCTCTGCCTCTCTTTCAAAATTCAGCTCCAGCTCCACGATTTGCGCTTAGGTTTTAGTGATTGCTAACTGGAATCGAAAGGAGAATCTTGATTTCGAATGCTAGGTTAACATTTAGACCATCTACGGATCCTTTTATCGTTTTAGGTGACTATTTTATTTTTAATATTCTATATGCTAGGCGAGTTGCATTTGAGTAAAAGTAAGGTAAATTACCTTTGGAATTAGAGGTATTATTTGATGAAGATTGGAGAACATAAGCATTTCCACTAATTATAACAAGAACTGTACTGTAATGACCGCAGCATCTACGTAATGTTAGCTAATTATACTTATTCAATGAGGTTAATTTGCATTTTATTTTAAAAAGGAACAGTTTTTAAATAAGATAGGTATCCATTTCAGGGGATAGAGTGTTTTTTCTTGTGGCCAAGAGAAGGGGCAAATAAACTATGTATTAGTAAGAGAATAGAGATTTAATTCGTATATTAACCATTGCAAAGGGAATCCTCAGTTATATGTTACTTAGTAAATTAGAGGAGTTACTGCATGGTTTTGTGAAGCTGAGCTACATGAACAACTTGATCTTTTGAAAAGGGATTATTACATTACATAGTATTATTTCAAATTGGGTCTCATTTATTATATTATATGCATAATTTTTAATCTCCAACTTGGTCAATATTATTATGTACACTATATAATGGAAAACACTGAAAGGTGGGCATAGTTTGTTAGGTTGACGTTTTCCTGTTTGGATGTCCAGTTTTAGGATAATGGGGAGGAAAGCTGGTGGGCTTTATATCAACCCTAAGAGATTTGGTACACTTCATAAACCTTGCATGAAGGAAATGATAATGTTCCTCAGCTGCATGGCTTCAAGCCAAAACAACAGTGAAGCAATTGCTCATCAGAAGGAACTATTAAATACCTGTATCGAGTCTCAGGTAATCTAGATAGATATTAGTTTAATGGAAGCTTGCATTTTTTTCACCCTCCTCAATTCTTGGGGTTCCCTTTTTAGTCATTTTTGTCACATTGCATGAAAACTAAGCAGTGCGAGAAGAGCTCATCAATTTTATCCATTTTGTCTGTTTCAGAGCAAGAAGAACAGGAAGTCTTGGGGGAGTATCAATTATCAACTGCAGAGGCTTAACCGAGGAAGGAAGTAATTTTAGATTTCCAGATATGAATATTTTCATAATTCAAGATCATTACTTGGCTAGCTTAGCCTGTTGTCAAGCTAAAATGACCATAAAGTAAATTGTACTCTCTGTCTTGAAATGCCTTGATGGTGAACCTACTAGTTTTTTACTCTATTTTAATCACTGGATTGAGTTGAAAGAGTTGGCAGAAATATGCTGAAGAAAACCAATGTAATTTCTTTTCTGTATCAACTAAAGCTTTAATTTTCTGCATTCTAATATGGTTTTCATATATGATGCCATAACACGGCATGGCGGAAAGTTGCTGCCCTTCATATGATACATACTTTTATAAGAAATAGAAGATGATGGTTCATTTTGTTTTTTCCAATCCTGTAGTAGTGTTTATGACTATTGATCATCTGAATTCTGATGCTTTGTTTTAGTGGATTTTGTAAAGTTGGAATTGAAAAGAATTGTGTTCAATGATGGAGGAGTTGTGGTCACTAATGCTTGTTTGAGTCTGATACATTATTCAAAAAATGGATGGATTCTTGAAGATTGGACCAAGTTAAAAGGAATTATGCTGATTTAATGTCAAATGTCTAAAATTTGCTACATTTATTTTCACACTGTTTACAGATGTGAAGTTGAGTGTATGTGGACCTTAATTTAACCTTTTGGAATCTTACAGTCCAACTCCACTTTCATTAAATACTAGTAGTCACCTAGAAAGCATATGATGGAGACAATACAAACGTTATTTTCAGCTAACCTTAGGAAACCTGTCTCTGTTTGTTACTATGAAATGAAGCTCAATGCATTAGCCGGTCTCATATAAGTTCCCTATGTCACTACTCTGCCGCTGGTACATGTGATCGAGTGCTATATATATATAGGTCTTGATTATCATTCATCTTGTGTTATCATCAGAGAGCCGTGGATTCTCAGTAGTTACTTACAATAATAACAGACTTGACATGCATCATATCCGTTGGCAACTAACACTATTTTCTAGGATTATGATTCTCTATTTCGGTCGGAGAAATGAAGACAAATAACGCGTGTAAGTTTTAGTACTCTGCATAAGTCTATTTAGGAGCTAGTAGTATAACATTTTAATTCAACCAAATAGTGAAGGCACAAGTATGCTACACACTTATTGACAGAATTTAAAATTGTTGGGTGGGGACAACTCATCAACTCAATTTGAAGTAGTTAATTTGTGCCTCATCTAACAAAATTTCCACTTAGTTGAACCATGTTATAAGCACTTCTTTTGAGATGAAAACCATGTCATTATGAATACGTAGAAACTCCTCCAGTCCGTACCAAACACAAAAAACATAAAAGAAAGCTCAATTTAAATAATTGTCATACAATATAAATATGTCCAACTAGTATTAAACGTGTGCTATACATAATGTCTTATGTATAATACATGTTGAATACTAGTTTGACGTAATTCTATTATACGACACTTTAAATAACAAGCTTTTTTTTTTCTTTTCATTTTCGAACGTTTAAATTTGCTTATATTTATTGGAAATTGAAGTCTTTTGTTTGTTTTAGTGAGTGTTTGGGTCAACCAGTTGAATTAAAGTGTCGTTGGCCTAATTGTACGGCACATTTGAAGCCTTTCACGATTGGAAAAGAGCAGCAAATGACATCCTTCACCTACATTTTATGTGAGAGTATGTATATTTAGTGTATATGTATAATATGTAGGGTAAAGATTAAATACTTCGTATTAAAAACATTTTTTTCACACTAAATGTTTTCATTTTTTTATTATTTAAACTAACATGTTTGAGTTGTTTGATCAAGAAAAGTTGTTGATTTAGTTTTTCATATTAAAATGGAAGTTTTTGTTCCATATAGCTTAAACACAAAAAGAATATTTTTATATAAATGATAATATCATATATATATATACCACCACTATTGAATAAGTTATTTTTCTCTTTCATTTAGAAGCAAACATCCTTGAACAAATATTTACTTTTCCTAACAAGCTAGCAAGTCTATCTTTTTTTTTCTTAGAAAAAAAAACAAAAAACAAAAAAGGGAAAAGAAAAGAAAAAGGGGAAAAAACCATATATGCAAAATGGTATGCACTGTTTGACTTTCTTGAAAGGAAAAAAAGGAAAAGGTACAAAGAAAGACAGATGACATGAAGGTTAGGGGGGGTTGCTTGGGAGTGAACATAATTTACTAAATAAGCATAGTTAGGCTTTTTCCAAATATAGAGGTTTCTTGAAGGAAGACAAACATTTCCAAACCTGATCATCTCTACTTTTTCCAAATATACATACATGAATGAATGAATGAATGAGTATTGAATGAATAATGAAAAGAAAACAATATAATTAATAAAACGAAGCCAACCAACCAACCTACCAACCTGAGAGGAGAGGAGAGGAGAGGAGATTGACACGATAATGAAACAACAAGACAGCGTGACAGAAGATAGAGTATGTGGGGGCTTGTCTGACTGAGATTTGCTTCCCTTAACAAAACCAAACAAAAGCCAATAAGCTATTAGAAAGGGAATATTATGACTCATACAAATAAGAAAAAGGGAATAGTCAGAACTCAGAGCAAAAGAAACTAGTATGTGTATGTGTGTGGTAGTATTATTATGATGAAGTATTATGAGTACTCAGACATCTGATCACACATACATACAACCCTATAGATCTCTATCTCATAAGCTTTGCTTTGCTTTCTGATCATCCATTCACAAATACATAAAGCTTTTCGGTAGTTCAGTTCACGCCTCGCTGCGCTGTGCAAAGAAAACCCCCCATCGCAGGTCGATGGGATTGGACGTATGTTTCATCTGACATACTGTGTTTCCATTTCTATCATCAGTATTAATTTTTATATAAATATATATTTTGCTTTTTATTTTATATATACATATTATACATACATATTAAATACCATACCACTACTAATATCATTATTGAATTAGTTTAGTTGGCCCTAGATTTTTATCTATCCATGAGGTAAAATTAATAACTATCCATATCTACTATAATGAGACTTAATTATTTCACCATTAATAAGAAGATGAATGAGAATTCAAATTTACCATTTTATCAAATACTCTATCCTATTGTTGTGGACAGTAGCCATAACGAACCTCTTAGGCCAAATGCCTTAAAAAGGATTAATTATGTTCTTTCAACATTCAATTAATCCATATATCTCAATCATATATTCCAATTTAATTAAGTTTGATCTCACATTAATTTTTTATAGGAGTTAAATTGTTATGCTATGTTTTTCATTTTTTTATATTGATCAATTATTTTTGCTATAATATTTGTGGTACACCATTAATACGTCCACCTAGTATCTAATGTATGTTATACATAATATGTAATATATGTGTTATATGTATAGCACACGTACGTATAACACACATTCAATACTATATATAACACATATTGAATACTAGTTAGACGTATTTATGTTGTACGACAAATATTAATGATTCTTTTTTCCCTTACTACCAATGTTTTTTAGATCCGTCACTATGATAGGTGTTACTAAGATATTAAAAGGTCACCTTTAAGGACAAAATCTAACATTATTAGGGATATAATCATATAAACAAGTAAATTATTCCAATTGTATTAGAATGTCTTGGAGGTATTATATATACTGATCAAGAGTGAAGCTTGGAGCAAGAGGATCTGCGATAATTTTATATATGCTTACCCACTCAATCTGCAAATTAAATTAAATTAAATGGTATTCTACAACCCACTCACTCTGATCTCGCTCGCCCGTTAATCTATAAATCCAATTAAACCCTTATTATTTCATCGTCAAGTTATGCATATCACATACATATACATGTGTGATGGGCCTATTTTGTCGAGTTGCGCGAATAACCTGTGTTGTTTTTTCTTCTTGTTTTTCTTGTGGGTGCAGAATAGCCTGTGCATGCTTGAACAAGAGCTACGATAATTAAAGAATCAAACATAACAAGCAGCACATTTTATTTTATTCTTACAATTCGGAACCGATAGATAGAATGAGCTCGGAATAATTTATTTAATAGCTAGCATAATTAATGAAATGAAGCAATAATATAATATATTATAGTATAAATAATATAGGCATGTGTATGAGTGTACTTGCATGGGTTAGGGGCTTGATGAATAGCGACGCTCTCTTTGCTCTCACTCTTCTGCAACTTCGTCCTTCCCAACCTCGGCATTGACAAAACAACACTGAATTGATAGATATGCATCCATCAGAATCACACTTCCCTTGCTGCCCCCCACCCTTTTCTCTTTCTCTCTCTCTTTTTCATTTCCTCATATATATCAATAACTATACTAATTAAAAAGCAAAAACCACTTACATACTATTTAATAATAAATAAATATAGATAAAAACTAATATTATAATTTTATGATTATAATAATCATTATGCTCATAATAAAAATACATGGATTCATTAATGCTTACTTTACTTTTAATTTCTTCTTTTCATCATTTCTCCTATAATATAAATATGAGTGATGCTAAATATACAATAACAAATCAGTCAAATTAACTAATAAATGAGATTTTGACCCATAATTACTCAGCTCATTACAATCTTAATGATTATTTTGAGCCAAAATTAAAACTAAAATAGACTCATTGACTGTATTGGCTGGTTTTTCATTGTACATTTAGCATTATTATATAAATATAATAAAAAATAATATTATTTGGAGTAATGAAAGTGTATGTACGTTCTTTACTATTGAAGGAGAATAAGAATATTATCTTCACTTATCTCTATTCATATATATGTCTTTCTTCAATTATTTAATAAGTGTTAAATAAGAAGAATCAGTTTAAAATATGGGGTATGCATGATTGAAAGAAAGATATGGGAGGAAGATGTTAGAAGAAGAAAAGGCCCACTTGGATGCCTATATATACACTTGTTTGTCCCCACACACAACCCAACCAACACACCCTAATAATTTCTCCCTCTCTTTTCACATGAAAATTATCTATCACAAAGTCCAAAACCCCCTAAGTCCAAAATCACGTCCTTTAATTTGTTCCATTTCTGGCTATATTTTTGAGTGCTGCATCACCCTGCTATAGCTATAGCTCTCTCTCTCTGATCGATCTTCTTCCATTCCATTCCATTCAATCCAATATCAACCCATCCACTGAAAATGAGGAACACACCCACCAGGTGATTGCTATAAGTCACCACCCACCAACTACCCTTCCAAAAACCACCTTTTGTATGTTTCCCTCTTCTAGCATACATTTCATTCCTCACATAGACATATCCCCCTCTTACCCTCTCTATCTAGATTCCTGCATCGATCATCAAAACACAAGAAACCCTCTTAACAACATTATATCAATTAAAGGCAACCCTACCATATCAGTACTGTCACACACATTTTCCACTGAAAGCTAGAAAGCCCCACATAAGATCTTATCCGTATCTCAGCTTGAGCATATATATATATATAATAAAAAGAAGGAAAAAATGGAAGGTTTTCAGCACCACCACTCTGCTATGACATCTCCTCCATTTTCTTACACTTTCACTATCAGTGGTGGTGGTGGTAGCAGCAGCAGTGGAATCACGACAGCAACAAGCAGCTACAGCAGCAGCAGCACCACTCCATGGATGAACAGCAGGATATGGAGCAAGCTCCCTCAGAGGCTACTTGACCGTGTCATAGCATTCCTTCCTCCGCCTGCTTTCTTCAGAGCCCGCTCTGTCTGCAAGAGATGGTATAGCCTTCTCTTCTCCAACACTTTCCTTGAATTGTACCTCCAAGTCACCCCTCGCCGCCATTGGTTCATCTTCTTCAAGCACAAGACCCACAAGAGCTACATCTACAAGAACAACAATGGTGGTGGAAGCAGTGGATCATCCTCATCACACGGTGGTGGTGGTGGTGTTGGCTCTGCTTCTTCATCCTGCGAAGGGTACCTCTTTGATCCCTATGACATGGCATGGTACAGAATTTCTTTTGCTCTGCTTCCATCTGGATTCTCTCCAGCATCTTCCTCTGCAGGGCTGCTCTGTTGGGTCTCTGATGAAGCAGGACCCAAAACCATGCTTCTCTGCAACCCCATCATTGGCTCCATAACTCAGTTACCACCTACTCTGAGGCCAAGACTCTTCCCTTCCATTGGCCTCACAATCACCCCAACCTGCATAGATGTGACTGTTGCAGGGGATGACATGATATCCCCATATGCAGTTAAGAATCTGACTTCTGAGAGCTTCCACATTGATGGAGGTGGGTTCTATTCCATGTGGGGAACAACCTCTCCCCTGCCTCGGCTCTGCAGCCTTGAATCCGGAAGAATGGTCTATGCAGAGGGCAAATTCTACTGCATGAATTGCAGCCCTTTCAGCGTTCTGGCCTATGACATAGCATCCAATGGCTGGTTCAAGATCCAAGCACCGATGAGGAGGTTTCTGAGGTCACCGAGCCTTGTGGAGTGCAGGGGAAAGCTGCTTCTGGTGGCAGCAGTAGAGAAGAGCAAGCTGAATGTGCCCAAGAGCATGAGGGTGTGGAGCTTGCAGGCTTGTGGGACAATGTGGGTGGAGACAGAGAGGATGCCGCAGCAGCTTTACATTCAGTTTGCAGAGTTGGAGGTCGGGAATGGGTTTGAATGTGTAGGGCATGGAGAGTTCATTGTGATCATGATTCGAGGTACAGATAAGGCATTGCTCTTTGACACATCAAGGAAGAGGTGGCAGTGGATTCCACCCTGCCCTTACACTGCTCATCATGCCTTTGAGTTGCATGGCTTTGCTTATGAGCCTACACTTGCCACCCCAGTCACTGCCCTCCTTGATCAATTCGCACTTCCCTTTCAGACTTTTAATTAATTATATTATATATGGAGGAATTAATTAGTTTATGGTATTATATGTATGTAATGTAACGGTGGTATGTGGTGGTAAGGAAATCAATGTATGTGCACCTGTTAGCTAGCTAGGATGAGGAGTTTGAAAAATGCAGTGGCAGTGACTTTGTAATTTGCAGTAGTAGTATTATATATTAATTAGCAATTTAGCAGTAGCTATAGCTAGCTAGTTAACCACTTTGCAGGTAAAGGAGTTTAATTTTGACTTTTGAGGGTGGGGTTTGAAACTTTGAATATCTAATCAAGCAACTACCTTATATAATATAATTTAAAAAGTAGCTAGCCTCCTTTAATCTGTTTTGCAATTATGTATACCAGCTTATTATTCCATATAATATTTGTCTGCAGCTATATATATATATATAGTATAATTTGTAGTTAGCTTTAGTTTTACTTGTGTTCTTATTTTTGTATCTTTCTAATTTCTAGCTAGGTAACTCTCAATTTTCACATCAGATATCTTCTAGTTGTTAATAATTAGCTAGTAATATTATAATATATGGTTCAGATGAGAAGGCAATTGGAGTTGTTGTAGAGCTAGGGAGGGAGTGGTACATTGATTATTATTCATCATGTACAATGAACACTGCTACGAACGTCATGGTACCACTATACTATACTGTTTCCATGCATGCCTAGCTCCTCATCATTTTCTCTACTACTATCCTCAAATATCATGAAGCCTCAACTTTTTCAGACCATATAGCATTTTCTTAATTTGCATATATATGTTAGATAAGATAAGACTAGTTATTTCCTTTTATTTTGTCCCTCACTATATATATCACTAAGTATAGATAAATAGGATAATAGTATCACCATTCATCATCAAGGGAATGATAAAACAAAGAAAAGGAATGTAGTAGTTCTTAATACACAGCAACATAATTAGATGTCGTGTTATAAATGATGATGATAATTCAGAATAATAAATGAAAAATAATGTATTGGATATATATGTTACAATGGTATTCAATATTCTATAATACATGTGCATCATATAACATACATTTATGGAGGAAAAAAAGAAAGAAAGAGAGACTAAAGACTAGACAGGTTAAGATAAGGTGAATTAGGTGAAGTGGAGAGGTAGGCGATGAAGATAAGATATGATATACTTTAACATATGGCTTATAGAACAAAACTGTGATTACATATTATTCTTATTTATTATATATAATTTTATTTTATTTTAATCTCTTATTATTCAATATAATTTTTTATTAACTATTTTTTAGGTGTGTTTTCATGTCGAAATGCTGCACGTTAACTTTTACTCAGGCGCTTAGTGCGCACTTATTAGGGCAACATGTCATGCGTGCAATGCTAAACTGATAGACACACTCATAGCTTTTTTTTGTTGTTAAATTGAGTGTGTATGTACCTATGGTAATGTAAAAAGAATAAAGAAAAAAAGTTGAGAGAAAAAAAAATATATATAAATCTCATATATTTTATAAATATTTTATAAGTGTGGTGTTAGAATATTTAAAAATAAATAATATTAAAACCACTATTTTTTTTTTAAATATGGTCACCACATTCACCAAGCATGAAAAGATTTGACACCCTCTTCTATATCTACCTAAAAGATATCTGTTTATCTCGATATATAATAATATTGAAAGAATTGAAAAAAAAAATACATTTCATCATTAATATCTCTAAATGATAAAAATTAAAAAGTATCCATTGACATGTAAAGTAAAATTTGTACTTTTCTATTCATCCAGATGGAGAGTGTGCCCGGCAATTAATCCTTACTGAGTTGCTATATATCTTTTGCAACTCAAATAAAATAATTGAGAAGAAAAAAAAAACATATTTGAATAACATCAAATTAAACACAGACACTAATCCTTACCAAAAAAAAAACACAGACACTAATTACTCCTTTGTTATTGTTTTTAACATATTCCTTCTTTTTGAAATTTTTATATACCTACTAATATACTCTTCGGTGTATAATAAAATATTTATTAAATTTTTGCGAATAAGAATACTTGTTAAATTAATACAAAAAATATTTAATTTAAAAATATATTTTTTATTTTTTCTGAATAATAGGTTCATTATTTAAATTTTATTAAAATTTTCTATATTAGTAAATATTTTCTTATCTGTCACAGAGTTCATATATAAGATTTTATTCTATCCTCTTCCCTGTCCTGCGATGTGGGCATCTCGATCCGCAAAGTCCTAAGAAGAACAGAGTGACACCAAAAACCAACCTCATCTTCCTTATTATGATGGGAACCACCCTGTGCTTCACTTTCACAACTACAAATGTTGTTCTTCTCAAACCTCAAAAATTTCCTTCGAATTTCTCTAACTACCGTAGTAGTAACACTCTCTGTCTGGGGTTCCTCTGTTCAAAGCCATTCTCTTACTGCTCAAGCTCCAACTCGGGAAGCAGAGTAAAGTTGGAATCTTTTTCGATCACCAGGGCGACCCATTTGCGGGTTTCACAGGATGCACTCTCACCAACTGAAGAATCACTCTCTGCCTCTCATCCTGCAATTGGAGAGCATGACTTACTCATCGTGGGTCCAGGTGTTCTTGGTCGTTTGGTTGCTCAGAAATGGAGAGAGGTATTTGTTATTGTAATGTTAGCTAGAGCTTCTATATGTGTTTTGATTCAATCATTAAATGTTTTTGTTGGCATTGTTATTATCAGTAATCAATCATCTGTTTGTATGTTATAAGTAGGAAAATCAGGGTTATCAAGTTTATGGACAGACAATGACTAGTGACCATCACAACGAGTTGATTCAAATTGGTATTAACCCTTCCTTGAATTGGACTGAAGCTACTCACAGATTCCCTAATGTAATTTATTGTGCTCCACCTTCCCGGACCCAGGATTATGCTGGTAATGTTAGGTGAGGAATCTGAGTTAATTTCATCATTAATTTCTATTTGGCAATAAAAAGCCAAAGGAGTATTGCAGCAGGCTGATGAATATTGAAGTGATCAGATCAACTTGGGTGTACTAAGACTGCTTCACTTATATAATTTAGTTATTTGGCTCAAAATTAAATTTGCTTGGTAAAAGGAAAATTTGCTGTAGTGTAGTACTTGTCTTCTTATGCACTCATATGTCGATGTGGATTGACAACCGATCAGGCTAGCTGCGTTAAGCTGGAATCGTGAAGGTTCTTTCATATTTACTTCAAGCTCTGCTCCATATGATTGTAATGATAATGGACCATGTGATGAGGTGGGTCATACATCCAAGCTGTTGTACATTCTTTCTGTTAGTCACCATTTTCCTGTTTTGATTCAAATTGAAGAGATAATTCCTGTCTATATCAAGATCCTGGCTTCTTGTTCCAAATTCTAGTATATTGTTTGGTAATTGTTTGAATTGCTTACTTTGTTCAATTACATTACTTGTGTAGCTTCTTAAAGTTAACTTACGTAGTAAGGTTTTTTCCCCCTTTATGTGGGGCTTCAAGGTTTGTTGGTTTCTGATAATGGGATATACTTCATTTTAGGATACTCCGGTTGTGCCAATTGGGAGGAGCCCTAGAGCTGATGTCCTCCTTAAAGCCGAAAATGTGGTACTGGAATCTGGTGGTTGTGTTCTAAGATTGGCAGGACTTTATATATCCTTTATGGGATTCAACTTATTACAATCACATGATTTTTTATTTCTTTTATGAATAATAGTTGCTGTTATGCTTTTACCTCGATGCTACCTTGACCAATTACACAAAGCAGATAGAGGCGCACACAATTATTATTTAGAAAAGGGCATCGTTGATAGTCGGCCTGATCATGTCTTGAATCTTATACATTATGAGGTCAGAATGCCATTACTTCTCTTGTCATTTTATGATTTTAGTTTCCTGGTCTTTCAAATAATTTCTGCTTAATTAATATCACTGATTGAGTTTTCCCTTTTGACATACATTTCACATACTTCCATCATACCAGGATGCAGCATCCCTTGCAGTTGCCATCTTGAAGAAAAGATTCCGTGGAAAGATTTTCTTGGGTTGTGATAACCACCCTTTATCTAGGTTAGATTGTTTAACTTGTCAAATGGCATTCTGATCTTCGGATTATTCTTACAGCATTGCTGATACCAACTCATCAGATTTTTCTGTTTATTTCATTGAGAACATAATCTCACACTTGTCATATTTTTTGCAGGCAAGAAATGATGGATTTAGTTAATAAAAGCGGAAAATTCAGTAAAAAGTTTGAAAAATTTACTGGTGAGTGCCATGTTTGATACTTGATAGGGAGACTTGCTTGTCAAACTGAGGACCTCCTGTCATCACTTTATTCTGAGTTGAGTTCATCCATATTTATGCTGTTATCTTGTTCTTATTAATACATTAATTTTGATTTTAACATTTACAGGAACCAACGACCCTCTAGGTAAGAGATTAAACAACTCGAAAACCCGCCAGGAAGTTGGTTGGGAGCCAAAGTACCCTAGCTTTGCTCGTTTTCTTGAAACTATCTGACAGATTCCTTAGTGTTTGTATTTGCTGTTAGACAATGTTTATCAGTGTTGAAAGCACAATATAGGAAAATGCTTATGTACATGGAAAGTTCCTATTTGAGATTTTATGGTAGGACCATTATTATTAGTTGTTAAATTGTCTCCAAACTTGGTTTTTTGATTGACTAAGATGTAACAAGCTAAAATGGTACGTTTTTGTAATCATCATCGAAGCAAAATCATTTGTTGGTTAATTAATGTTCAAAATCTAAACTAAGTAGATGGAGTATTTTAATGTTTTTCTGAAAAAGAGAAAATCTCAAAAGCCTTATAAAATGGCATCTCTGAAGTACTCTCAAAAGCGTTTGTAGTCCAACGGTTAGGATAATTGCCTTCCAAGCAATAGACCCGGGTTCGACTCCCGGCAAACGCAATTCTCTTATTTATTTATCTAATTTTTGTGTTATGCACAACATAGCAGAAACCGATTATCACAATTAGTGCTGATACTCCTTTTTTCTCTCATACAGAACAAAGTGGAAACCGATTATCAAATAGTAATCCAACAATATAGGGAGAAAAAGAATATATTTCATATGTTATGCTAATTGAATATTGTTTACTGTGGAAAACATGTTCTTTTTTTCTAGACAAACGTACATCATCAGATACAACTACATGAACTGAACCAAATAAAATCTACCCTCTTCTTTGGGCCTTGAAATAAAACCCATCACTTGTAAAGCACTTTTTCCTTCCCACAAAAAAGTGAAAACAGAAGACTCTGTTTGCCAAGCCACCATTCAAAGAATGGCCTTCGTTGATTGCAAGAGTTGTTAAAATATCTTCATCAAGCATCCATCAAGCAAGCAGGATGAACAAATTTGCAGAAAAGCATGTTCTGATAAATGAATTTTAAATGCTTGTGTTAGCTGCCAAGGATCATAGTCTACCTAGTGGTGATTCATTTGCATAATCATCCACCAACCAGAGACCATAGTCGTGAAACCGCTTTATCTTCTTCTCAAAACCTACTATATAGTTGTTGTGAATGATCACATGCATTCCTTTAGTTTCCTTAACCCATGTCTTGTTCTTGAAATATAATCCGCCAGTCGGAAACGCTGCCTGTGGCAGCAAGTACAAATCCGCCTGTAGGAAGTCATGGAAAAAGATTCATTAAAGAGGAGAACATTTATATGCATTTTAGATGTTCTATAGAATAAAAATAAACCCAGCCACTCTCTAGCTAGAAAATATCTAAGATAGAGTTGCAATGCACATTTTCTAGTGCCAATGCACTTCTACTTTTAACATTCCATTCATAAAAATGATTTTGAGCTGATTCATAACGCATCATAGCAAAACCTCTATTCACAATAACCTTATATGTCCTTTAAAAAATCAATAAGCTCCCCTCATATATTGGTTTAATTAATGTATAGAAGTAATTCAAACTGGAAGAAAACAAGAAAAATGCGACAAACCTCTTTAGCAGTCTTCATTAAAGCCCAGTTAAAGGCAGGCTGGTCATTAGCTTTCTGGGTTTTAGACCATGGTTGAAGCCGAAGTTCATCAATCCACTGTTTCAAAACTAGCTTTGCTCCATCAGTAGGGCGAAGGAAAATCATGCAACTACATATGTAAGGGCGGCCTTTCTTTCCCGGAGGTGGTAAATCGTGAGAATGGTTCAATGGTTTGATCTGATCTCACAAAGAAATACCAATGAAAACAAGTGAGTCAATAATATGAGAACAAAACAGAATTACACTAGAACTGCAGCATACTACACATATTATCATACTTACTGCAATCATATCATCAGTAAAGTACACATCATGATTCCCTTGTAACTGAAGCAATGGATCTCCCAACCAGACCATATCAACATCGTTGTACATTACACTATATCCAAGCTCCAAAATCTTCAACAGATGGCTTGGCCTCCTGGCTGTAAAGTTGAAGAAACCCTAGACAGTGAAAATAAACAATCACATATTCTAAAACTCAGCAATCCAAAATAATTAATATTACTGCAGGCATAAGCATGAAAAGCACCACCAAGGACACGGATAAGTTTTTAAATTTCCAAGAGGCATCCAATACAGTAACAACGATTTTGAGCCAGAGCATACAGCCAGTAAAGTCAAGTCCTTTTAATTGGTAAAGCATATTATGATTAATTACAAGTCCAAACTGATATTCAACAAAAACCCATATCAACAATGAAATTTCAGTTACAGCTAAAGTAGAACCATACATGAATTCCATAAAAGACACAAATATCATTGAGTCACAAACCTGAGAGCCAAACTTATGAGCAGATTCAGCATCAAGCACAGGTGGAATGAGGACAGCATGACCAGGCCAACGCTCATTGACCGTGGTGAGTGAATGGTAGTCCTCAGCAATGACAAGGACCATGTCCTGGCGGTTCTGCCTTGTGATGCTGATCAACCAGTTGTTGAGGAAAGGCAAGTAAGGTTGGCTCACAATGCAAACTATGACGGTCCCATTTTTGGCCACAAAGGAGAGTGCTTGGTCCAATGTGTATGCACCCCACTTCGAAACTGAAGGCTTTGAAACTGAGAATATGCCTTGGGGCATCCCAACCCAGGGGTTGAATACACCCACCACCATTACGAGGCACAAGAGGACCAAGAGTGTTGTTGGGCTGAAAATGGAGATGGGTCTCTTGGAATTGGTGGAGGATGGAGGTGAAGCTGTGAATGGGTTTGAGAACGGGTTATGGAGACTTCTTTGGTGCAGAAACATTGACATTGCCACTTAAAAAGGAGAAGGTGAAGATGAAGTGGAAGGAGGTGGAAGGGGAAATGGAATTGTGGGGTGGTTGTGGAAATGGGAAAAGATTGCAACTTTGGTGAAATTATTGGGATTGAAGTTTTGGGGTATGAGATTTGAGATGGGAAGATTCAGATCAGCGATACGAAACGAAATGAAAGGGAAAGACAGTAAGAAAGATACAGAACACAGGAAGGAAGGAGTGACAGTGACAACCTCGATCGATCCAATGGATTCTTCTTGTAACTAAGATTGAGGTTATGAGGTCGGAAGAGGAATCAATTGAAAGAATTCCTCGCAAATTGGATTGAATTTTTGCATTAAATCTTGACGGTAAGTTTATGAGCTGTATCAATCTTGTTGAGCTTTCTTTTTTTTTTTTTCTTTTTAACAAAGAGATTAGTAATTCCTTGAGAAGATGTCATTTTTAATATTTAATAGAAAAGAAATATCTTTGATAATGGAAGAATAAAAAATTTCAGCAGTGGTATAGGAGAAGCCATGCTCTATCCACACTTCGCACGTTCTTGTTTGCAAATTGGTTTTTCTTTTTTGGACCTGGCCTCCATTAATATGGCTATGGTTTGGGCCACATTTCTGGACAATGATCCTATGAATGAAATGTCCAAAATGAAAGGAAATGTATTCTGGACAAGGCTATGATTTGGACAGACTTTAATATATTTTTTAAAAAAAAGTCCATAGATGTATGTTGAACAAATATCTTCTATTATTGAAAAAAAAAAGACTGATATATTTATTTTAAGGATTTAATTTTCATATCCACTGACAGTGTACCATTTTTTTACACAATCATCCAATTATGTGTTGTCACGTCAGCCATAATTGTGTTTTATATCTCCTATTACCTGAAAAGTCATACAAACGGAACGTTTTGATTTGACGACAGTGTAAAATACTTTTAACCGTCAGTGCATCAAAATTAAACTCTTACTTTAATCCACGAAAAATCAGATGAAAAATATTGTTAAATTATATAGAGATAGCAATAAACTTATAAGTTATATTTGGAGGTATGCATGTTAGAGGGAAAAAAGGTGGTTGGCGGGTGGGTGTCATGGCTCAATCCAAAGTAAAAACTTATTTTACTATTTTTAAAGATGTATTATTTTTTTGAAATATCTATATAATTAATTATGTGATCCACTTAACACAAATAAAATTATATGGTTCGCCCCTATATACTGGCTCAATTAAGATGAATGTTTTCAAGCATTGTTAGGCCACAAACTTGCAAATAAATGACATCTGATATTTCCACTCCTCTAGAAGATGAAAAAGACCAAACAGATAGATAGGTTACTAAATCTACAAGACTACAACATTTGATCTAACTTTATGGTATCATGTGTTCATTGCATAGTCTTCCCCTTCCACCAACAAATTAAAGAACACGTTCTGTTTTTGGAATTGTCAACTAAGCAATGTGGGGACATGACATTTTAACAAGCTTGAATCATACAACAGTTTAAATAACACAACATATATTGTTGATGGCTGCATTTAAGAACTATATATACGGAAAAGTGTTCTACTTTGAGACCAAGCAAAAACAAAAACCAAACTAACCAAATATCCTTTCCTTTCTTCCTTCCTTCATTACTTCCAACCAATTGCAGCCTTACATTACGTCTCTTAGACTCAAACCAATGACCCTCCAACTCACAGTTTGGTGGGTAGACACTCACTAGTCTTCCATTCACAAGCATAACAACAACATTCATTGATTGATTTATGGATTCTTGTCTTACTATATACTATGATGTCTGAACCGACCCATCTCTTATAAAGACTAGACTAACCTTCTTTTCCCTATACTTGTGCCACAGGCCTCATAACTCCTTATGGCTACTTTCACAACTGGTTCTTATGACCCTGATGAGGTAATGCCTTCCATGTGTATGTAATTATGCTACACTGATATACTTGCATTGCTTCTGAAGTTTATTTGGTTCTTGTTGTTGATTTCTCATTCATGAATGTGTACTATATTATTATATGTGTATGTTGTTGCAGCTTCGGCCTCCTACTCGTCAATCTGCTGCATCATCGAAAGTGTGTCGAGTTTGCGGTGATCAGATTGGATACAGGGAAGATGGGAAGTTGTTTGTGGCATGTAATGTGTGTGGTTTCCCTGTTTGCCGACCCTGTTATGAGTATGAGAGGAGTGATGGCACTCAATGCTGCCCTCAATGTAACACTCGCTATAAGCGTCACAAAGGTAATCATCTTATCAGTTTGGCTTAGTTTTGAATCTTTTTTTTATCATCATCATTATTATTATAAGGATGAAAAAATTTGAGCTATCTGATGTAAATGGACTATATGTGGCATTTGCTTCTGTGCAGGTTCTCCTAGAGTAGTTGGAGATGAAGAGCAGAACTTTGATGCTGATGATTTTGATGATGAGTTTCAGATTATTAAGAGGGACCATGATGATCCAGAACAGCAACATGATGATGTTAATTCCGTGGTAATTTCTTTGATGAAGATCATGTTGTGTTATGCTAATTTCAGGCCTCTTACTATTAGCCAAGCCCCCAAATACATGCAATACAGAAACTTCAACGATTTTCCAATGAGGATTCACTAACATGAATTAGTATTTTGGGTATATACCAATTAATTAAAAATATATAATCAAAAAGGCTAAGCGGCTGATTTTGATTTCTACAGGAAAATAGAGACAACAAGGAGCAGCAGTGGAATCCCAATGCTCTGGTTTTTTCTTCAGCTGGAAGTGGTAAGCAATTTTTTTTCACAAAAATTAAAATTCTATAACCGACTTTATACCTTTTAGATGTTTTCTTTAATTTATATACATTCTTTTTCTAAGCTGGTCTACTTTTCCTCAGTTGCTGGTAAGGACTTGGAAGGGGAGAAAGAGTTCTACAGCAATGCAGAATGGGAAGAAAGAGTAGAGAAATGGAAAGTGAGGCAAGAAAAGAGAGGCCTGGTTAACAAAGAGGAAGATAAAGTAGAAGACCAAGCCGAAGAAGATGAATACCTGTGAGTGAGTCTTTTGTTTTTTTTTAAAAAAAAACACAATATGTGTTTACATGGAATTGCATTTTCTACTTGGAATACCAATAACCAAGAAGCAATCAAGCAAATCAAAAGTTTAGTATACCATTAACAATGTGATGATGAAAATTTCAGTGATTACCAACTTTATATAATATGAAAAATTGTGTGAAAATGTGATTTTGTTTTTTTGGCATGTGACAGTATGGCTGAAGCTAGGCAACCATTGTGGCGAAAGGTTCCAATACCTTCAAGCCTAATCAACCCGTATCGCATAGTCATAGTGATGAGGCTTGTGATCTTAGCTTTCTTCTTGCGGTTCCGAATCATGACTCCAGCATATGATGCATATCCACTGTGGCTCACATCTGTGATATGTGAGATATGGTTTGCACTCTCATGGATACTTGACCAGTTCCCTAAATGGTTCCCCATCACGCGCGAGACTTACTTGGACCGCTTGTCCATACGGTTTGAGCGCGAAGGGGAACCAAACAAACTGGCCCCTGTTGATGTCTTTGTGAGTACTGTGGACCCTTTGAAGGAACCACCAATCATAACAGCCAACACTGTTCTTTCAATCCTCTCTGTGGATTACCCTGTTGACAAGGTTTGCTGCTATGTGTCTGACGATGGTGCTTCCATGCTTCTCTTTGATACACTCTCTGAGACTTCTGAGTTTGCAAGAAGATGGGTTCCTTTTTGCAAGAAGTATAGCATAGAGCCAAGGGCTCCTGAGTTCTATTTCTCTCAGAAAATTGATTACTTGAAAGACAAGGTTCACCCCACTTTTGTGAAGGAACGTAGGGCCATGAAGGTGGGTCAATGGTCATATTTCTGAACATAGGACAGAAAAAAGGTTTTTTCCTCAATGTTTCATTGAGACTTATAGCAGTTCTGTTTTATGTTTTTGTTCCATTTATTGCAGAGAGAATATGAAGAATTCAAAGTGAAAATTAATGCTTTGGTGGCAAAGGCTCAGAAGAAACCAGAGGAAGGGTGGGTGATGCAGGATGGTACCCCATGGCCTGGGAACAACACTCGTGATCATCCAGGAATGATTCAGGTCTGGCTATTGCATAATTCTCTAGTTAGATCTTGTTTTGTGCATTCTTCAGCATCTTAAAAATATACAAGGAACAAATCATTCCATAAACAAAATGAATATCTATTGAACTAATTAATGAATGAATGAACGATTGGACTGCTTTGGTTGTATAGTGGCATGGCTCATGATGGATTTGGCCGTGTTAATTGCAGGTATATTTAGGAACGGCTGGTGCACTTGACGTGGAAGGAAAGGAACTGCCACGACTTGTGTATATTTCGCGAGAAAAACGCCCCGGCTATCAACACCACAAGAAAGCTGGTGCCATGAATGCTTTAGTGAGTAGTACAAGTATTTTTTTTTTATGTTGGTTTGTTCATTGATTCATTTTAGATTAGGATATTACTATAATAGGAAGAAAACATGTTTATAACTCTTTCCTTGTTGTATGTCCTCAAAAGGTTCGAGTTTCTGCTGTACTTACAAATGCACCATTCATGCTGAATCTGGATTGTGACCATTACATCAACAATAGCAAGGCCATAAGAGAGGCTATGTGCTTTTTAATGGACCCCCAGCTTGGGAAGAAGCTCTGCTATGTTCAGTTTCCACAAAGATTCGATGGTATTGATCGACATGATCGATATGCTAACCGTAACACTGTATTCTTTGATGTGAGTTTCCATTATACTAGTCTCTCTCTAACTTCAAACCAAAATGTGTGAGCACACTGCATTGCACTGACTCTTCGATGTTTTTTTCTTCTTCGTTCATAGATCAATATGAAAGGCCTAGATGGGATTCAGGGCCCGGTTTATGTCGGTACCGGAACCGTGTTCAATAGACAGGCATTGTATGGATATGATCCACCAGTTTCTGAGAAAAGGCCAAAGATGACATGTGATTGCTGGCCATCATGGTGCTGCTGCTGCTGTTGTGGTGGTTCAAGGAAAACCAAGTCCAAAAAGAAATCATCATCATCAGGAAGAGGCCTCTTCAGTAGATTGTACTCCAGGAAGAAGAAAATGATGGGGAAGGACTACGTCAGGAAAGGGTCTGAGCCAATGTTTGATCTTGAAGAGATTGAAGAAGGGCTCGAAGGCTTCGATGAGCTAGAGAAGTCATCCCTCATGTCCCAGAAACAATTCGAGAAACGATTCGGTCAGTCACCAGTTTTCATTGCTTCAACGTTAATGGAAAATGGTGGACTTCCTGAAGGCACCAACAGTCAATCACTTATTAAGGAAGCTATTCATGTTATAAGCTGTGGCTATGAAGAGAAGACTGAATGGGGAAAAGAGGTAAATAATCCTATCAACTACAAAGTGCTAATGGAAAAAAGTTCCAAAATGGAGTAACCTTTTGGTTCTGTTAATGTTGCGCACCCCAAATACATTTGATTCTGATTTTTGAGTTCTGCTAAATTTATCAAGCTCTCTTAAGTCTTAACAACTTTGTTTACACTGCAGATTGGGTGGATTTATGGCTCAGTCACAGAAGACATTTTAACAGGTTTTAAGATGCACTGCAGAGGGTGGAAATCAGTATACTGCATGCCTAAAAGAGCAGCTTTTAAGGGATCTGCTCCAATTAATCTATCAGATAGGTTGCACCAAGTTCTGAGATGGGCTCTTGGTTCTGTTGAAATTTTCCTTAGTAGACATTGTCCTTTATGGTATGGCTATGGAGGAAAGCTCAAGTGGCTAGAGAGGCTAGCTTATACTAACACTATAGTGTATCCACTCACTTCCGTCCCTCTTCTTGCATATTGCATTATTCCAGCTGTGTGTCTTCTCACTGGAAAGTTCATCATCCCTACTGTAAGTACACAATTTTTTTTATTAGCAGTATAACTAATTTGCTTTAACCATTTTCCATCACAAATGTTGCTATTTATTTTCCAGCAGATAGATATGTAAAGTATCAGATACTTCACTAATATTTTTAGATGCTCTTAATCATATTTTACATGCTCTTAACTTGATTCATATTTTGTATCATTCTCGTAATTCACCAAATATTCGTATCAGCATCTGTGCAACATAGATGCATGCTGACATTTGTTTTGATGATATATGCAGTTGACCAACCTTGCTAGTGTGTGGTTTATGGCTCTATTCATCTCCATCATTCTAACTGGTGTGCTAGAGCTAAGGTGGAGTGGTGTCAGCATTGAAGACTGGTGGCGAAACGAGCAATTCTGGGTCATTGGAGGCGTATCAGCACACCTTTTTGCTGTGTTCCAAGGCCTCCTCAAAGTCCTTGGAGGAGTTGACACAAACTTCACAGTCACAGCAAAAGCAGCAGATGATGCTGAGTTTGGTGAGCTCTACCTATTCAAGTGGACAACACTTCTGATCCCACCCACCACACTCATAATCCTGAACATGGTTGGAGTTGTGGCTGGTGTCTCTGATGCAATCAACAATGGTTATGGCACATGGGGGCCTTTGTTTGGGAAGCTATTCTTTGCATTTTGGGTCATTGTGCATCTTTATCCTTTCCTGAAAGGTCTTATGGGAAGACAAAACAGGACTCCTACTATTGTAGTTCTGTGGTCTATTCTTCTGGCATCCATTTTCTCATTGATTTGGGTGAGAATTGATCCTTTCTTGCCTAAGCAAACTGGTCCAATACTCAAACAGTGTGGAGTAGAATGCTGAGGCACCGGAGTCATTATTATACTTGGTTATACATATTTTTGTTTATGTTACTACTAAGTGAATCTAATCTAGACTTCAAAATATAAATGTGGTTATGGTTAGAATAGACCACACACCACACCATATACATGTCTGTCCTTGGTTGGTGGTATTGCAAATTCTTACTTATGTTTATTTGTGGAAAAAAGAAAGAAAGATGTATTGTATAGTTCTACAAGATCAGATGAATCCATAAATCAAAAGAAAGAATTGATAATACAGCACTTTCAGGAAAAAAGAAAGTGTAAGAAGGAATAATTACTTTTCGTTTTTTCTTTCCTGTGAAGAATAATTGCTTTGCGGGATAATGGCATAAAAGCTTGGAGAATGAATCTGGACCATTAGTCATTAGACAGACACGAGTACACACTACATAGCCTTTGGCCTTTGCATCTTGGAATTTTGTAGCTTTCTTATAACATTTCTTTTCAATTTCCTTTTTATAACTTTCTCTCTGGCTTTTGCTTCTGAAAGATTACTTAGCTTAAAGCAATTGCTACAGAAAAGTTAGTAATTAATTACAATACAAATACCACTACCAAGAAAAGTCCATTTTTGGTTGTAGACTTATAAAATCTCAGTCTTGATTAAAAAAGAAAGTTTAAAAGAGTTGCCTATTGCATGTCCTCATTGGTGAATACTAAATAATTATGGTAGAAACCACAATGGTAAATGTAGAAAGACCAATAAAGAGAAGAAAAGAACAGAGGACCAATCATCTTATAAATGTGGACAATACTACAACAACTGCTCTGGGTATTCGTGTCTTCTTTAAAGCTTTGCAATGAAGTCAAGTAGATAGGGAACGTTAATGAATTGAAGGGACTCACTGAGACCACCCATTCAATTCAATACTCCTTTGAACTTACAACCACCTTTTCTACAGTGAAACCAAAAAAAAAGTACTCTGTTTCTCAACTCTGACCATCAAGAACAAGAACAATAATACTGTTCTTTTTATGAGAAACAAAAAATGGGATTTTCAGCGGTGCATTTGGTCTTGTTGTTATCGATGGTAGCTGCAGAACAAACCAGATGCTTCACTTTCAACAGTAGAGAGACCAAGCTATCAGAGTACAAGAACAAACTCGAGCAAAAACTAGCTAGTCCCTTCCCCCAACCACCATTAGCTTCATCCCCTGCTTCTTCTTCACAACCGAAATCGGTAATCTACAATCTACATTATCATTATTATTAGTGTTATTGCATTATTATACTATTTTTCTATTATATTAATGTGTTGTCTTAATAATAGTGATGATTGTTCATCATGTATGAATAGAGTAGTGGGAGGGTGTTGTACCCAAGTGAGTATGGGGCAGACCCAACAGGGGAAGAAGAGAGCAGTGAGGGCATTCAGAGAGCAGTGGAGGATGCATTTGAGATGCAGAAGAAGGGTGTTCAATTTGTGGGAGGGGTGAGTGACCTTGGAGGTGTTCTCATTGATCTGCAAGGTGGCAACTACAGAATCAGCAACCCTATCACTTTCCCTTCCTCTGGTGGTGCCAATCTTGTGGTCAGTAATATTTTATGATTAATCATTTCTCATTTGCATGTAAGCTTACAGCAGGATGAAAACAAATTTCATGTTAAAAAAACATTATTGCATGTTTAATGTAATGTTACTTACAAGTTGTATGTTTGTGCTAAATATTTAAGTTAAGAATTCAGATTGAAATATATATTTTTATCAAATTAAAATAAAAATCTTTAACTCAACCACTTTCCAATAAAAAGTCACATTAATCAATAGAAATCTTAAAACCATCCTTTATAGCGTGACAAGAGGATTTTTCATGAAGAAACCCGAAGCGGAGATAGAAGTCATGTTCCATCTTTCTCTTGCAACAAGACACGCACGCTTCTAGTTCTTTGAGGAAAAAAAATCCTGTATAAAAAGTCCTTTTTCTTATTTAAATTAGAAATCATCTCAGATTTGGCCTTTAATTTATTTATTTTTCACCGTGCCTGCCCTTCCACGGAAGTCTTTTGCATTGGTAAAAGTATTTTAAAACATCATTACAGATTTCATATAAGAAAGAGGCATATCAATTATCATATCTAGTTGCAGACACATTGGCCTCTTAGTAAGATACGCAAAACCATAAATCATATTTAATTAATGAATTCACATGGCTCTGTGGCACGTTGGTGCACCATTGATGCTATCAACCTAGGATACTCACTCAATGACTCAATTTTGCAGTTAAATGGAACTTCACCATCAATCCTTATCTAATTATACCCTTTTTCATTACTTAACTCACTCACAACTCTACTTACCTTACTCTTAATATAAGCCTAACATTTTTTCAGTTTTCCAATGATTAATTATTTTCTAAAATATGATTACTCAAACTCAAATAAATTAAAGCTATGGTTCCATAGCTTCTTTTCTTTTTCATCTTAACTACATCTGTCTACATTGCCTCTGAAATCATTGCTATAATTAATTATTGTTGATTAGGTACAAGGAGGAAGCCTAAGAGCATCAGATACATTTCCAGGTGATAGACATCTAATTGAGCTATGGTCATCAAATTCCAAGAAACTTGACACGACAGAAGAATCTCTTAGTGCTGATGATGGCCTCCACAACATCAAAGCACAAGACAATGTAATTTACTATGAAGACATAACATTCAGGGACATACTCTTTGACTCAAGCTACAGGGGAGGAGGGATTTTCATTGTTGATGCAGCTAGAACCAGGATCAACAATTGCTTCTTTCTACACTTCACCACAGAAGGAATTCTAGTCCAGAAGGGGCATGAGACCTTCATATCAAGCTCTTTTCTTGGGCAGCACTCTACAGTTGGTGGTGACAAGGGTGAGAAGGACTTTTCAGGGATTGGAATTGATCTTGCTAGCAATGATAATGCTGTCACAGATGTTACAATTTTCTCTGCAGCCATTGGGGTTGTGCTGAGGGGTCAAGCTAACATTCTAACTGGGGTGCATTGTTACAACAAGGCATCATATTTTGGTGGCATAGGTATCTTAGTGAAATTGGCAGGGAATTCACTAACCAGAATTGATAACTGTTATTTGGATTATACTGGTATTGTCATGGAAGATCCTGTTCAAGTTCATGTCTCTAATGGGTTGTTTCTAGGGGATGCTAATATTTTGCTAAGGTCTATTAAAGGTCAAATTTTGGGCTTGAATGTATTGGACAATATGTTTAGTGGTGACCCCAATAAGAAGGTTCCAATTGTAGCACTAGATGGGCAGTTCAGTAATGTTGATCAAGTGGTGATTGATAGAAACAATGTGAATGGAATGAGCTTGAGATCAACGGTTGGGAAGTTAACTGTGGCAGGAAATGGTACAAAATGGGTGGCTGACTTTTCATCGCTTTTGGTATTTCCTAATAGGATTAGTAATTTTCAGTATTCATTTTATGCACAGGATGAGCCTAAATTTGTGGCACATTCTGTTACCAATGTTTCAGATAATGTTGTAGTTGTGGAGAGTGATAGAGAAGCTAAGGGGTTAGTCTCCTTCATTGTTGAACAATAAGATTCTGTTTTAGTGATTCAAATTCAAAACTAGTATTATAATTGAATAGTATTACATTCTGTTTTAGAATGAGTATGAATTTTCAGACCATTCATCAAAACTTCAGTTTGAAGTTGCCAGTAATAATGTCCCAAGCGAAAGGTGTTTCTCTCTGCTAACTTCCAATGTTCTACTTAGAATTTGAATGAACCAAGAAGAGGTAAGTGGTTAGGAGAGTGACAAGTTAGGTACAAGTAACAGAGTATTTCAGAGACATTACTCTTATTCTTTTATTTCATTCGTACAACATGATACAAAGGTAATAGACAAAATGGGGTTCACCAGGGGTGACACTCCAACAGCAAACAATCTATCTGAACTCAGAAGAAAAATTACAGAGTGGTGGACTGACTAATCCATTAAAATCTAAAAATTAGATTCAGTGTAACTTTGTCTTACTACAAAAGATAGACAGAAAGGAGGATGAGGTTGATGACAATGAACAGACTGTAGGTGCTCCCCCTTGATGCTCCTGAACCACCACCACTTGGTGATACTGAACTACCACCACCACCATTGGGTGCTGGAGCTGGTGCTGTTTGAAAATAATGAAAATCAAACAAGTCAGCAATGCCTTTCATTGACAACATACATACTTACTTACATATCAAGCAACAAAAAGAAAAGAAAGCGTAGTTAAGTTGAGTAAATAACCAGGACAAGATGAGTCAGTTGCTAGAGCTGTGGAGATGTTGCGGGAGTCATAACCGGTGTAGGCGCAGAAAGAGCGATCGCAAGCATCGGTAGCAGCAGAAGTGAAGTTGCCAAGGGAGAGGTTCCCTTGGCATTTCAGTGAGGGGCAAACCGACCACTTGCCTGTTGGTTTTATATTTGATGGCTCGCATTGCAATCTAAACACACAAAATTGCATAAAATTAGTGATCTATCTTCTAATAACACAAGTAAAGTAAGGAGTTGAAGGCAGGCAGTGACATATATACATGTAGTTTTTACTGGAGTCGCAGTTGCATTTCACGCATTCGTTAGCAGTCACAACGTAAGTGGAATTTGGAACAAGCAGAGGATAGTCCAATGACTCTTTACTCACGTTCGACGTACAAGCTGCACCACCACCCACAACTAATTAATAATTAATCACTCCAACATCACTATTTCACATAAATTAATCCATGGATCTGCAATTCTTACCAGTATTTACACTACACATATAGATATAGTAGCAACTAGTAATTCGTACAAGATGCTCACATCTCAAAATAATACTACCTATAGGAGTATTAGTTTAATAAACTAACCACAGTATATATTATTTTAAAAATGTATTCAAGATAAGAAACAAGAATGACGCATAAAATATAAAAGTCCCGCATTATCTGGACTACTCTGCTTTATTAGCTATATGAAAGTTGGATAAGGATTATACCAACAAGTGACGGATCAAGAAAATTTTAACAATAGGAACGAAAATATTACATCATTAATATATATAAATATAAGATGATATTTTTTAAATTTTCTTTAGTGTGGGGGCAAAATATATACATTTATATATACCTAAACTCTAAAATTAAAAATTGAATGGGGGCATAAACCGCTACATAAATCCGTCCCTTAATTTATTTGGTTGGCGATAATTATCACTATGTGCTGCAATCATTACTTATTATTTAAACGTGCAAATAATCACTTCCCATAATAGATTAGTCATTTCATCACAAAAAAAAAAAAACTAAATAGTCCTTTTTTATTTTTTGATTTATGAGGAGAAACAGATAGCTGAGTGGGATGCATAAATAACATTATGGACTTTTGTTGACTTTATAACCTCAAAGTTGGTCCACATAGCACATTGATAATGAACCAGGCTGCCAAGCGCTCGTGGTAACACTGTATGGGCACAAAAATCGGAACACATATTTTCCTAAGCTTAATTTATGAATGTGACTGTCAAATTAAAATAATAAAACACCAATACAAACCTAGCACATTATTACTGGTTAATTGAAGAAAGGGAAAGAATTAGAGTAATTTAGTTGAGTTACCTTTGAGGGGGACATCGAGAACTTGACCGGCCAGAAGATTCTTTGGGTTAGTAATCCCATTAAGATCAAGAAGCACCTTCTGCGTGGTACCAAACTGCTCTGCAATACCTTCCACGGTATTCCCCGGGAGCACGATGTGGGCATAGTGGACCACACTGCTCCCTCCCACCGAATCACAGCTACAAGGCAAGGGTATGTACACCGAATCCCCAGCCTTGATCTTGTTCGCATCAGCAATCTTATTTGCAACCTGGATCTGCGGGTACGTCACTACTCCCCCGAACACCGTCCGTGCGATCGCGTCCAGCCCATCACCCGGTTTGATCCTGTACATTGGCACGCCGTCCGAGAGCCCCGTGCCGTTACGGCACCTGCAGGGGAACGGAACCTTGACGACCCGCTTGGGGGGAACGCCGTGACTGCCCAGAGTGTTGGCTGGGAGGTTATTGGCGCCGAGGATGTCGAGCAGGTGCTTCACGTTGAACAGGCTTTGGATGGCGTGCAGGGTCGTCGCGTTTTGGCTCGAGTAGTCGATTAGGGCCTGACACGTGGCGTTGGTGGTGGAGCACTTGAACTTGGCCTCTGGCTCAGCCCCCTGCAGGGAAGAGGCTAGGATGAGGGAGGCTGCTACCACCAGTTTCGTTAGCCAAAGGACTGATTTGCCCAGACCCAGACCCATTTTTTGACCTGAGCTGCTTCTATGTGCTGCTCTTCTGTTGTTCTTCTTTTGTTTTTGTGTGGTGCGGTCTGGTGATGGAGATAAGGTTTATTTTGTTGGTTTTATAGTGGCTGTCTCTGTGTGTGTACTATGAAACCGTGAACAGAAAATTTGGGGTGTCTTGGTTTGAACTTTGGACACAAGCACTAAACCGTGTGGTATGGGGTGCCAAAATTACATCACATTTATTTCACTATATTTTAAATATAAATATATTTCAGTATATTCAATTCTCTCAAAATATTGCTCGTAAATCAAAGTCCAGATTTATTTTATTCATCATATTGAACAGCGAGTGGCAAAGACTTTGACTAGGAGTATTAATGTGGGAAGTAAACAAATAGTACTAGTATGTAGAATGTAAAAGGAGTTGCGTGTTTTGAGCTTAATGCAAGTTGCAAAGGTTAATATTTATGGTCTTTGCAGCTAAACTAAAGTGAAGGGATGAATCATAGAAATTGCGCAATTGATGCCTTGATGGTTCACTAATTACTCTACAAAGTAGATGATGATGGTGTTGTTTATTATATTTTTGCACAAGAACAAGAATAGTATTGTGCAGACTGCAGGGAATTGATGTTGTATATGTTGTTATTTTTCTGTTATAACCCTTGGCGTACGCCCTCCCTGGCTAGGCCCACTCACATCCCTTGCAAGCCTGTTCCTTTCGGGAGGATGGATGTTGACTAGTCCTTCATGAAATACTTACTTTTCAAAATCCCACTCTCCAAAACCCTTTGAGCTACCGAGTATTATTTGTAAAAATCCTAATTAATTTTAATGAATACTAAATATTTAACTAAGTTATGTGGTTCTGTGTTTGTTGCCTTATTATTATTGTTCTTAAGAAAACCTCTGATTCATGAGTGATATGCGTTATGGGTTAAGATTAGACAACAAATTGAGAAGTACAGATTCAATTCTGGGCCAGGGATGATGATTGTTTAATCTTTCTTGATTGAGATTACTGCTTTTTAATAAAATGAAATGCAAAACCCAATCTTTGAGAAAGAAAAGAAAAGAAAAGGCTTCACTAGACAGGGACGTGACTGCAGTTAAGTCCGGCTCAGACACGCCTGCCTTCACACCTAGCAATACAATATTCGGTTAAAAAACTAAAATATAAAATAAAATAAAAAAGGGACAAAAAGTCGATTTGACTTTTGTTAATGCGTTTATATTATAGAAATGTCCATCACTACCAACAAAACTGTTTCCGTTCAAATCCTTAGGAATACTAATTGTATTATTGTATATCAAATCTTTTTTTTTTTTTTTTTTTTTTACTTTTTTAATATTTAATTGTTATGGTACACTGGTATGTCCTATTTGTGAAACAATATGATATCACCACGTGTATTATTGAAATGAAGAGATGAATATAATTGGAAGGATTTGTACCAACTATGCTACTAATTTAATTTTTTTTTATGAAACTTGAATTAGTAGAATATAAAAACTAGAACGCGGGAAGCACGGGGACGACATATATAGATAGGAATAAATGGAAAATGGTTAAACTCGATCAGGCCTAATTGGGTGGAAGGTTTCCGGTCAGAAATCATAGTCATCAGACATTAAATGTAAATAAATACTCTCTCCGTCCATCAATAAATGATATTTTAAACTTTTCACGATTATTAAGAATGTAATTAAAATACACAACTTCATATGTAAAAGTGATATATAATGACTAAATTGTCCTTTTAATTTTTTTTGTAATAATTATTATAAGAGATATGAGAGAGAATGCATGTGAGGATAAAATTGGAAAAAGAATAATAAATGCTATTGGACAAGAAAATTTTCTAAAAAGATAATTATTTGTGGACGAAAAGAGTAAACAAGTAGGACTAGTGGTAAATGACTAGGTTCCCTTTCCTAGGAATTCTTGTTTGTTTTTTCTGAAATATGAAGTTCAAGATAATTTGGTGGCTGAAAATTCTGTGTTGCAAAGTCATGATGATTTGTGAGACTTCTGTTTTCTTTCATTTTCTTTTGAGTGGTAATTCGAAAGAGAAAGGACACAATTACTAGGGTGAAGTTCTTTATATTTACTTTAACTAACTAATTCTCAAATTAAAATATAATACATGTATATTTTTATTAGAATGAGTAATTTACAATTCACAAGTATATATTATTCCCAATAAGACTATTCATTTGTCAAATGTAATCTATACAAGATGGATTCCAAATTAAGTTTTCCTAAAAATGGCAAGATGATTCTTTGGTCGATAACTGACATTTTTTTCAAAAAAAAATGTAAATATTGGCCTTACTTTGGAGTTTTTGTCTTGTTTTATTAGGCCTAGGCTCTGTTGTGTGATTATGGACCAATGATTTGGAAAAAGATTTTTGCCTTGGGGTCTGACAAAATATAATGTATGATTAGTGGATACATATCTAAATTGTGCAAGCCCAAAGCCCACTCCATCAGTTTAGTGACTTTGACTACATGCGAGTGGCGTTAAATAAATTTATTTATATAGGAAAAATAAAACCTAAAATATATGAAATTATTGAATAAAAAGTATAAATGCTTTTATAAAGCATTAAAAAATATCTTTACCCTACAAAAATAATTTATATTTAATTTAAGAAATAAAAAAAAAAAGAAAGGTTTAGATTGGGGGATGAGAGCAAGTTGCGGTATCCCCACGCCGCGGCACTAAAGAAACAGGCTTAGCTTTATGATCCTGAAAGAGAGATAAGTGGTAGCTTGAGTGGATTAAATCATTCATTCATGAGTTCCATCACATCATGTGTGTGTGTATCAACGTATTTATACTCCTTCAGGAATAATAAGAGAAGTAGTTATTACTCTTGACAATCCTGTTATTAATTAAATCAAGTACATAATGATTGATTTATTTATTAAATTGTCAACAAATAAATTAGAAACTATACATGTAGATGATATAAAATGTCTTGTTGTAATCCAAATAGTATCAAATATGTGTTATACATAACATGAAATGTATACTATATGTATAGTACACATACATATAACATATATTTCATATTATATATAATACATATTTGATACTATTTGGATATATTTCTTTTTGTACGTACAACAACATTATTGATAAAATGATAATATTTGTCTTCATATCTTCATCCTAGATGGATTGGAGAAGTGAGAAAGAGAAAGACATGATGTGAGTAGCTAGATAGATAGCTTTCCTTGCTTCTTTTTGAAAGGCATTCATGCATAAAGGAAAAGTAAGTGAGGGGGGTGGGAGCAGTGGAATACCAAGTAAGCATGTCCGTCCCACCAATTTCGATTTCATTCTCTTCATCATCATCGTCTCGTCTCGTCTCTATCTCTAATACCACTCACTATACATACAATCAATATACATACATATATTATGATGTGTCGTCCTCTCCTATATACCTTGCATTGCATATTGCATGTATGTTCCCCTATATATACCTACAACCTAGCTAGCTACCAAATTTATAATTAATTTCCGTGCGCATGATCATCACTTATTCTTAATTAATTAGTTAATTAATTTTCCGATCCATGGCTGAATCTCCCATACCTATTACTGCTGATGATGAGCATGATCATGGTGGCGGTGGTTCCGATTGGGTGGTTCTAGTGGCGGGCATTACGTGTGCCTTGCTGTGTGCGGTAGGGCTGAACAGCATGTTACGGCGATGCGTGTTTGAGTGTGCTAGTCGTGTGGTGAGGGAGCCTCTTCAGTCTCGCAGAATGAATTGTGGGCTGAAGAAGCAGGAAATGCTAGCTCTGCCAACCTCAACTTATCATCATAATTATAATAGTAGTAGTAGTAGTTGTGCAATATGCTTGGTGGATTTGAGAGATGGGGAGGAGATAAGGTTGCTTCCACAGTGCAATCACCGCTTCCATGTGCTTTGCATTGACAAGTGGCTCCTCTCTCATTCTTCTTGTCCTACTTGCAGGCACCTCCTCAACCACAACAATAATCATTCCATTCCATGATTAATTACCTACCTACCTAGCTACTCATTACAGATCATATATGCGTGTGTACTGGTACTGTAGGGTTCAATAAATATATATTGCTGCCTGGATGTTTTTTAATTTAATTTGTTCTTGTTCCATATTAATTAATTGTATTATTTCAAGCTAAGTAGATTTGATGCATGTCCTTTCTTCAATTCAAGTGTTTCAACCGCGATTGAATCCGTGTCTCTACGTTATATCATATCAACTTTATGAATGAATGAATGAATGGTAGCATACAGATAGATTCCTTATCTAATTTGCATATTCTCTCCGACATATTTGAGTGTGTGATAAAGCCACATTATTATTGTTCCTTCCCACTTCCCATCCCATCACTCTCATCGATCTCTGCATAATTATTTATTTAACCTACGTACATACAGATACTAATTAAGATACTTAATTACTTCAACCAACCCAGAAGAGGAGAGACCAATATAGTAAATCTCACTACTACAAGTACGTACAGTCAGGAAAGCTAATTAACATGACAAATCTATGTTTTTAGTTAGTTTATTTTCAACTTTAATCTTGGTTGGTGCCATGATACTAAACTGTCTTGTATGTAGGAAGCACATTTGGGGTCTGAAACTCATCATATTAGGGTCTATATATTTCCCCCCTTCTTGTATCACCATCATATAGAAAATATATACTGTTTTGATTACCCCCAAAGCAAAATGGAGATATCTAGGGCCAAATTCAATAACCAAGAGAAAAGCAAGTGAAGAAAGGACTACCGTTTTATATTTATAATAAGTCCAACAAAAGCAAATCCGTTGTAGTCTAGTTGGTTAGGATACTCGGCTCTCACCCGAGAGACCCGGGTTCGAGTCCCGGCAACGGAACTTCTTTTTATTTCTTAATACACAGTTCACACTGCTGGCGACAGGTACTTGGACTAATCAAGTTAATGCCTCTCATTATCCCAGAAAACTAACTACTGAATATGAAGATTAATTAAATTGACACATTTAAATATCTAATCAAATGAGCAAGACCCAGAAAAACTAATTAGTGAATATGAATTTGACTTTTTTTTTTGTTCCTTTGAAGAAAAATGGTGATGATGAACAAAAGGTCAAGACTCAAGAGTGGATGTGTACGTGTAGAGAAGTGTGAGAGTGAGTGACGTATAAGCAAGAGCAGAGAGTCACAATCACGCCACGTTCTCTTCATGCAAGCAACCCTTCACTCTTTATAATCTCAGCTTCATCACTCCCTCTCCATCATCACAAAACACAATAACGTAAGTGTGGTCTGAAAATAATATATAATAATTAACCTCTTCCTCTGTTTCAACATCCTCTTCTTCTTCTTCTTCTCTTATCTTCAGAAGAAGAAAAACAAAAATGCCAGGCCTTACCATCGGTGACCCAATCCCTGACATCGAAGCTGAAACCACCCATGGCAAAATCAACCTCCACCAGTTCTGTGATGAGAACTGGACCGTCCTCTTCTCTCACCCAGGTTCTCAAATTTCCTATCCATTTTCATACATGCACTCTTATTGTTTAGCCAGCCAGCCTATTACTCTGTTTTTGTGTCTTCTTCTTCTTCTTCTTCTTTCATGCAAGATGATTGATTCTGCGCTGTGTATGTTATATTGTTATGTAGGTGATTTCACCCCTGTTTGTACCACTGAACTTGGCAAGATGGCTCAGTATGCACAACAATTTTATCAAAAGGGAGTGAAGCTGTTGGGTTTGTCTTGTGATGATGTTCAGTCCCACAATGAATGGATCAAAGACATTGAAGCCTACACTGTGAGTCTATTTATATATTATTATTCCACTTTTTAATCTATCCAAGCTGCTGGATGATTCTCTGTTTTGAGGATGTAATGTATTGAATGTGTGTTCATGCATGCAGCCAGGTTGCAAGGTGAGCTATCCAATCATTTCTGATCCAAGCAGAGAGATCATCAAGCAACTCAACATGGTGGACCCTGATGAGAAAGACTCCGATGGTAATCTACCCTCTAGGGCTCTTCATATTGTGGGCCCAGATAAAAAGGTTCAAACTTTAATTTTGCAGATTCCAATTCCCCCCTCCCTCCTTTTTCCTCTGTGATGGATGGAGTGATGATGGGGCTAATGTGTTGTTGCAGATCAAGCTGAGTTTTCTGTACCCGGCAACAACAGGAAGGAACATGGATGAAGTGCTGAGGGCACTGGAGTCTCTGCAGAAAGCCTCGAAGTTCAAGATTGCAACACCAGCAAACTGGAAGCCAGGGGAACAAGTTGTGATCTTGCCAGGTGTCACTGATGAGCAGGCCAAGAATATGTTCTCTCAAGGCTATGAAACTGTGGATCTCCCATCAAAGAAGAACTATATGCGTTTGACCAAAGTTTGATCTCATGGAGCTGCCTATACTTGAAAGGAAGCAGCTTCTTCTGATTTTAGCTAAAATCGAAAATGACATTTCTATGTTGATTAAAGTTAAACCACTATGTCTAGTTAAAGTTGTGTTTTTCTTTTGGGCTTTTTATCTGTTATGTTATTTATGAATAGAGACACTTAAAATGTACCTTTTTGTTGGCTGTGAAAATCCTGAACTCTACAAGTTTTAATTTCAACTAGTTTGTTCCTCCAAAATTACTTTATTATGGGTCCAAATTTAAGTTTCATAGTTCAGCCTTGAGTCATTAATTTGAGCAGGTCCTTGCATGAAACCAATTGAGTCCCATGCAAATATAAAGTAGTCTTTGACTATTCCATTAGCCCAACCAAAGAGTTAACCATTTTTCTCCTAAGCACTTCAAACTAAGATTTCCCTTTTTTATTTGATGGATTAAACACAAGATTAGGGTTGTTTTACTGTGTCAACGCAGTGAGTTTCCTGTGGACACAATTGCATTGAAAACACAAAAAAGGAGTCCATTGTATCCACAAAGTTACTGCTGGTAATAACATAAACAGTGCGTTGACCAGTCCAAACACCACGAGAGGACCACATCATATAATACAAGACTGCAAATGCATTGTGTTTATTGTGCTTGTTAGAAAATGAATTTTATTTGAGACTCTTGTGGTCATGGTAATAGCTAATCGTCAATAAGGGATTAGATTAAGATTTAAGCAGAATCTTGTGATCTTCATTTGGAAAAATAATAAATCATAGATGAGGTCACGTTGAAGTGTAGGCTAACTTTTCCACATAAAACAAAGGTTGTTGGTCCTGTTTATTTGGGCTATATCACTAGTGGTTTGTATTATGCCACATCAGGTTGCTAGCTATGGATACTAAAAAGTGAATGTTAATGTTTTCACATAATTGAATATAAATAAAATTTTGAGTTTAGATAATCCATTCTCAAATTATCAAATTCTAAGACTAGGTAGTCAAATTGCGCAAAACTTCAAATAGTAAAGTAGTAGATTATTAAATTTTCTTCAACTTGGACTCTTTATTTACTGAAAAAATTTATTAGACATAATGTATGATAAACTAAACATAGCTTAACTGCAAAATTGGTGAAGATAGCTTGACATTATGCATTTTGGAAGTGTATACTATATTAGGCATATAATATATAAATGTCCAACCAAGCTATTACAATAAAAGTCCAAAAGAATGGACAAATTTAACTCTATCTTTCATCACACAAAATGGGAAAAGTACACCCAAGTGGGGATGAATCCTAATTAGTCATAAACATGGAATCAACCACAATCATCAACACATAGTAATGCCTATCTGGGCTCACTATACTTGTAGTATATGATATATATCTTCTATAAGCAACCAAAATTTAAATTGATACATATTATTTTTTAACTGCATTCATATGCAGAAGGATCTCCCACAGTCTCAGGGTCACCTTCCCTTAAGCAATTGATGGGAGGTATAGTCAATGTCTCTTGTGTCCCATAAGCATTCCAGCAAAAAGGGTCATCAAGCAATTCTCCTTCATATGGCAAAAGCTCAACCTCAGAGAGAGTTATGTTTGTGCAAGCAACAGTGTCACTGCATGCAAAGTGAATTGGAGGGGTCCTAACATCATAAGTGCCCTTAATGTTCTTGTAGGACACATCATTAACATGGACTGCTGAAGTCTGGTTTAAGCATTCCTTTGACAAGCAATAGTATTGGTCTATGATTATGCAGTTTCTCACATTCTCCATTTGGATGTTCTCAAATCTTAACCCTGTCACTGATCCCATACCACCTTGCCATGTCTTGATCCTTATTCCATTGTCTGATTCCTTTATGTTAGTGTTTCGAACTGTTAAGTTGGAGACACATGCCTGTGAATTGTGCACTCCTAGGCTTCCAATGCTGCACAAGACACATCATCAATAAGCTTAGTGAGGCATGCTCAAAATTACCATTACCATCATATCTGCAAAATTGCTTTTTTAACATACTGACCAATTTGGTCAAAATTTGTTGCCATTAGAAATTGTTATAGCACAGTTTTATGAATGAATGAATGAACATTAAAATGAAGTCAACACTGCATGAATATATTAGTTAGTAGTTACAACTTACAAGCATTATTACTTGGCACTTATTTTATTAGCAACCAATGATTGGTGGTTCAAAACCAATTCAATTAGTAACTTGACTAAAAGAAGATTAAGCAATATACCTAATCCCATGGCTAGGTCCACAAGTAACACCTTCAATGTCCACATTTGAGGTTCCGGGCCCAATTGAAATGCAATCATCACCTGCTCAAAATCATGTATGTTAATTATTATAAACTCTGCATCTGGTACATAAAAGGAATAATAGAACATAAAACAACCACACTTGGTAGGTTCTAAGTAGAAATCTTAATCTTTACCATTGCTTATCATTGTGTTGTATATCCCAACAGCCTTGGAGTTTTCTACATGGATTCCATCAGTGTTGGGGCTGAGCTTCGGCGAAGAAATCGACAGCCTATCGATGAGTACTCCTTGGCAGCCATCAAATTTCATGTGGAACTGAGGACTATTCTGAATTCTCAAACCACTCACTTTCAAATTATTGCTCATGAAGAACCTTATCATCTATAAACAAAAACAAAAAGGTAAGACAGTTATATATGTAGAAACAGCTGATTAATGCTTGAACTGAATTCACTCTGAATTATAGTTTCTTACTGCTGGACTGCCACATGGTCCTGATTGAGTTTTTCCATCTGGACCCTGAAAAATGCCATTTTTTCACAAGCATTCAATATCTAATGGATGTAGTAACGATATGGAAAAATGTGAATGAAAGGGTCACTGCATTAATGACAAGATAAGATGGTTACCCTGTGAGGTTTGCAGGGGAGATCCCACCATTTATCTCCATTGCCTTCAATGGTTCCTGTACCATTGAAGGTCATTTGATCAAGCCTGTAAAACACAAGCCATTGACTTCGGCTATCTGATTCTGGCCATGAATCTGGTCCATCTGGTGCCATCAGTACACCATCAATCTGTTAACATCTCAACCTAGTTAGTGAAGTGAAATATTCATATACATTGAAGTAATAGGAACCAACCAAATTCTATAGGTCTATAACCAAAAAATATTGTGATGTTAGTGTAATGAAATAGGGAAGCTTGATGAAAATTCTTACTTGTAATACTAATCCTGGCTTGCATGGACCTGAAAAAATAGTTGAAGTGATCTTAAAGTTGTAGTCTTGTGGAGCCAGAACAACCCCTGACTCTACTGCACAAGCTGCTTTCCATGCTGCCCTGAATGCTGCTGTGTCGTCAGCTGAACCGTCTCCAACTGCCCCGAAGGACCTTACGTCGAAGACGGTGTCGGAAGAGGAACCTTTGGGATCATTGGGGTAAGGATCAGAAGGAACACTTGGAGAGATGGAAGGGGTTGAAGGGACTACTGGCTCAGGGGAAGAATCAGCAGGGGATTTGGGAACAGGGGATTTAGGAACAGGGGATGAAACAGGGGAAGCTTTCTTCTGCTTGGTGTGGTGGTGGTATCTTCCTTCCACATTTCCAAAATTATGGTTGAATATGATCAGAGTAATCCAAAGGAGCAGAACACCACGAGTGATGTTATCCATCAAGGTTTAAAATTTGTGAATTATCACTCAGGTGAGGACCAGCAATGTGAATTATATATGTAGTGCCAATGTGGAACCACAAAATGTTGCTAAGTTGTATATAGACAAAGAAACTTCAGCTTCAGAAATACTAGTTTGAAAAGATAAATGGAGGAGAATGAAAATTGAATTAAGTAGGACGAAAGGGTAAGGTCTAATCTGAATTCTAGAGAATTTAAAGCAAATTGGCCTAAGCAAGGACCATCTCTTATTTATACTCCAAAAACATGTATATGACCCCTCAGGAATAAATACACAAGCATGATCGATGCTGCCACGTGTCAAGTCCATGTTGATTATGAGTATCAGTGTGTCATGGAAAAGATTGGACACTTCTAAAGGCTCATTTGGAGAGGTCTAGGAAGTTGGAACTCTAGCAGGGTTTATTTGTTCTGTAAGGCCATTATTATTATTTTCTTTTGTAGTGACACTGTTTAATTTTGTTCAATTTACTTCAATTCTTAGGCAAAAATATAGTTGACTCTTCAACAGTACTTAAAGTAACTTTTTTATTTTTTGTTTGAATACTTTTAGTTGAAGTTAAAAGTCATATTAAATTGGGAAAATAAAGAAGCCATGCATGTGTGTATATATATACAATTTCCAATAAAAATATGAGTATTCTAAGAGCTGATATTTTTAGTATGTATCAGTTTATCTTATCATGCAACATGTGTTGTTTGTGATTTTATCTCAGAAGTGGCCAATCAACATATGCAGATTCTAATGTGTCAATACTATACTATATATATGATATTGCAGCTGTAAATTACTGATAGGAGCATACAGATTTGTAATTTGCATTTATGATTGTTGAAATGCTGATCATAGGAAAATTAAAAAGGAAAGCCAAGCATATATATAACATGATGAGATATTATTTCATGGTGAATCACAACCACCATATATATTCTTATTTGAGTTAAACAAACTTTATCTTTCCATTTTAGAAGTAGAAAACTTTCCCTTGCTTGCATGATTGATTGATTAATTAAGCAACTTTGCTATCCAATTATTTCATGACCTCATCCTTAGGGCATATCTACTAAATTTTTTGAGGCAATTCAGGTATCACATACATCATTTATCCAATTCACACCCACTCATATTGTTATATGCCAAGATATATATATATTTTGCTTTTCTCTTTCTTTCTTTTTCCTGTGGTTATAATATGAACTTTCCACTCACAATTGAACACGTAGGCTTTTAGAGAATGATCAATTGATCATTCATTAAAAGTTTTAAAAATAAAAATGAAAATAGTGGGTTTTGAGAGGTATAGTGATTTAAAAAACAAGTGCCAAATTGGGTGAATATGGTTTTGATGTAAAAGCTATATATGGATCTCGTGACTCTTTGTTGTTGTTTAGCTCCTTGTGGCCAAGGAATTGATGTAGCTAGGGAGCATATAATATTATAATAATATTAGGTGGGCGACAACAGAATTAATACATTCACGGGTGGAATCAACTCTTGTTTGGTTAAATTCCAAAAAATATAAAAAATAAATTAAAAAATAATAGTAGAATAGAGACTCATTGACACATAGAGAGTGACCCTCATTGAAACTATGACCCTTCCCTTCAAAGGCTCTATCTATCTCATACGTGACAACTCAATCAGATATAGAAACATTGAAATTAAAAAAAGGATTGATAAGATTTTGTGTGACTTCACCTGAATACTAATGATGATGAAGTTTCTGTAACCATGCAAAGGCAATGAGACTAGTTTGGCGTGCAATTTGTGACTACTTGGTGTTTATGTAAGCAAGCAAAAATGTGGTGATAATAGAATGAATGAGTTGATTATAGTGATGAGTGAAACATTATTTATATATACTTAGAGGAATAAGATTTAATTTGGACACACAAAAAAAATATAAGAAAAAAGAAAATGAGATTAAATTTTTCATGCATGCATGCATGCTTGTTTGTCTTAACCTGTCACGTGCCATAGTCTCTCATCTCACGGGTTCAAAATCAAAAAAGGCAGAAATAGGAAGCTCAAAAAGTGAGAGTGAAGTTTGTGATCAAAGAGAAAGAGAGAGAAGAGAGATTCTGGGCTGCACTTTTTTCTATGCCCTCTGACAGATACAGAGAGTGAGGGTGCTAGTTTGTGGTTTTCAGAGGTGACACGTGGCAGTATGACAGGTGCACGCGCCTCACGCGCTGAGATATTGGTCCTTTTACTCCATGATATGGGCCCAGTATCTCCATGATTGATAGGCTTTGAGAGATTCTCTGAATCATATTCATAGTTAGTTCCAACTTCCAACACTATTTTTATTACAACACTTCCTTTGTTACTTCGAAAATGATCCATTTACACATCAAATTAAAAGAAATATATATATACCAATTTTACTAGAATATTATGTTTGGTATAAGGCTATATATCATGTAAACCAAAATTCCCTTTCAATTTTTTTTTTTGTTGCCACAGTGTCCGGAGATTCACTCCGACTAATCGGTCGTCCCGGGTCGCGTACCTGGCAATGACAAGTGAGGCTCCCAGTGAAGATTTTTTTCATTCACAAGGCTCGAACCCGAGACCTTGCTTAAGGGACAACAAACCGCTTATCACCTGTGTCAATCCTCGTTGATTCCCTTTCAAATTTTATTCCATATGAAACACACCTTTAAGTTTAATACTTATATATTATGTAATTTTGAGGTGGTAGCTAACAAATTCTCATTAGTATATGATAATCACATGCAACTCTAAGCATATATAGTTTGCTGAAATCCATGGTAATTAATTAATGTATACAAATACTAATTAATGATGCTTAATACTACATATATACTCTGTTTCACGTGGAGGGGTTTTTCTTGTTCTTGTTCTTGTGTGCATGTCACGGGCTATGGCAGAGATTAATTAAAAAGGCTAATTGTGTTATAATTTGTTTTGGGATTCTTAAACATCGCTGTTTATGAGAAGACATTGATGTGGACACGTATAGCAATTGAATTACTATAAGGAACAAATCACAGTATCGTGGTGTCGCATGCACTGAACTTAACCTGCTCATAAATCCATTATTTTAAGTCCTAATCTTGGTTGGATTTGTCTTAATCAAATTAAAGCCCTAATTAAACACTAAAATACAACCCGAATTCTGCTAGGGTGTTCCAGCTTCACAGGCTCCTGTTCCAATTCAATCGAGTACATTATTCACATGTAGAATAATAATATTCACAATTTGAATCTAATAATGCATCTCAATTTTTTTCATCAATTTTTAAGAATCTGTTTAGACCTATGGTTTAACCTACTCGCTAGTGACAACATTTTTATGATTTATTGATGAACAGAATGAAAGCTAGCTCTAGCTCATTTCTTGTTTACTACAACTGGATGGATCCACTGTTTCAATGTTCTGTCAATTCTTAATTTGATTAATGGCTGGAATGCAAAACTAGTGTTTATTTATTTATTTATTTTACAAGTGAAATATTTATTTGTTATATTGTAAGTTACTCAAGACATTTTATTATTATCCAAATTTTAATAATTGTACGTGCATATTTTAGTTACAATAATATATATGTGACGTGATCTACAATCAGAGTGGTTGGATCATTTGATAGAAATTATATATAAGTTTGATTTTCAAAATATAAAACATGATTCTTTGCCATTATTATCTTTATTTTTGTCTTGCGTATGTTTAATGGTATCCATATAATTATAATACAAGAGACAAAACAGTGCTTTCTCCTCTAACATATTGTGCACCCATTTTGGACATATTCATTTCCTCCCTCTTTTTCTCACTATTCCCATTTTCGCTGTATTATTATTAGTACTTTGATAATTCAGAGATTTTTGTTTTTTGCCAAAACATCAGAGTTAGGTTAATATACAAAATATAGTTGCTGCAGTAATGTTTAATAATTGCTGTTATGATATATATATTTCCACTACACTTTACTTAATGGCTTGGGTGTTGGGAATACTTACAAAGTGATATACATATAGAGTGGAGTTTTATTGTAAGATGGCAGTATTTGATGAGAGGATTTAAGAAATCATAAAAGGAAGAAAGAAAGAAAGATAATTCTCACATCCATGATTAAATTAGGTTTCCAACTGCTCTAATTTTTTTTTTAAGAAAACGATATAATGATTAATTTTCTCATTCAATTATTATCAAATGCATATTAAAATTCTTTCAAACATATATACTATACTCTATCTCGTATTGTATTAACTCTATTGTGTATACTTCTTCAATCAATTATTATCAACTCTGTAGTTCAGCATCGTTGTTTAAGTAAGCAATGATTGCACTCAATTGAGTAAGGCTAGCATAACTTTGTCCAGCAATTCTGGAGCAATGTAAATCAAAATTTCGTTATGTGACAATTTCACTCAAATCTGTAGTAATTTGAAATAGTACTGAATGAAAATCAGTGGTATCTAATGTGTAAAGTAAATTTTGTGATTTTAAAAGACACTGTTGTTCCATCATTTTCTGTTATTCTGTAACTACACTCATGCTGAATTTTGATCAATACCAGCAATCTACCACTTCCTCTTGCCCTGGCAAAGTCCACTTATTTGGGGGCCCTGAGGTCTTTGGACGTTTACCGTAATCATCCCAACCGAGTTTTGCGATTTCTACATGAATCGTCCGACCATAAAAATCCTAAAACAGTGAACAGGGAACAAATTAGATGAGAACATATCATGGTTGATAATCTGAAGACGAGGCATAGCATGAAAACTCGAACCTTCTGGTCCATGGTTTCGAGTGCAAGCATGGCATCATCTTGACATGTATATTGAATAAAAGCATATCCCTTAGATCTTTTTGTTTTCAAATCTTTAGCCACTTTAACTGCAGTACACATAAAAATACATTATTCAAATTCGAGAGCTGAGTTGAGTACCAGAAGCCGATGTGCACACTATTGTAATCTTAAGTCCAACATAATGAATAATGAGAGAATTCACTTACCTTCAGCTATCTTGCCAAAATTTGAAAATTCCTTTTGCAAAGTAATCTCACCAGTAGAGTATGGTAAATCTGCCACCAAATTAGAGCAAGACAAACTTGATATAAAGTAATTTGGATGAAGAAAGAGAGTGTGCCGCAGCAAGCAGACATCAAGAGGGAAAAATATTAAAGGCGTATGAAAAAGACTGATTGAATTGAATTGCGATAACAAGGCAAATTCCCTCAGAGTTATCAAGATTGGTTTAATTACATCAATAAGGGATAATGTAGTTAAAAAAAAATATTGAAAAGTAACTGGAGGATGGGTAGATGCTACAGACAGCAAAAAGTTATCGCAGTGCAGCAACCAAAATTATCCCTCAGAGTATGGTGGGCAAGAAAAAGAGGCTTTCAGTAGTTTGGAGACATGCATCAAGTCAATCTCTTAATACATAATACAAATTCATTTTTGCAGATATCTGAATAGGTTCTTACTGTTAAGTATTTTAGATTTTAGAACAAAAAGCATCTGGTATGTTTCAAGATGTCCATTCGTCTAGAAGTCAAACGTATGAACATAGAAGCTAACAAAGCCAATTTAGTCTAAAATCAAGATACAATCAGCAGATCAGCATAAAAGCAATATTACCATTTCCAGGTTTCAAGGAAACATTACAGTTCTCAAAGTCAGTATTCAAAGAAATGATTCAGATCAGGTTAACTAACAGAGTGATAAAGAATGGTACTCCATTTATAAATTTAGCTTTGTAAAAGAAAGTGGCAAGCGATAATTACCAGTATGAATTACCCTAGAGATTATACACAACACTGTGCCAACAATCAGAAGATAAACTATAAGCAATCATGGAAGAATTTAACCATTTTGTTACATCTGTTACCCTCACTAAGTAGCAAATTTATCAGGGCCAATAAAAAAATCCTCATAAACTGCCTCAGCAAAATATAATATCTTCACCATTCCCCTGTTTAATCTCAAAACCATTTACCTCATACCTCAAGAACTCTCCCTAAGTTTATACCAAACCACGTTCCAAACACTTCTATCTTTCAGATATCTTCAAACTTAACTAACCCACTAAGGTACTAACATTCCGGACCTGCCTATACTATTCAGAACATAAACTCTCCTGAGGTAAATTGTTTTTGAGTATTGACATCAAAGCTTAATCAATCTCTCCATACTTTCTGCTACACATCACCAAATTGCATTTACATTACATGGGGTGGAAAATTTCGGCAAAGCTAGCTATGGCATAAAAATTGCTACTTTGCAAAGAAAAAGGGATTAAAGTAATCTATCTGTTCTCAACCGAGGCAACAAATACAAGGCTCAATCAATAAAAGCACTACCCACAAGGAATATCAAGCAGCAAGCAAGCATCAACTAATATAGTAAAAAGAATAGCATAGAGAAATGGGAGAAATTGGGGAAATTACTTCTGACAAGAATTTTGCTAGCAAGAGGGTAGGGATGGGGTGAGAGCTTGAGAAAAGAGGAACGGTCCGACTCTGAGTTGGGTTTGGTTCCCAATTCTGCTCTGACGCTTGCAATTGCAAAGGGTTTTGGTTGCAACACAGGGAACGAACCCAACATCTTCATCAAACCTGCCACAGACAAATATCCCCAAAGTCCCAACCTTTTTCCTGATACGAGTATTTTGAGTTCAACCACAGAAGATATTTTTTCATCTTTTTAATTTTAGATTTTTTAAACCTTTGTTTTCGGTTCGCTTCTCTCTCTTATTTGTTTATAACAAATAATTAAATTAAAATTATTAAATTAATCAAGTTAGTGATATTTTTGGTGAGATAATCAAGTTAGTGATATGATTCTTTTAATTTTCCTTTTCCTGCGAAGCCGCTTTCTATTGCAAGTGATGCAAATCAAAGAGCTAATGATGGATGGTGAAGAATTGAGTCGATCATTTTAGAAACCTCTAAGTCTTACCATATTTTTTACTTAGCCCAAAAAACTATTATGATACATATATACAAAATAAAGCCAATAAGAAAATTGGCTCATGTATTACTACCATTGGAGTTCAACTTTACATACTCTAACCTTCATGTATTATTTTTAGAGAGATTGCCTTACTATTTCAGTTTGATTACATAAATAATTGGCATCAAACAATTGCAATGTACGCTAGTATGCAAGTTATTATGCTACCTAACCCGAAGATTTAGCAGACAGCTCCACAATAGCATTCATTGAATACCTTTATGCATACAAATGAATATAAGCCTTTTGATTCCCAGAAAAAAAAACAAAAAGGGCAAGTACTAAGGAAGAAATTTTGTAAAGCAGATACCGTGTACATATAATTAAGGCAGTACAAAACAGAAGTTTGTATGACATTTTTACAGTCAGATATCACTCAGAACAATTCTCAAACTGACTAAATGGTTTTTACTGAACCAAAAATGCCTCAGGAAATTTTTGTCACCCTCCTTTATTTTACACCAAAACAGCATAATCATTTAGCATCTATAAACTCTTCTCAACATATCATCAAATTCAATCACTCTGTCCCATATGACAAGTCAAGTAATCAAAACCTATGCCTATCTGGTACAAAATTTATGCCGCAAGGCTTCCTCCAATTTTTGGAACATGGTCGAGAATGTTCCTGCAAAGAGAATACGCCACCATTAGATAAACTATTCACTCCCCAAGAGGAGATTGTTGCCACTTGAGTTTAAACACAGCAATCATTAACATATCAACAGCGGAATTCGGATTCAATGTGAAAGTATGCAATACAGCACGTTTAGAGAAAAACCTGATAATGGGCTACTCCTATCCTGTAATGAACCTTTCACTAACAGTGTCCCAGGGATTTGCTGGAAAACCTATGGGATGGAGCAAGTAACATGAGGTCAGTGTAAACTTTTCTAATCAAAATCAATTTTAAAGCCAATGAAGAAGCATGCATACCGAGATACGAAGGCATGATCTATCAGGAGAGGGATTCAAACTTGATCCATTTGATGTCTCTCTTGTAGGTTGAAAATCTACGGTATTATTGGTTGCAGGTGATTCATTCTTCAAGATTGAATCACAGTCATCTTTTGAAGCCAGCACCTATCCAAAAGGCATTCATGCTTAACAGTCATCCAAATAAAGCAGGAACTAAATCAAAATTTTGAGACTTATAATAACTAGTCTTACATCCACTGTGAATGCAGAGGTATTCAATGTACATGACAGGCCATGCGAAGAGAAGTAAGATTTTACAGTTTCCAAGACATTAATAGCACCATGCTGGCGTTGAAGACCCTGAAAAGTAGTAGATTTGATTCATGTGATCTAACAGTAGGATGAAGGCAAATGTGACATGACATACAAGAATGTAGTATATTATAGGCAAACTAATAACTGTTTCAAGACAATTTAACTGTTTCGTGATTGAAATTATTTTTTGTGTCAGTATGAGAACAATACAGTTCTCAAAAAAAAGAATATACTATACCTCAAGCATGAAGGACATGTTATTCTTCTGAGGCAAAGAAATTGATGTCTTCTGTATAGGTGGCAAGAAGGACCATGCAATCCCCCATCGAGAAGTTCTGCCTTGGACAAATTCAGTTGTCTTCACTACGGTGACACCAACCTCCCAAAGTTTTGAAATAAGGGACTTAAGATTTGACTTTCTCCCTACCATTGAAGTGAACCACCTATGAGCACAACAAAATGAATCAGCCCAATTCTATTACAGGTAAATAAACACCAAGGGAGCGGCATTTCTTATACAAGAAGTAATACCGAAATTGATGCTTCAGTTCAACGCTATCTTCAATAATACGAGCGATGAATGCCTTCTCACCACCAGGACAAACCATTTCTTCTGAAGTGCCACCGCAAGAAGTTTTTGGATTAAGTCCTGCTTCCTCCAAGCTTTCAAAGAATGGGGGATTACACATGCAAAAATCAAACTTCTCATCCTCCTTGACTACACCAAGAAGTATGGAAGGTCCATGATAATTCTTATTCTCATGGACATGCGAATCAACAGATAACGAAGACAAAGGAGCTACCTCAGTATTTGTACTCTCACACAAATTTATCCCGGTTTCACTATGAACTGCCTCTTCAGAATGCAACCCTTCCACACAGGGAGCATTTTCATCGCTGCCAACCTTTCTAATTTCAATCAACTCAGAAATATGTGGATTGCTATTAACATTTCTTGTCGCCCACTCTATCGCAACATCAGTCACATCTGCAGTCAATTATTTAAGCTAACTCAAATTGCAGAATACATAACCAGATGAAACTAAGATCCAACCACACTGCCAAAACCCAGAAAAACACATACCTACCTGATCCAACAAAACTCCACCCAAGAAGAGATGCACCAAGAAGAGGGTATATGCAATTGGCTCCAGTCCCTATATCAAATCCCCTAACCTTGCCTCTTCCAGAAGAAACAATATTTGGAATGATGTCAGATGAGACAAGGTCATTCAGCCAATGGATGTAATTAGACCTGTTGGGTACAGTAGGGCACAGCTGCCCATCAGGAATCCACCTACAAAACCAAAACCCACTTTTTTTCAATAATAAAAAAAAAAAACACTAAACAGCTGCTCAAATTGTTCATGTCCTCAATATCTTTTATGTGGGTGCCTTTCTTTCAGCTTTTAGGCCTAAAAATCACACTTTTTAAACTAAAAAAACATTTCACTCACCTATATTTTATTTTTAAAATAATCACAACTTCTAAAAAAAAAAGTTTTGATCATTTTTCCCCAAAAAAATTAGTAGTTCCTAAAGTTAATGGCTTTTTTTAATCATATAACAAATTGAAGTTGTAAAATGACTAAAACCACTTTCTTTAATCATCAAAACCCAAAACAAACGCAGGAATAATAGATTAGTAGCATGAAATATACACACATGAATACCCATTTGACAAAAAAAAAAGCAGACTTGTGTATCCTCAGGAAAAATGCAACAGAAACATGGTGGTGGCAATGGTATGAGAAACGAGCTGCGGTGAGATAGCAGTACCAGGTGATAGCATGGTCGTGAAGGAGCAAGACGCGGGTGAGTTCTCGGGTGGCGTTGAAGTCGGTCCAATCGATGAAAGGGTGGCCGTCACGCGAAAACTGAACAAAAGGGTTGAATGATGGATACAGAGAAGCCAATTCAGCAAAGTCTGGAGGGTTTTCGGAGTACTTGTTGTTGGGATGAATAGAGGGTCGTTGTTCGTGATTTCTCTTCCTCTTCTTGTTCTTGTTCCCCATTTTCTCTTCTCTCTCGGGCTGCCTATAGGTAGCAGCACCTACTGGCTATTAGGCAATTGCTGCTTCTTCACACATCGTAGTCATGCTTCAAGCTGGTCTTTCGTGTTTGTTTTTAAAGTGACAAATTTAAAATTATCCTTTAATTTTCAATATGAATACGTATATATCTATTATTTTTCAATATGTGAGGTAACGTTAAAAAAATGTGAGGTTTTCTAAAGAGATTGTTAATTATGGACTTCTTCTTTAAGAAAAATTGTAATCATTTTTTTTATATGCATTTAATAAAAAAAAATAAGAATCATATTACATGTTTTTAAAAGTAACAGTACCAAAATACACCAAGATCAAAGTTGAAGTATATTCTATTCAGACTTTTCACTTCTAAAAATAGGGTTTAGGAATTATATCATCATATTATCGCAATCATCAGGCCTTTTGCACAATTTTTTTCAAGTATCATAGGATCAGATGAAGATTATACTTTACTGTGAAGAAAAAATCATAATGCCTTTGTGTATCGAGTCTTTTAAATATAACACATTGAGAGTCGAATTTCAATTTTTTTAATCATGTCAAGTATCACTTTAAAATGGTCAGGTAGAGAACTGCATTATGAATAACTTTTTTCATGTCTTACCAATATGAAGTATTACCCAAACAAAAATAATATCATCCAAACTCATTTCTAATTGACTATTCATATTAACATTTGGTTGATTTGAATTGTTTATCATATGGTTCTCTACAAAACTTCAAATTGACTTGAACCGTTTTAGTCATTGTGCAATCAAAAGTATCTCTCATGTGAGACACTAGCTAGCTACTTACTCGGTGCCACCATTGCCATTTCCAAATAAAGAAACTCATTTCTTTCTGGAGAAAAGCATCGATTATGTTATTCCAGAATATGTACATCCTTAGCCTTATTAAAAAAAGGGGGAAAAACTATAGACCTATTAAATTAAAATAAAAGACTATTTGCCATAGAGATTGGAGCTGATTACAAAAGATAGATACAGTATGGAGGCTGCCAATGACAAAATATAAGCTCCCAAAACTAACCATGGCAGAATTCTAACAGAACAAAAAAACATAAATATTTGTCTAGCCATTCTTCACTGAGGGAGCATCAGAATGCCTCAATTTTGATGCTGCTATTGAAAGAGCCTTTCCTCAACAAAAAAACCAAAATAGAATTACTGCCCAGGCGAGTGATCCACACCATCTGTAACAATTAAGGGAATGAATTGTAAGTGATCATATTCTCAAAGGACGAAACGTAAGTAGGATAGGAATAGGAAGCAGATGCCTGACCTCCAAATGACAGGTTGAAGACATGACGGCGGAACTGCTGCTGCGCAGAAATATCGCGGAAACAATACAGGTTAACCAAAACCAAAGCCTTCACTAGCTTCATGGATGGCAAGTAACAAACGTTCTTGAAGCTGTTCCTTGGAAGTATACTCAGGAAGGTCCAGTTGATTGAAGCTGTAGATTAGATTAATTGGGAGAAGAGAAAAGGAATTAGGAAGACTCAATTCAATCAACGAAGCGTGATTAGTAGTAAATCATATGCATAACATACTCACCAAGTATGAGCTGACGGCAATCGATCAGGAGCCCCATATGCCTTGTGAATTTGAAACCTTTGAGGACCAGAGATGCCTTGCAAGGCCTTGAAACCCTCCAAAGGAACCTGCAAAAACATGTTAGAAAGGCTACACTTGTTACCAAGATTATATAACAACAAATAACAATGATAATAATATTAACAAAGAGAACACAAAAAGTACAACATCACAATCATTTACAGCATGCTAAATATTCATCAAAGAATTGGCAAATAATGCATACATGCATGCGTGTCTCTCTCTACCCTACAACACTCTATACCCTCTGCACTTGGTGGCAAAACCAACATCTGAAATCTTTATAGTTAACAAATTTGATGTTCAAAGTAAATCACCTTTGATGTTCCAGTCACAAATTGCAGTAGTCTTGCCATGTCTTCTTTGTTGAACGTTTTGACCACCTCCCAGAACCACTGAACAACATTTGACGCTACTGTATAGCCAGTATACTCAGTGTTGGCCTTCAAGTCATCCACTGTAAGGAGAATGACAAAATTCAGACGCTTCAAAGGAGATTAAGATATATAATAAAATACAATTACTGGGGTGAAGATCTCACAATCAATTTCAGGAAGACCACTGATGAGCAGCTCAAGCTCTTTGTCATTAAAGATGGATATAAGTTCTCTTGGTACCAATTCATTGAAACCTTCTAGAAAGGAAGTGATTTGCGGACGGATCGCATTTGTCAGAATATGATCAGCAACAAGGTCTACATACTCATGTTTTGTTTCTTCTGTAACCCTTATGTTCCTTCCTCCCGGTTTAAGCTCATAGTCAGTTACCTATTTAACAATTTTGAGAGGAATGCCAAAGCAATCAGCAATTGTCCCATCAGACATTTATCATGAATTCATATGTTTGAATTCAATCACAAAAGCCAATGGAATCTTTACCAAGATTCTACAGAGCAGGTGTAATTTTTCTAACCTTTCTGAACAAAAATAAGACATGGTATGGTAGACCAAAACAAAAGGCTCACTTACCTCATTTTTCTCATAAAGTATGTGCTTTTCCTCATCAGCATCCATGCTAAATGTCAGGTCAGGAACATCACTCACATCATTCTGTTATGAAGATATAAGAACAAAATTAAACAAAAAGCAATACATGTAGACAAGTACATCATTAACACAAAAATAGAATAGATGCATGTTCTGCACGCCACACAAATAGAAGACCATATAGAAATAGGAAAACGCAATACACTTTATAGGGTGATGCACCACACACAAGGGGATAATAAAAGCTTATCCAGTACCAGTAGGTAAATTCACAGTCAACTATCCAATGACCGATATATCTATCCAACCTTACCCTATATATACATAGTGCACTAAATGGTGCCTTAGGGAAAAACAGAGAAGAAAGAGATCAAGACTGTGAATTAACACTCACCTCCAGCATCCATTTCAAATTCTTATAATAATCAGGATCAACTGCTTCAATATCATGGTATGTCACCTTAACACCAAGTATATGCTTATAGAAAGATCGGGTAAAGTAAACATCCAGCAGTTGCCCATCAAACAGAGCCTTCCCAACCTGCATGTAAAATCAATAGGACCACGAAACCAAATTAAAAAAAAAAAATTGGGGGGGAGGTGGTAACAATCATGCTAAGACCAAATTCCTAAAAAAGAAAAGAGAGGTGAAGAAAAAACTTAGCATACCACTCGGCCAACAAACTTGAAGTAGGAGAGATGTTCAGTCTGGTACACCGAGTTTGGGTTTGGTTGGAAAGTTGCATTGTTGCCCACTGTTGTAAAAAGTAAAGCACCCTTGTCGAATATGACCCTTGACAGTAGCTGATACCATTCTCTAGTGAGACCCCCGGCATCAATGCCCTCCTCACCTTGAAATTGCACATTTAATCTCCCCTTGAGATCTTGAGTAGGACGCATCCTTAACTGATTATATGAATCCTCCAAAATGTAAGCTCGCCTTACACTTATACGCAATGGCCCAGACAAGTGCTGGTCATGTTGTTGCCTGATTCTTGAACGGAAATAGGCTCGCTTGTTATCAAAGTCAATCAACCTTGGTACCTTGAGCATCATGGAAAGTGATTTCTCCAGCAATCCTGGATTCTGCCTAATAAAAGCATTCGCAAGTCTGCGATGCTTCTCAGCAAACCTTGTAAATGTAACAGTACCATCGAGCCTTCGCTGTGAATCTCCACCGAATTTAACATTCGTCGATGATGAACAACCAGCAGACTCCTTGACTTCCCTAGCAGTAGCATTATCATAGTCTAGCTGCATGATGGATTCGTTCGCTTGTAGCTTTTCACACAACACAAAGAAAGCCTCAATGAAAGGCAAGAGTCTTTGTGTTCCAGGAGGGAGAGGCGGTGAAGTAGAGGAACCTTGGATATTATCAGCAACATTTATGTTTGACATGGTAGGAGTGAGAGAGCTCTGGCCAAGCTGCATCTCAGCTGCACTAATACAATTACTCAGTTGTTGCCACAATGGTTCAAGTGCAGTATTCAAATTCCAGATAGTTGCTTGATCTTCATGCTGATCTACACCATTTTCCTTATCTATATCAGTAGGACCATTAAGTGAGGCGAGAGAACTCAGCGCTTGCAGCACACGTAGAATGGCAGCACCAGCCATGGAGCCTGCACTCAAGCCAAGCATATTTGTTTTCTGCAGGGTAACAAGCTCGCTCACAGCTGAATCAGTCAAAGCATGAGCTGATTCTGAAAGCTCAAAAGTAAAGAACTTCCGATGAGAGGGAACAATGAAAGCCAACTTTTTCAGCACCTCACCAGCAAGCATATACATTTTATCAGAAAGCCTACAAAATTGATTAGATTAGTCACTTATTTCGTCACAACTGACAAAGGATATAAAATACTGAGAAATGCAAACACGTGACGCTAAAGGATATCGTTCAGCATCACATCATGATTAGCATCCAAAACAAAAAGAAGACAAACTAAGGTAAGGTTACGAACTGTACCCTTCACGAGCAAGGAGAATGCACAAATTTCGCAAATCCAATTGTGGCAATTGCAAGAAGATATTGTACATATCTACATTCTTCTTCCTGTCAGATTGAGCACCATGCTTATCGTGTTGACTAGAGTCCGACTCCACTAAAGGAGGATCCTTCTCAATATTATCTGAGGCTTCACTGACTGGCAAACTTTGTGTTTTTACCGCTCCTTTTTCAGACATAAATTTTGCTGCAGCCATATCAACTACAACTTGAATCAGACCCATAACCTGCTCAAGATGAGCAGTGCTACGCAAAAACAGGGGTCGGTTCAAAAGCTTCAAAAGGAGGATTAAAGGAACATCTCCTGGCTGAGTTCCAGAGGGTTTTGGCGATTGGCCCCCATCAATGACCTTCTCCTTCCCTTTCTCATTCAAATGCACCATGGGTAAACTTGAAGAATTTGGAATTATTGATTGGTCAAAGTGAAACAACATCTTTGCAACAGCAGAATGATTTGTGGCCAAGTAAGTCAGAATCTCAAGAACTCGGCGGAACACAAGAGGGGGAAGACCTGCAATGAAGACACAATGAGAGTGATAAGTCAACAACAAACTACAATGTCCAGATAAACTAGTGAAGATCCAAACCCACAGCAAGTGCAAACATTACCATCCAACAATTGAGACCGGCCATAAACTGTATTTGAGTGACAACCATAAAGTCTCTGAGCATTTAATGTTGCAGCTCTACTTACAAATCCTTCAGCTTCAGGCTTAATCATATCAAGCAAAAGATAAATAAGAGTGGCCCTTGTAACACTATGTGCACATAAGTTTAACAAGAGCCTCTGCAGTAGGCCTTTTCCAAGAGGCTGAAAAAGGAGACAAATATATTAGCATATCATTGTAAAAAGTTAAATGAAACTGCAGAGCAAATAGTAGTCGAATAAGTCCGAAACAACCACAAGAAAGGAGCAAATTATTTTCCCATCTAACAATGGAGGCTAGTAACTATGACTACAACCATGAAGAAAACTGAAGTTACCTGGGCAAGTCGTAGTAGCCGGATCAAAGCTTTCAATGCATTTGCATCAAGTAATGGCTCACCTTCAATCTCCTTCACCTTCAAGCTATCTGTAAGAGCAGACCTCCTGCCTATTGTAACTCCAACACCCCGATCCATTACAGGACGCCTATCAAATCCCAGCCCATTTCTTCGATTGTTAAGCCTGTGATTGCTACCAAAAAGGCTGCGAGCTTGATAATGGCTCATTGCTCGATCCCTCAATATTTGAGCTTCAGCAAGCAACGGGGATGGCAGTGCTGACAGAACAGCTTCAGAAGAAGTTAAAAGTACCTGATGCAGAGCATAGCAGAAACATTACAATATTGTAAAAATACAGAAAATCCTCATTAATTCCAAAAAGGATTAGAAAAATATTAAAACCTCTTCTCGCAAATCTGCAGGAAAAGTAGCAATTATAGATGCATTATCCATATCAACTGGCTGTCCTTCAGCCTGCTGGGCAACCCTTTGAGCTCTTTGTTGGGCCAAAACCTCTGCTTGAATATCTGGAGGAAGAGCAGCCAAAAACTCAGGATCAATATCTTCTGCAGAAGGCGGTGCATATGCTGGAGGTTGAACGGATTGGGCTTGCTGAGAAGCCAGGACTTCAGCTCGCAGATCTTCAGGAAGAGCCTCCAAAAAGGTAGGGTCAATTGTATTGGCACCAGAAGCTTCATTATTCGCACTAGTTTCATCAGCCTGGTTAGCATTTTGGGCAACCTCTGGGTTTTGACTTGACAAGGACTCATCTACTCTGAGATCAGAAACATTTGGTTGCTCTGTTTGATTTCCTTCACCATCAACAACACCCATATCGACATCGACATTAGCTTCAGTTGATGATGTATGGTAATCACCAGGATTAGGCATCTCCAAATCAGAAGCCACTAACTGAAGATCAGTAGTAGGCTGCCCATCAGTGGTTGACGATCCATTGCAGCCAACAGGCACAACTGATGCTAGGTCAGAAGCTCTCTCGCATTGTAGATTAGAATCAGAATTTATAGACGAGTTGACAAAAGCCTGAGGTGTAGCTACATTCTCAATAGAAATAACATTTCCTTCAATTTCCGGGCAGTCTGTACCATTTGGCATGGTGTTCAATGAAAGTGGTTGAACCGACATAGGCTCATTTGCTTGCAGGTTTTCACCTGTATCTCGAACACCAGAGTCTGCATTTATATCTTCCTCACAAGCAGCACTGTCAATTGAGATGTTGGTTTGCTGAACAGTTCTTCCATTAACATTACCATTCTCTTGCTCCTGACCTTCAATCTGCTGAGAAGTAGAGTCAGTTGGTGCAGCCACTGTCAGATCATCATGTGCATGAAGAGTATCAGGTTGCTTCTCTTGCTCTCCAGAATTCTGTAATTGCTGTTCAACAGGGCTGGCTGTAGGAGCTACACTTCTCAACTGAACCAAGAATTGTTCCTCCACTGCTTGTGCAATGGCAGCTGCTTGAGCTCCTCCTTGTGGCTGACCATCATCAGTCCACCTACCATTACCTAACACTCTTCTTCCAGGTAGGTGCAACGAGCCCATACCCACAGAATAATCAGTCAGAGGTGGGGGTGCTGCTCCACCCAAACGGTCTCCAAAGAGACTACTTGGCGCATGATCATATGGAAGAATAGGTGCATCAAACATGTAGAAGTGGGACACATCAAGATTACTGGATGACAAAGTTTCAGAATCCCTTGACACAGAATTTCCACCTGATGACCACATTGAGACAAAATCCCCAGTTGGTGGTGGCCTAACAAGAAGAGGATGTTGAAAACCATTTACTTCAGAAGCAGATCTCTCAAAGGAAGACCTACCTGTCTGACGGCGACGTTCGAATCCCTGAAGACGAAAAAGGTCATCGACATTAACCCCTTCAAAAGGTTCAGCGGACACATCTATCAGGCCACCTGTTGCTCCAGGTTGCCCAAGTATCTGCAAGTGATCCAAGCCATCAAGAGCTTCCCTCCATCTCACCTCTATCACACGATTCTCATGAAAATCATCATCATCTTCATCGATCATCTCATCATTGTATTCATCTCCCAAGCCAGTGTCATCATGATCTTCTACATCAGTATCAGCCAAGGACATCATGCCCCCACCATCTTCTGCTATATCCTCATCTTCATCCTCTCCCTCATCATCGTCCTCGTCATCGTCACCATCATCACCCATGTCATCATCTTCATCTCCCATGTCATCATCTGCCCTATTCTCAACATGAAAAGTCATCTCAATTTGATCTGGATTGTGCAAAACCCCACCCTCACTCATCTCTTCACGCATAAAATCCATTCCAAGTTCCATTGAAGGGTTTTGAGCCATTGTTTCACCCTCTTCAACTCTCATATCCTGTTCCTCTGACTGATTAGGATTATCGCCTAGATCATCAGCTCCAGAATTTCCTTGACCATGAGGATTATCCATTGGATCTCGGTGGGCTTCTTGATTGCTCACATTCAGATCATGTGTCACTGCTTCAGGAGCAGATGGTGCTGTTATTTGATCATCGGGTCTATCATTTAACCCAGCAGATCTTCTCTTTTCAATCCCATCAGATTTAAAATTCTGCTCACTAGCATTAGCAGCTCTTGTAAGGCCTTCTAATCCTTTTAGTATAAGATTCACGATTTTTGGTGCCTCAGGATGGTCCAAATCAATAACTTGCAGAATACTAGTTAGACACTGAATAATTCCACCATCTATCATGCTTTTTGCAATTTCAGGTGAATATCCAGAACCAGGCAGGCTACCAGACGATGAATTTTTGGACAGAATAGAATATACCAGGTCAACAAGAGTGAAGAGTCTTTTATCTGGCATCAAGCTGCTTTTCATTGAATTGCTCTCCAAATTTGAAGAGGATGTCAACTCTTTAACAAGTTCATTCGTCACTCGCTTACGCCCCTCGCCAGACCGCCCACACAAAACAACCAGGAACCATGAAGATTTTTCAGACAGCTTAACTCTCCAATCATCTGGTCCGGCAGATTTTTCAACAGAGAGGGGCAACAACCGGTGCAATACATGATGAATAATACCACCATGTCCAGATGGTTGATTAGATCCTCGAAATTGAGACAGTTCAGAATCACGTCTGAGTATGACACCCACTGCATGTCCATACATCAGAAGAATGTCACTCAATAACTTAAGGACAAAAGTCACCTTTACCAGTCCTGTAGACCTTTCAGATTCAGGCTCTAACACCCCTGCCTCTTCAACCTTTGATTTACCCTTCACCTTCACGGTAGGTTCATCTATATCCATGAAGGTTGAGTCACACTCAGAATCTTCCTGGCCTTTAGAGGGGGGGTACTTGAGCACGATATCAAGAAGCTGATCAATTACTTGAGTTAGATTGGCGGGAACCTTTTTGTGACTCTTCAAACATTTAGCTGATCCATCATGTGACTTGCTTTCAGGTATCCGAACACATTCATTTGAAGATAACCCAACATCAACACCTGATGATTTTGATTTTTCCTTTTCTTTTTCTTTTGATAACACAATTACAGTCCTTCCTGCTGATGTCTCTAACTGACAGACTGCAGCTGCAGCCCTCATGAAAACCACAGGATCCCTAGAGATAACAGGTGCCAGTGATGTCAAAAATGATCTAGGAGAAACACGCCCAGAATGTCGATTTCCACTGAGAGTTTGTCGGATCTCCAATTCCATAGCAGTTTGCAATGTTTGAGGATCTTCAAGAAGATGACGAACTATAGCAGAAACAACAGTGTCATACCCAGGAAAAAAGCAATTCCGAGGAAGACTAAACAGTGCTGCCACACCCCCATTTTCAAGGAACTGCAAAGCTAAAGCATGTGTTTTGGTTAATCGTGCACATAACTGCAGAACAGCCTGCATGATCACAGCAGGGACATGCTGTTTTATCAAATCACATGCAATATCCAGCAACTTGTGACTCTCATCAATAGATGCAAAGCCAGTAGATTTCCCCAATATGTTCTCAAAAGCCATGCAAGATTCTTTCTCATTCACATCTGTATCTTTTTCCTTCTGTCCATCCGTACCTGAAAATTGCAGGGAACCATGCTCCCCAGATGAATCAGGCAGGGGACCAGTTTTGGCTCCTTCAGTATTTTCAGTTTTTGGTCTGGATTGCAGCATTTGATCCAATATAAGCAATAAAGCACTGATGCACTTAGGGGCAGGTATTTCTTTCCCTGCCTCATGTCTGCCTTTGAAGTTAGTCAAGATATCTATGATAGTAGATATAACACCATTTTGAGCAGCAATTTCCCTTGCACTTCCATCTTCAAAAAGGATCAGTGCTAAAACATGTGCCAACACACTCAATGCACAGTTATCCTTGGAGAAGTCCAATGGACAAAGTTTTAGCTGCTGCAGAAGATATGATATTACCTTCGGACGATCTTCTCCTTTGTTTTGGTTACAAAGTGTTACAAATAAATCTGTTAACTGAAATGTCACTGAATCACTACTCTGAAACAACTTCACAGATGCAGCAAGTATGTCATCAACTGGAGGTTTCTTCATCTGTCCCTCTTCAGTAAGCACATCTATAGTCTTCTCAGCACTATCAACTTTAGCTGTTTCAGAACTACTTCCAAGGGACAGAGCAAGTGCTCGTGCAAGTTCATCATCTTCCTGGACAGGATCATCTGCATGACTAAACAGCCACTCCATGGCCATTTCAACACTATTTGTTTCAACTCTTCTCAGTGCTTCCTCAGCCCTTGCCCTTGAAAACCCCATCTCGACAATAGTGGCAATGGTTGCCTCATCAGGTGGTGGGGGCATGAAACGGTGGTTTGTGTTTCCCATGATGTTACTACGATTTCGCTTCACATCTCCAACACCAGAATATACATGGGTAACAAGTGAAACAATAGATGCAATGAAACTAGGACTACAATTAGAAAACATGGGGTGACTCCACACTGGTAGGATCACATCCAAAACCTGGGATTGCAGCATACGAACAAAAGCTTCCGGGTCTCTTGGGACTGGAAAGAGCCCAATTGACAGACCAACTGCAACTGGCTGAACAAGAAGCTCTGCCTGAGATGCCGAGGTTGGGGATAAAAGTAAAGAAGAGTTTACAAAATACTCAACCAAACGACAGTAGCTTTGTAATGTATCAAGCAGCCAAGTGTTATGAGACAGTTTATTTCCTTCTTCTTTCTTTTCAATGTCAATATCTGATGACGGGAAAGAGTATGGAAGTGTCCATAGTAACTGACTAGTAGCTTCAAATGTTGTGAGCAGCTCCTTAAATGTTCCATGTACATAAAAATTATTCACCATTGCAGTGTAACAACTTCGGCGCCTGCTGTCAAATGTGAGTGCTGCCATATCATCCACAACCTTCCCAAGATATCTACATTTTACAGAAAGTGACATCTCAAGTCCAGCATAAGTAGAGTGCCCAGAAAAACTAAGAGCATCAAGAAAATTTGTGGCCAGGGCAGTTCCAAGAGTCTTTGATGCTGAGTTTAGTGACCCTGAGTCAGCTCTACGACGATTTGGTGAAGTAAACCCCTTTACAAGAGCCGTGAAGAAAGAACGCAAAGTTGAAGCCAGCTTGTTAAGAATCTCTACAACAAGAACCTCAGGACTTTTCTTTTTCAGATCTTGGGATAAAGGTGCCTCCTGTGCACCAGAAGATGATTCAGAATCAATGTTGAAAGCTTCCAAGTGACGGCCAGTCCTTCCAGCTCGTATGCGGGATAACCCATGTCGACTACGTCGGTGCAAACTTTCTCCAGAACGAACTACAGAAAGAAATTCACGTTCTCCACTCCACAGGGAATGTGAACCATTCCTAGCAAACACTGGGTTTGTGTATCTCACTGACTGAATATTTGCATCGTCGTCACTCTCTCTTTCAACAGCAGTAGATGAAGGTACCTGTGAAATCTCAGATTCTTGATCAGAATTCTTCTTTTCTTCTGCCTTGGAATCATTACACAAAGATATTTGCCAAATTATTTCTTTGTATGTTTTCCCAATATCTTTCAATACATCAGCATCCGAAGTGCTTAGCTCAGAGACCACAGTAGTTGTTGCCTTTAACAAAAATACAGAGAGAGATAAGACACCTTCAAGGCTAGAAAGATACTTCAACACATTTGTCTGCCTTGCAGATTCAACAAGAGTAAGTTGAGTCCCTCCTACCATATCTAAAAGCTCATTAGTAGATTTCAAATGTTCCCTCAAGAAGGAGCATACAGCCCGAGCAAGAGAAACATAATGCTGCGGGGAGAAATTCTTGAAGGCAACAGATACACTCTGCCCAACAGAAATAGAAGGAGGCATTAAAGGCAAGGCAAATAACCGGAGAACAGCTTCAATCCCCTTTTTCTCAACAAATATCCGACATGTATCAGCATTTTGAAGAACTGTCTCAAGCAGGCGAGCAACATTGTTCACACAATCTGGAAGAAATGATTCAATGTTCATTATTGATGGATCAGAAGATGGCTCAGCAATCTGCTCTGCACCATCTACCTTGGCTGACTCATTATCAGGTAAAATCAAATTCTTGTCCCCACTGTCCATTTCCATTGGAACCGAGGTTGAAGTGCTAGGATCAGGAGAAGGGGACAACGAATCTGCTCCAGAACCAATTTTTGAGATGGTTTCCAATATCTCAACCAACATATCCACTCCGGGTCCACGTAATGAAGAAGCATGGCGCATTAATTCATCCAGTCCGCTAGACAATGATGCAGGTGTGTCACCTGTCAGAGCACGCAAATATGCTCTAGAAGTGAACACTTTCACAAAACACCTCAAAGAATTCCTATCTTTCACAGCCTGGAGGCCATTGCTATTAAGGCATAAGGCATCCAAACATTGGGGGATGCATGTAATAGCTTCTGCAGAATTGAGAACATCATCCATTATAGCATCCAAAAAAGCAGATGGAAGACCAGCTGCATCCAAAACAGGATAACAGGTAGGATCCTTCTGTATTAGGTCACTCATGACAGTAGCTGCAAGCGAGAATACTCCACCACCAAAATCTTTTGCTCTTCTGAAAATTATAGATAAGCAATGAGGCAGAACATTCTCTTCAGATCCATAGATACGAGCAGTACTTCCAGGAGCATAGGTACCAAGAGATATAGCACGCAATAAGGCTTTCATCAGCAATCGCCGGTGATATGAAATTAATGGTTCAGAATACAAGGGTTGCATGTCATCACGCCCAATTGAAGAACCTCCAACCATTTGTACATTCCCTGCACTAGAATCATTATTACCATCTAGCTGCTTTCCACCATTTTCTACATGGGAGACTTCAACCTTTAGGCGAGAGATGGTATCATCTAATCCTCCCAAATCTCTGAATAACGCAGCAGCAGGATTACTGTAGTCCATAAATGCTTCTAAAATGCGCACAGCTTTTTCAACCAGATGCAAGTGCTGTGGATTTGTATCTTTAAGGAGAGGTAACAGAGTAGGAATAAACCCTGCTTCTCGCATCGCAGAACACCCTGACGATGATGATACCAACACAGTGACAAGAGATAGCAGAGCTTCTGTGAAATGAACCGACCATTTTGGAGTACCACTGATAACAGAGTCTATGGCTTTTTGCATCAGGCTAGATAAAATACCCCGGTGCCCACCAGATGTAACTGCAGTCAGTACTGATGGTTGACGGGAACGATCTTGGCAAAGAGCAGCTAATGAATGCAAACATAATATTCTAATTTTTTCCAAAACTGCATCTTCATAGCTCAGCAGTGATACTAATTCATTGATAAATCCAGGCTCAGCATTGAAGAATGAAACCAGGTCATCAGCATCAGCACATGCTTGAATCAGAACAATGAAAGCATAAAGCCGAATACAACTGTATTGCTGTCTAGAAGGCAAAAAACCAAAAGCCCGGGCAAACCGCAATCTTGTCAATAAAGAAAATCTTAAACTGGCCGGTACCTTATATTCTGTAACTAATTTGTGCAAAAGTTCAAGATCAGTTTCCACACATTTGTTGATGTCAGATAAGTGAATAATTTGCAACCCTTGGTCCGAGGCTTCAGGCACTTTCACATCACTTTCCGATTCAGTTACAGAATAAAACTCAAAATGAAGGCTACAACCCAATTCATAAGCAGTAGGGTCAGGTTCACAGCTATTAGGCGAGGCTGATGCAATTAATCCAAGTCCCTCTTCCTTTCCACCCCATCCTTGAGCAAGAGCATACAATTTTGAATTCAAAGAAGCATCTCTTATAGAGTACTTTCCAACTGTTTTCTTCAAAAAGGTAGCCAAAGTGTCCAGGCTAGCCTCAACCACATCCGGGTCAGTAGAAGCAAGCAACGCTGAAAGATGTTGCTGCAGATTCAAAGAAACCATAAAAAGAATCAGTGGTACAGAGTGAAATAAAGAACATAAGATATCTATGTTTTTATATAATGTTAGAACAAATACTCCAGATGTCCAATAAGAAAAAAAGGGAAATTCAGAGACAAACACACACTCGTAAGCAGTAAATTTGCCTAGGTCTTCATCTTATTTTAACAATGTGGAAGAAAGTGGCAGGGAAAGAAGACATACCTCATATGAACTATAGAAATGCTTATTTGTGCAATTATCCAAAATTATTCTAATGACACGAAGAATTTGAAGAACAGCTTCTCTAGGGAAGGGAGGATCCACACCCAGAAAATCATCATCAATCTGCAGATCCTTCCTTGATTTTATATACTTCTCAAAGAATGAGTCAAAATGGTTAAATAGTTCAACCCAGTGATGAAAATCTCCCTGTGCAGAGAAAATAAATGTCAATGAATTAAACACATCAAAACATATACACACACACACACGCGTGAGTATATATATAACAGCAATGCAAGAAGAGAAGGGCAAAAAGGCACCTTATCGAACTCCCAAACAAAGCCTTTTAAAGGCTCTTCTATCTTCTCAAACGGAACAGAAGTAACACAATTGATGAAGGATCTAATTTTTGGAGGCTGCAACAAATCAAAGAAAAAAGGCACAAGTTACTATATCTTGATTGGCAAAGTGCACAACATTCTACAAAACATGCAAAGCAAAACCCTAACACTTATGCATGGGTATGTTTCGCCAGGATAACTAATAAACTACAGCACGTGTATTTCATGACAATGCCCATGTTTATAACTCAATTCTATTTCTAATTTCTTAAACTATGCACTTCAATTGCAAGGATTAGGAATGCAGGTTAAGTGAGAGCATCATCACAACAATTGATCTCCATTTAACTGCAAATAACATAAAAGCATACAATGACTTCGACTTTCCTTTTCTGCACTCATTACCAGTGATAAAAATTATAAAAAAAATATTAGAAAAAAAAAACCTCACCATGAAAAACATTACAGATAAACTTGATCAGCTAGACGACCAACAAATCATGAGACTTACCCATTTTCCTTTCCACGCCTACTTAAGATTCCAACAAGCATTCGGTAATTTCATATCGGATATAAATTTAAAAAAGAAAAATAAAATTTATGCCGAAAATCTTCACTATCCGAGCCCAAAAACTGAGCATCAGGACAGAAACCCCAATCAATATACAGGGGAAAACAAAACAGAGACACTAATTCGTACACGAATTAGTTAAAAAAAAATGAGCAAACTTTATCAACCATCAAACCACACTCTCCAACAAAGCTAAAACCCCAAAAAGCAGCAAAGCGAAAAAAATCGGAAAACACACACACACACACACACACACACACATACACATACAGATAAACACACATAAACCCCAATTAATAAACAGAAAAACATAATTTTGATAATAAAAAAAACACAGATATCAGGAGAAAAGGGAACAATCGGATTATAGAATCGAAGAAAAAATCCAGAAGAAACAAAAAGAAACTAACCACTTCGAGTGCCCGCTTCCTCTTGAGCTTCATCTCGGAACAACGAGCATCGCAGGAATCAGAGAGAGGGATTGAGTGAGCCGATCAATCGAGAATTGATCCTCTCCTCAATCAGAAGAAAAACCCCAATTGTTGAAAGGGGAAATGCGAGGAATTGACGTGATTGTTGGGTTGGGAGTGAGACTTGAAAGTATAGAGAGAGAGAGAGAGGAATTGAGAAGAAAACCCCAAGTGAGGCAAAAGCTGAATAAATAGAGACAATAGCGTGGTTTACAATTTGCATACACCACCTATATTTATTGGAGGCGAAAACAAATTAAAATTAAAACAGAACAAAAATTAATAATAAATCTTATTCAGGACTTTTGTTGATATATTATATTATGAGAAAATATGAGTACATTATCAAAAATCAGTCAAAATAATCAATAGAGTTTATACAATATTTAATATGTACAATATATATTACATATTATACATATTATATATAATATGTCTTGCAAAATATATACCACATATTGCAACATATTCTTTCTTTATAATATATAATACATATTATATGATATATATTATAAATAACCTGTAATATATATTGTGCGTATTACATTATACTTATTATGCATAACATAATGGCTATTTTTTATTGTTTTTTATTATATATATTCAATGTTCAATATATTATATATAGCTATACATTAATGAAAACATTTGACTATTATTATTATTATTATTATTATTTCAAAATTTATACATTAAATCAGCAAGAATATCTTGTGAGAGCTTCAAAAGAACAAATATATCCATAAATTCTGTAAAAGAATAAAAACTGAAATTCTATCTTATTTTGTAAAATAATCTTAAAAATATTTTTAGTGGATCCTTAATAGTTATTATTTTCTTTATCACTTTTGGTGGATTCTTTTCTTTTCTTCTATTTTTTCATTAGCCTAAGGTATCCTGGTGAGATATGTTTTTCTTTCCTTGTTATAAACATTAAATATACTTATATTTTTGGTAGTGTAAACATACTTTGTTTAAACTACCTTATCAAATTCATCTTTCTTAATTTAAAATTTCAATAATTCTATGTTAAGCTTTCTAGGGTGAAATACCCTATTTTTTCAAACACCGTTATTTTGACTAGGCTAAAAAAGAATATCTATTAAGGAATTGATTAATGGACTTGTGGTCCGTTTAAATGTATGGAAAATTTATTTTGAATTTAAAATTTAATCTAATTTTTTTTTTTTTTTATGAGGATGGAATATGAGATTCTTAAAAGATAGAGGAAGTGAGGAGCAAATGAATTATCCTTGTTTATTTTCTTTCACCGGCATACAATTATTTGTAAAAATATCACTGTTATTTTGTGAATGAAGTTTTTATACAAATAAATTATGCTCTCATTATTGAAAATATTTTACACTGTTTTGTTGGAAAGAGCATGTATAATTTTCAAAATAAAATAGTTTGTATAAATATATACTATATATCATATATAATATATATTATATGTGACATATTTTATATATAACATATATTACATATGATATATAATATATATTAAATATATTTATGCTGGACAACAAGTATAAAAAAGAAAGTAGTCTAGAAAGTTGTGTGGTCTTCTAATTGCAACTCATCAGATTGATTTCTTTCACAATTAACTACTTACACATTTATTCTATACCGACTCTTATGCATAAACCCTCTTAAACCGACATTTAAAAGAAAATAAAAAATAAGGCCATTTAAGTTAAGCACGCAATTACAAAAGATAAGCACAAAATCCATCCACAATGGAGTTGTAAATACATTTATTTTTTAATGCCAACAAATACCTTTTATCTGTCTAGGTGTGTGTCTCTCAAATTTTCAGGTTGCTTCTGTTGCATCACTTGCGGCTGTTGCTCTTCACATTTCAAACTTTGTGTTCTTAGTTTCTTACGTGTCAACAATTTTATAGGTCATTCCAGAACACTTTTGACATTTTTTTAATCATATATCTTTTAGGTTTGAGATTTTTTTATAAGTAAATTACACAGATTTATTAAGATTTAGTGAAAATTTACTTAATTTTATCTTAAAATTTATAAAATTTGTTCAAAATAATCATAAATTTGTAAAATCATTAAGTTGTTTCCCAATATAATTATATTGATCTCACAAATTTGTACTGAAACTTGCTTTTTTTATTTTCACAAGCCAGCTTGTATATGAGGGCTCCTCGTAAAATTGAAAAAAAAAATGGCCCCATATTTTGATTAATTATAAAGAAAATTAATATTTTTAATTTTATATTATAATATCTACTATACTTAAAATTAAATAATTTTTTTTTCATTTAACTTAAATCCCTAAACTCATACGTTTTAAGTTGTACCTTATTCATATAATTTTGCATATATTAACACACTACTAAGTCAAATAATCTATTTAACAGAGGTATATTGAACTAAAACAACTCAGTTAAGAATAGCATTCATAGAAAAGCAAATTATAAAAGGATGTTTTAGCTTTATTTTTTATTTTATGTTGCGCCTTTCATAGAAAAATAAATAATAATATTAACTTTAAAACAAAACAAACAAACACTTATTTTATTTCATCTGACTGGTTTGACCCATTAAAGAAACACTGAACGCTAATATAAGCTTATACAAAGTTGGACAATAAAACTTTCTCTTAACATTTTTGTAAAAAATAATTAATATCTTGTCGTGCTCTCAACAGTCAAGAAACAGTGCATCTATGGTAGTCTAAGCAAAGAAAAAAAAAATGCATCATTTACAGTTGAAAAAGAATAATTGAAAACTATAAGTACGAATATAAAGCAAAGAATACAAAAGACTAATAACATGTTTGAGGGTCATTCAATGAGTTGGAACTTCCTTACCGGCGAAGCAAAAGTTTCATATGCATGTCTTCCCTCTTGGGTTGGGGCCTGCGGCAACTTTATTCCATACTTAATTATTCTCCCTAAGTATAATGGTTTGGGGTCTTTTTCCTTTTTAAAATTTTGGATAAAACTTGGGTCATTCTTGATTTTTTTTAAGGGTGAAGTAATAATTTGATTAAAAAAATTTATCGCCCATAAAAATCACTATCAAACAATCTTAATAACAAAAAAATCTTAAAGATGTTTTAAGTTTGATAAACGACGTCAATTGTGAACTTTTCACAACAGATATTGAGGGAAGTGATGAGGTTGACTTAATTGTGTTATTATGGAGAAGTACACATGTTTCAATTTCTAAGTCCCTCAAAATCCCCAAAAATCTTTAAATAGATTTTACATATTTCTCTGGAAAGTCTTAATTGCACGCTTTGTTACTGACTCACTCATAAGACAAGTGCATAAAAGATCGAAATCGAGGCAGTTTAAGGTAGGAGATTTGGGATCTAGGGAGAATAAGGATATAACAGATTTAGGGTTCAAGTGATAAAATTAAGGGAAAATGAAATACTAGGGATTTGGATGATATCACAATTTTCACAGTGATACTATTTAATCCAACTCAGATTTCCATTAACAGAATTCGTTAAAACTTTATTGATGGTGTAATTTGTCACGCATAATAAATTTTTTTAGGGTTATTTTGACCTTATGATCTTTTGTAGATAATTTTATTAGCGATAAAATTTTTTTAGGGTCAAATTAATATTTCACACTTTTTTAATACTAAACACTACTTAAATATTCACCTAGTTAAACTAAATCAAGACAATATGATTTAACAATAGGGTATTTGATAATGATTTAAATGAAGCAAGTTTTGTTGAAGCTTAAGTGTGTTGGCACACGTGTAACAAAATCGTAAAGGTTAAAAAAATTGTGTAAGTGTTTTTTAAGTTAATTTTATTTATATATGTTCGTGTCAAGAGCAAGGGTTTAGATACACATGTCAGAGACTTCGACTTATTAAGTGTGTGTTTTGATTGTTATTTATTAAGCTGTAATTTAGACTAATTTAATTTTATAAAATTAATTTTAGATAAAAATAAATTTATATTATCGTGATTTATGATTGAGAAGTTTATATTAAAATTGATTATAACAGAATAAATGAATACAATTTAAATGCAGAAGCATGAAATTACTGCATCCATCAAGAGAAGGTTACGGAGTGAATGTGATTAACGTTAGAAAGCGAGAGAGCTAGAGAGTGTGGAGTGTTCGTAAGTGTTTATGAAATCGTGTCCCTAGTATGGCTAAGGTGAGTTCTTTTTATAACCGAAAATCTCATAGTCCAGCTGTAAATAGCTCAAACTCTCCGGCCCATGAGATCGCGACATGTGTCATGGGCTACTTAAACGCTCAATTGAGTATTTTATTTATGAAAAAATGATAATATAAACTTGAGTTTATGGTGAACTGACAACATATCAACCACGAGTTTTATAATATTATTATAATTATAATTTTTAATTATATTTTGAATGATTGATATGTTGTCATGTATAAGGTTCACTATAAATCTGAGTTTATATTAATACTGCTCTTTATTTATAGGGCCAACTTTATCATTTGGGTTGAGATTATAACAATATATAATGTAACGAAAAATGATACTTATACATTCTTGTTGAATATATACATCCAAAAACTTAAAAGAAAGGATAACAAAAGAATAAGTTAAAGAAAAAATAAATAATGAAAATTATCAAATATTTATATATTTTATTAGTAGAATTAGTAGAATATGTAGACATTGAGAAAAAGGTAGATGTACATATGACACCATTTTAATGTAAATATAAATAAAATTTTAAACATAAGTATATATTTTAGACAACTTTATCTAATTTTTCACCAAACCAAAAACGGTGCGTTGCACGATCCAAAGTCAAAATCCTTGCTTGCTCCTTTTCGTGTCTCTCCTCAGTCCTCAGTCCACACTGCCTCTTCCACACTCATAGCCGTCTTCGCCATTTCCGGTGAGCTTTTTTTTTTTTATTGTTATTTTAATTGCTTTCTTATTTCTTTGAGTATCCTCTTACCATCCTTTTCTTTTTCTCTTCAATGTTCCATTATTCATTTTGGGTGTTGTGTCATAATGTGGAACCATGTATGTTGAGCAAACTTTTTTGTTTTTGATTTTTCTAGAAAATCTGAGTGCTTTATGTAATAGAAAGATACCATAGTTCATGTATTTCAGATGAGATACCCCTTTTCTCATGTCTCAAAGTGTTTGAGTAATTGGTTTATTGAATGTGGGTAACAATTTTAATTTGGGCATTTTTCTATTGAGCTAAATATGTGTTCTTCAGTTTGAATCTATGATCCATTTTGCGTTGTTTATCGTGTTTCACTGATATGATTTTTAGTATCTGGAAGACTGTGATAACATCTTAAGACCAAGAGAGAATGGCTTTGTTTGTTTCTACCGATTGCTTCCTTCCGACCCATCAGTCTCAGCTTGGGTTTGTTCACCATGAGGGCCATGATCTTTCTCGTGGTAGCAGTAATATCTTACATCTTCAAAAGGCCTCTAAAATGCCGAGTTCTCTGTCATTTTCGCGTTCTGTGCGAGGTTATATCCCTTGTCCTTTCCACTTATTCTTTATGATTCATGATAAAGAACATATGGAAAAGAATCAAACTTTTTGAGCTTTTGATGTTGTGCTGTTCCTCATGGAATAGAGAGTTTTGGAATGCTTTATCCTCTTAGCTGTGGTCTTTTTTTTTTTTTTTTTGCATTTAAGCTTTTTGGTAGCTGAATATGTTACATGCTTTATTTCTTTAGCTTCAGAAATTAAGCCACATGTTGCTGTTCAGAACAAGGGTCGCTCTGTACAGACAGCTGCTGTGCGGCATCTGACGGGTTCTGTTCTCCAAGCAAAGGGGCTTCGTTTCGCTGTGGTGAGTAAATGACTAATCCACAAGTGCCTGATTTTATTGAGGCTTAATTCCTGATTTTGTTGAGATTAAACATTGACAAAGTTATCATATTTTGCTTCAAGTCATTTTGCATTTTTTATCTCCTGATGAAGATTTTTTTATTTGGTTTGTTTCTCTTTGATCATTTTTACTTGTTACTTTTAGGTTGTTGCACGATTTAATGAAATTGTCACCAAGCCGCTCTTGGAGGGGGCTTTGGGTACTTTCAAGAATTATTCAGTTCAAGATGAGGACATTGATGTAAGTAAGCCATCTTATAAATTTATGGAGTATTAATTCTTTTCCATCTCAAATGTTGCTTTGCATTTTGTTTAGTATTAGGTGGCCTTTAAATTTATCTTCTTAGTTCTTATGGTGCTTTTACAATGAGTCTACTTTTTAGTATCCTTTCTGAAGAGGCTGGCATTTTCAATTTTCACTGCCGTCCTATGTCCTATCTTTAGCATTTCAGATGTTAGAAATATGAGATTGTTTAGCATTCTCTATCTTTACTTAATAGACTCTTTTCCGTTTATTTCATATATGCTTGTTGGCTTGTTGTTTTAGTCATTGAATCATGTTGACATAAGTCATAGTTACAACTTTCCAACAAAAATGTCATTTGCCACTGTTTTCCTTGCCAAAAAAAAAAAGTAATTTAAATAGTATATGAATTGAGGAAGACTTACGTTGTTCTGAATTTTACTACTATCACTATCTTTTGCAGTGAATGTTGACAGAATCTTGTTGCTTTCTCCTCTCCCTTAGGTTGTATGGGTTCCTGGCAGTTTTGAAATTGGTGCTGTTGCAACTAGACTGGGAAAATCAGGCAAATATCATGCAATCCTCTGCATAGGAGCTGTGGTATGATAAATCTGGATGAAATAGATTATAGATGAAATCTTTTAATAGTTTTTATGACTACTAAGCATCTCATGAGCTATTCTTGCTGTTGCGTAATTCGTGCTTCTATTCTGATCAATGTTTGTTGTTAACAGATAAGAGGAGATACCACCCATTATGATGCAGTTGCTAATTCTGCAGCATCTGGAGTGCTTTCAGCTGGTCTAGACTCAGGTTGTTTACTGCTAATGTGAATTGTAGTATTTAGATACAAACAAGTTATGGTTGAGTATTCAACTTCCCCTCATGTCAGTTATAGTACACCTTTGTAAATTGACTTAACTTTGGCCCTCACTGAATAAATTACTCGACGTTTTCTTTCATCTAAGTTTGGTTGGTCCTAATACAAAAGAGAACTATTGATGTTATGTCTATATATAAATGTTACTATTGTCAGTGTTTGTTCTTTGACATAATTTTTCCTTTAATTAGCATCAGTATGGAAATTGATGCATTTTGTGATGAATACGCAGGTGTTCCATGCATCTTCGGCGTCCTAACATGTGATGATATGGATCAGGTAAACTTATGCTACATCATTTTCTGCATAATTCTCAAAATTTCTGCTTTGGCGATGAGAATTAAGATTATTTAGATTTTTATATGTTGTGTTCTTGCAAAGTGCAGGCTCTGAATAGAGCTGGTGGCAAATCTGGGAATAAGGGTGCTGAGGCTGCACTGACTGCTGTAAGTTTTTAACAATAAAGCTATTACTATGCAATCAATAATCATGTGAAAGTTTATGACACCCCTAGAGCTCCATCCAGCTCAGATAAAATGGTTAAGAGTAAATTGTCTAAGTCTACATGATCAACCATATCTATCTCAAAGTCTCATTCTATGCAACCACTTCTTGTAGTTGTTGTGAACCACAAATTGGAACTCTTAACAATACTGGTTTATGATGCAGATTGAGATGGCATCTTTGTTCGAGCACCATCTGAAGTAGCCATAATTTGAAGCACTTTTCTGCACGGCCTATTTATATGCTTCATGCTGTAGTTCAAAGGATATTTATCCTCTCATATCTTTACAGACACTATATTCGGATTATAACCTATGATGAGCTCAAGTTTCTGTTTTTGTTTTTCGTTTTTTGTTTTTTGGATTTTCAAACAACAAAAAATAATTGTCCACATGGGCTCAGCTTCGAGTTGGATGTCGGGAATAAAAAAAAAAAAACAATTTTTTATCCTTTCTTGTTCTTGTTAAAGATTTCTATTCACATTTCACAAATTGCTTATATTATACTCATAAATTCTTTTACCGAGTCGCTTGAATTCCACTGATATTGTTTGTCGTTCATTAAATAGAAACAAGATGCAATCAAATTTGCAATTTTTTTATGCTATTAAGTTAACCTACTTGAACATGGTGTTATTCTGATTTATATTATGGTAGATTTTGTTATATTTACACTTGATGAAATATAAATGATTTATTAGTTACTGATTACTGTGATTACTAATAAACAAAGACTATATTATACTGTGCGTCTTCGGTCAAATTGATTTTCTTCTTCTTTACTAAATAAATAAGAAAGATAGAGATAATTACCTGGTTTTAGGGGTATGAATAGGCGTTTAGTAATGCACGTGCCATTAAATTATATTAATCCACTTGACATGATTTGAAAATTAAGCAGCAGCATTGTAAAAAGACAAAGCTAAATGATGGCTTGAAATAGAGAAGAAGATTTGGATAGACTTGTGGGATAAGACAAATTATATGAGAGTTTTATTATGATACACTTTAAAAAATTTTACAATTTTACACTCTTAACTAATTACACGGATTGGTTTGTGATGGTTTTTAGTTAATAGGTACTTGAATTAAATTTTTCTGATAATTTATTAATACATGATTAGATATATATTTTACATTATAATTCACGTGATCAATGAAAAGCTAAAACAAGTCCCCACTAGAGTTTCTCCCTTTGACCAAAACAAAATGAGTTGTAGTTTGATGTATTTACCTAGTTTTACATGGACGATAATAAGGATTAAATTTATGTTATTATGTAAGCTCTTTATCACTAAAACATTCCTAGTAGCTTAGGCTGCGTTTGGTAAAGCTTTTTGCTGGAGTTTTTATTTTGTGTTTGGTAAATAAAAAAGTCAAGCAACTTTTGCTCCTGGCTTTTGAGAGCAGATGATGTTCTTGGAAGCCATTAAAAGTAGCTTTTCAGAGCCAATCAGTATAATCATGGCTCGTGCTTATTATTGAGAGTCACTTCTGCACTATTTTACCAAACCATATTGTTATAGCTCTCAAAGAGCAGCTTTACCAAACCCAAGGAGCTCAACAGTTTTTTCACTTTTTTAAGTGTCACAGCTTTACCAAACTCAACCTTTGATGTATTTTTCTAGGATTAACTCAACAATATTATAATTTCTATAATTTAAAAGTATTACATTGAAGATGAAGAGGCTAAGTAGTAACTAGACGATGCCTTGTTTATGAGCATTAACCTGGATTCAATTCCACAACTCTATACAAACTGAATTATTTATATGGAATCATTAGTGGTTACTCATCTTCAAAATATGTTGATCACGTGTTAACAAATAATAAGACCCTAGTTATGATTATTTAGGCTCCAAAGCTCAAACTCAAACCTTATCAAAACAATGACATCATTATACCTCTTTTTTTTTTTATCTATAGAGATTACATATAACCAACATCTGTACAATCAAGAACAAGAACAATAATAAGAAATTGTTGCAATCAAGAAGATCACATACATATTCACACACCACCATTGAAAACACGACACAACAAATTGAATTTGATGATAAGAAATTAAACATTAATTATTATTATTATTGTTCTTATGATAGAAGCATGCATACACAATACAAACCGTTGACTGAAGAAGAGTCTTATTATTTCTCTTCCTAAGATAATCCTCCTCCTCTATGGACCTAAATTAATCATCACATAAAATAACCATCATGGTTCTTAATTATATCATTGGAGAAGGAGGCATTATTCACAGTTAGTTCATGTAAACCAAAATCATTAACCATAACCAACCCATCAGAGATTGGAACAGAACCACTCTGCTGCATAGGAACTTGCTCTTGTAATTGCTTCTGCCAAGGAACTGGAACTGCTAGATGATGATGATAATGATTATGATGATTATGATTAAGAACTTGGTTGTAGTTATAGCTACTTGTGCTATGTTGAATCTGTTGTTGTGAGCTTCCTTGTTGGAAGTTCAAGGTAATAGGACCCTTATGGAAGAGTGAAAATGGCATAGCAGTACTAGTGCTAGAACACCCTGTGAATTGTTGAACCAATTCCCTGAAATTTGTGGTATTAGCATTTAAGAGTGTGGTAGGGGTTTTCTTAGAAGCTCTTGATCTTCTTCTGATTGGTTTGAATGCATTGGTATTGGCCTTTGGATTTAACTGGCCAATACTATTATTATTGCTGCTACTGAATGAATTGTAGTGATTATTTGTTGTGCCTTCTGATGACAGAGTTGGACTACTTGTTGTTGTTGTCACCACAGTTGCATCAGAAAATCCTTCCATGAGAGGTTGAGGTTGTTGGCCATAGAATTGTTGCTTCCACTCATCAATAGTAGCAGCAGTCATGGCACCACTCATGAATGAATGAATTTGATTTGATATGATATGATATGATATAATATGATATAGGGTGTATGTTGGAATGGGTATAAATAAGAGTCCTTTGTATTGAGACAGAATTGAGTTTTTGTTTGTGCATATATATAGTGACTTGTATTTGGTCAAAGTAAATATGTCTAAATTTTTGACAATTCTTTGATGGAGATAATGTATGTATGAATGTAAGGGGAGAAAAGAAACTTAGAGCCAAAGTATAGGGAACTTCCAGGAAGTAACATGTGTTACTATCAGTGATGTAATTACATTCAGGGGTTTGGATACATCATCCTCATCACTGTGTTTGGACTATATATAAATAACATGTTATGTTAGCTTTTGGTCAGTATGTGTACTAGAAAGTTTGAAAACAGTTTGTTCATGTGTTCTATTTAATAAGTTTATCAATAATGCTATTTGTACAACAAAAATATGTATAATTAGTATTCAATGTGTACAATACATAAGATGTAATGTGTGCTATATGTATAGCACACGTACATATAATACACATTTTATATTATGTATAACACACGTTGAATTCTAATTGTATGTATTTCTATTTCACGATGAAAATAAAAGTCACCCACCATACATTGTTCATTTATGTTCCTCACTTTTAATACATATGTCATGACTATAGAAATTACTCAAAATAGACAAGTGATTAATAGGGTCAATTACAACTTCCTTTACAAAATTACATTGATCTCCCATGAATAATGCATTTAGAAGTTTGGGTTTTGAGTTTTATACATGACCATCAGTTAGGGGTGAAGGAGATAATCACCCAAACACTGCTCGATTGGTTCATGTCAAGTTAAAATAATAGTCAGTTTTGAACCAACCCCAGTTGATATATATTCCAGTTAATTTAAAATTGGATTGAATTGATCAATTAAATTGGTTGATGGCACAAGATAGAGAAGATAATGTTTCTACTAATTTTTAAGTGCCATTAGATACTTGTCTTATCAAATCTTATTAAATAGACACATGTATCAATTAGTTCTAACATCCGAAACACACATTTCTTTAAGATTAATTTTAATATAATGTGATTTACATTATTATTATGTGTTTTATAATTTGCTTAAACAATTTCAGGTAAGGGTAATGGTTGGATAAACCAATAAAGTTTTTCCTAGTTGGTAATTTGAGATTCAAACTCCTAAATAAAGTTTGTTTGAAATTAAAGTTTACTTTTTTCTATGATTAACAAATTTTAAATACACTGATTATTTATATTTACATGAATAAATATTTTGATTATGATAATAATATAAAGATACTACCACATATACAATTAAAATTAGTCAATAAAGAGTCAACCTATTAACTATTATACATAAAAATACTAAAAAAATAATATTAATAAATTTATTATATATAATATTAAATGAATTCGCTCCTTATATTTCTTCTATAAATAGAAACTTTTTTACGATATAAATACTCACACACGATAGGACAATATATATATTATTAGGTAAAAACTATCACAACATCAATAACACAAGCACCTTTACCCATCCGCAACTTCAATTATAACATTGCAAGCTATGGTGAACTAACCAAAACATAGAATCTTAAACCCTCAATTTTTTTTTCATCCCTGAATCGTTTCTTATTCAAAAATACTTAGTCAAAGTTCACAGATACTTGTGTGTGCGAGTTTTTTTTTCTTTTTTTTAGTATATATACATAAACCTCAATTTGCATTGTAACTTGAGAGGAAAAAGACGATAAACGTAGCTAGTACGTGGGTGGAGAAAGAGAAATTTGACCTGGCAATGGTATAAATAGAGGCATAATATTATTTCAAGAGTTTAATTTTGATGTACTGACCATCAAAATATTTTGTTTATATGATTTTTCAAGTAATAGTAGAAAAAAATACAATTATAATTAAAGTGATAATACATAATTTGATTATTGTGTAAAAAAAGTAGTATATTATCATTGGATAAAAATTTAATACTTATTTCAATACTTAAAATGTGTGTATGGCTAAATATGATCAATAAATAGAATAAGTGAAATTCATCATTATATTCAATGATAATGTAGTAAACATCTCGATTAGACACTGTTGTTAAAATGTTATATATTTTTTTTAACTTAATTTAAATGATAAATAACTAATTGACTATATCATGCTATTGACTATGATGCAAATTCAAAATACCAATATCTCCAATTGATGTTGACAATGCCTGCCATGCCCCAGTTGGGACCTGTGTGTGTATAGTAAGAACAACAATGCTCCCTCAAAAATATGAGTAATGCTATTGGTACATATCAAATTGTATGTATAACATACATATGTTTTGATTCAAGGATGGAGAAAAGAAGTGTAAGTGATGAAATGATGTTATATCAAAATTCAAAGGTGATGAAATATGTGAAAAATGTATGTAAGAAAAAAATGTATATACAAATATCATTATTGTAAAAATATTATCAGCCACATCATAATAGGATAGGGTGGACTAGTTCGTCCCCAATCAAAACATTTAGAAAAATTATGGCTAAAGCTATAATGATTTTTAATATTGAATATTTATGAAATATTTATCAATATTAATTATTAATAGTAGATAAGAGATTAAAAGTTATAGTAGGAATCAATTTAAAATTAAGGATGAGAGATTAAATGTTATATGCAGTATATAAAATAGTATATTTGAATTATAATTAATTAATTATACATTCAAATAGATGTATATATGTAAATTGTGTGAATGAAATAATGGAAAGAGAATAAATTAAAAGAAAATTCAATAATAAAAATAGTAAATTTTATATATTTTATAAATAATATATTTAAATGTTTATGGATGTTTAAATGGTATTATTATCATCAAAATATTTATAAAATGCACAATTTTGGGGTTCGCTTCTAAACTAAGCGTACTAGAAGACGTTGGACCCTTTATTACGCCATTGAACTCTTCAAGGCATAAAGATATAGAAATCTTTTGCATAAATATCTTATTTAAGTTTTTATATAACAAATAGTTTAAAAAAAATATTTATTAAAAGTTATTTCATTTTTAAATATTGATAACAAAAATGATTATTTTATATATTTACTAATATATTTCTTAAAAAATTAGATATTTTGACTTCTTAAAGGATATTAAAATATCTTCTTAAAAAGTAATACTATATTGCTAAATTTATCCTTATTCATAATCCTGTCCCATCCTGCTCATAATTTTATTGAGTTTAATCAAATTCTTAAATTTAACTTCATATACTTTTTGAGTATTGTTTAGGTTACATTTTGAGTTAAATAAATAATGTTTTTTAAAAATAATAATGAAAAATTTTATACTACAAATAATATATTTTAGATAGTTTTGTATTATACTTATATATATATTAATAGAATAATATACACAAAATCAGTCAACATCAATTATTATTTATATAATAATCAAACATTTTAAAATTATTAATCTAACTTTAAACATATTGGATTAATGTATAATATTAAAAAATAGATTAATAATTTTAAAAGGTTAAATTAATACATAAAATGACAGATGATAATTGATCTTTTGGTATAAAAAAAATATTTCTCATGTTAATAATATTCTTTGTTTGGAAAATGTACCGTAAGATGTTTCATGAAATTTATTTGTCATTCATAAAATTATATAATTTTACTACATAAATAAAAATTTTAGTTGAATCCGACCTAACGGATCCATCTACTTTTGGATCAAGAGTCAAGAGTCAAGACCCTTCCTTAGTTCCTTTGGTAAAAAAGAAGAATTCACGCACATAGTTTTGAAGCTGGTTTCAACTCAGTCACTGTCACACGTGCTTGAAAGTAATTTTAGAACATGTTCTTGCTCATAAACGCAATTAAAATTGAGATTATTTCTGATGTATTGAAGTAAATAAAAAGTGTTTTTACTATATCTTATCCAAAATATAAAATGGTGCTTAGATTAAATATAACAGTAGAACCCATTTTTTTATTTAAAAATTATTAACTATATCTTTCTGAAAAAAAATCTGAATATTAAATATTTTTCTTTTAGTTTATATCTTCTATTTAAAAAAAGATCACATATGACGGTATATAATCTAAGAACAATGTTAGAATATTTTATATTATTACACATATAAATTAAATCCTTTAAAATTCAATTGCTTGTTGTATGCCCTTTAAGCTAGAAACTAGAAAGTAGAAACAGCTTCCTAAAACCGGGGCATCAAATTTTCTTTTGAGTGATGCAAGTCAGTAGACATGTTTATTATGTGCTTCAAAATAGAAAACTACGATAAGATGAAAATCTATTTTACAATGCTTCCAAATTAAAACACTTTTTCATTTTTTTTCCCTTTCTTCTGGAACACACATTTGGCCCTTTTTTTATTCCACAAAGCTCGAAGACTATTAAGCAACCCTTGTGGGTAATGGGCAGATACTCAAGCTAGCATGTGATTAGAGATTTCTGTCAGAGTGTGGGTCCGTCCATCACTCAAGAATCTCTAAACAGCTAATTATTGATTTTGTGAATTGTAAAGACGATATGATCAAGGGTTAAAATATTCAAACCTAGGTCCCATATGAAACGGAAAAAGCTGATCAATTTTGTTCTGCTTCTGCAAACACAGACATACCCCAGCATATGGCTCCAAGGTAGAAGTTAAACGTAAACACAAATGAAAATAAATTGAACTTTTTGTGTGTGTGTGTGTTTCGTTTTGTTGTTGTGGTTGCGGGTGGAGAGAAAACTACAATACAAGTGCATTTACAATGAATTGGCAACTACAACTACAATTACAATTGCACCCCAACAAGCGCAGAGCTTAAGGAAAATACACACACAAAAAAAAAGGAATTTTACAAGGGTCAAATTCATTTGTACCCTCTCTAAATCTAAAATCTATAATTATTCTTTCTCATTCAATCATTTCTACTTAATCTACAATTATCTCAAGTATTGTGGTAAGTCTGGGTTTTCTATATCTTCTCAGAAGCAAAGAAGAACATACAACACTTACAGAAGAGAGGGCCATGCATGCACCAGCAACCCATGGTGGCAGCTTGATCCCCAGTAGAGGAAATAAAGCCCCAGCTGCTACTGGTATGGCAATAACATTGTACGCCATCGCAAACACGTAATTCAATCGAATACGAGAGAAGGTCTTCCTGGAAAGATCGATGGCTGTGATCACATCTTCCAGATTATCTCTCATCAGCACGTAGTCAGCGGCTTCAATTGCAATATCCGTACCAGCCCCGATTGCCATACCAACATCTGCAGCAGCTAATGCAGGAGAGTCATTGATACCATCACCCACCATTGCAACTATACTCCCATCTTTTTGGAATGACCTAACAACATCTGCTTTTCCAGCAGGCATAACCTCTGCCCTAACATCTTCAATTCCAACCTGCCATTAAACAGGTTATTTTACTTCATGTTTGACAATAAAATCGATTTCATCCAATAAAATTCATGTTACGACTCTGTTAAAAAGATTTATAGTGAGGCGAACCAACCAAAAGGAGAAGTCACAACAATATAGTTATATACAAACCTCCTTGGCAACTGCTCGAGCTGTTCTCCAGTTATCTCCTGTAACCATAACAGGTATGACTCCCATTTTCTGGAGGCCCTCGATAACGACAGAAGCTTCTCTCTTTAGCGGGTCTGCAACCCCCAACACTCCAGTTAGAACATCATCATATGCTACCAGTATCCCTGTCTTTGCACTTTCTTCAAGCTCTACAACAAAATTTTCCACTTCGGTGGAAATATCTATGCCACTTTCCATCAGTAGCTTCCTGTTACCAACCTGGTCAGGACATATTGCATCAAATAAGCAACTCAATGGAATACTTGAAACAAGATCCACAGTTTATAAAGATAATAAATCATATAGCAATAGCCAGAAGACAGTACCAAAATACGCTTCCCATCTATATAGCACTGGACACCTCTTCCTGGAAGAGCAGAGAAGTCTGAGACATCATAAAGCCAACCTGACTTTAACTCATTGGCATCATTCTGAGCACCACTGGTAGGAGAGGACTCGTCAAAGAAATGAAAATGGCGTGCATATTGCAGTATTGCTTTTGCCAATGGGTGTTCACTGCTAGCCTGAAAAATAAAAACAGAGAATTAAAACAGATAGATTACAACAACAGGCATCAAACAAGATAGAAAAGGGCGAAATTTGCTTCATGTTCAAATGGTCAGAAATGAAAAACTTCTCTAACATTGTTCCTAATCCTATTTTAGCATGCTACAAACACTTGGAGAAGTTGAGTCATGTGTCAATGATGGGGAAGGAAATGCATAAAATATTACTCTTATACGTCTTCTATAGCAGGATATAGGTTCCAACTGGGTATGTGACATTCCATAGACAGAAAAAAGGACAAAGAAAGTAACTGTCATCAAGAAATTGGCAATCACCTCAGCAGAAGCCACCAATGTGAGGAATTGTCCACGGTCCATTCCTGTGAACACCTTGACAGTAGTAACTGTGGCTTTCCCTTGAGTTAGAGTGCCTGTTTTATCAAATACAACATACTTAACCATCTGAGCCCTTTCCAAGGCATCTCCTCCTTTAATTAAAACACCATTGTTAGCCCCAACCCCTGTTGCCACCATGACAGCAGTTGGCGTTGCCAAACCAAGTGCGCAGGGGCATGCAATCACCACAACAGATATTGAAAACATAAGGGCGAAAACAAAGTTGTTTCCATTTTCCGGCAGCCATTCTTGTGGGTAAGCTCCAAGAGCACCAGCAGTATACCTACAATTAGCAAAAACATTTAGAGAAAAACAGGAAGAAGCATTTCAATTTGATTGGAATTTAAGTTTTGTGAATATGCCAAAACTGGTCAATGTTATCTTACCAACATATGAATGTCAATAACGACAAGGCCACAACAGTAGGAACAAATATGCTTGCCACCTGCAAACCAAAAGAATGGCATCTCAGTTCACATCTAATATTCCTTCACTCATCTGCGGATGGATCAACTATGTAGCACAATGCAGTTCACAAAATGGTGACTACTTTTCGAAAATTATGAGAGTGCACATGCACACACACACACAAAAAGAATGGTCCTTCCAGTAGGAATTAAGCCTAAAACTCAAACAAATGGATTCAATAACATTCCAATTTTATGAATAGCTTCATACAAGGAGCTTCAGTTATCAAATATGAGGCACTAAAATATTTTCCCCAACTATAAAAGCCTAATCATATTTTGAATAACAGCAGCAAAGGAAAACTAAATGCTGGCTCCTTGCTATACGATGTACATCTTACAATTATGAGAATTGGACTAACATTTAAAAGTAAAACAAAGTGGTTGTCATTTGCTAGGTCATCTAGAAACATGACTGTTTCACTATTCTTCAGAACTAGTTCATGAGCTTATAGTTTTATCGCCACAGTGAAGGGAATGCTATACAAAAATAGAAGAGACAACTATAGAAGACAAAAATCACCAAGAGCACAACCAAACTACTTACATAATCAGCAAACTTTTGAATGGGAGCTTTGGACATCTGGGCAGTCTCCACCAAACTAATTATCTGACTCAATACTGTATCAGATCCTACTCTTGTAGCTTGAATGTGTAGGACACCATGCAAATTGATTGTACCTCCAATTACGGATGCATTGACCTCCTTTGAAACAGGTACAGATTCACCAGTCACCATGCTCTCATTTACATAACTTGAGCCCCATGTAACAATACCATCAGCAGGAATCTTTGTACCAGGAAGAACTTTTAATGTGTCACCAGGTTGAATAAGTAAGGAGTCTATTTCCCTTTCTTCAATAGATTTACCACCTAGAAAAAAATAAAAAAACAATTATAGGCAAGTTCTAATCTGGTGCTGCAATGAAATCTGGAACATGATAAATAAAATGTTCTTCATTGACAAGTTTTCAACCTAAACATAAAATAATCATCGCAAACAATTTTTCATGTCAAGTTTCATAAGAAAACAAGGCATATAAAATGAAAGTGACATGCACCTTTATCTTTGACAACCAATAAGGCTGTTGCAGGAGCAAGCTCCACCAACTTCTTAATGGCATCAGATGTCTTTCCCTTGGCAAGGCATTCCAGATACTTGCCCAACAATACAAATGTTATAAGCATAGCACTTGTTTCAAAGTATATTGGAGACCAAAATCCAGTAATGGCACCATACAGAAGAGCACAAACAGAATAAACATAAGAGGCTGTGGTTCCCAAAGCAACCAGGACATCCATGTTTGTTGAACCATTTCTAAGAGCTCTGCCAGCTGCAATGTAGAAGCGCCTTCCAATCACAAATTGGATGACACTCGCCAATGCCCACTTCAACCAATCACCCATGAGAAAAGGACCACATCTCCAAAGTAATAAGGAGTATACGAATGGTATATGAGGACAAATTACCCCCATGAAGAAGAGAGGAATCTGAGACAAATCAAACAAGCATTAATCAATTCAAAAGATCAAACAAGAACCTCAACAAAATAAGGGGCAATGAAATAAAACAGTAAAAGGACAAGTAAACCACAGGAAGTATACACAAACAGTGCCATATGAGAACCAAGATCAAAGAGTTACTCACACTAAGTAACAGGCTGGAAATAAAAAGCCGAAACATAGTCGAGCTCTCTGCGCCATCTTTAGTAGCCATCCTGGCATAAGGGTTCCTAACACTCAACCTAAACTTGCCATTACTCCCTAGCTGGATCCCATCAACCAGTGATCTAGAACTGATAAGTTCTGGATCAAACACAACATCCAGCTCATTCAATGCCGTGTCGAAACGGAACTGCCTCACACCTTTCATCCCACCGAGCATGCTTTCCAGGACTTGAGCATCAACCAAGCTGTACACGCCAACAACACCTAACACCACCTTATCCTGCCCAGTGCTCTGCACAAAAGCAGCCTCGAAACCAGCATCTTCGATGGCACCAACAATCTCATCCTTGCTAATCACGTTCGGATCATACTCAACCTCACCTAACGAAGTAGCCAAAGCCACCACAGCCTTCTTCACACCATCGAGGTCCCTTAGGATCCCCTCAACGGAATTCACGCACGCCGCACACGTCATCCCAGTAATCGTGAACTGCCCTACCACAATACCAGCAGCATTCTGCTTCGTTCCAACCGAACTCTGCGGAGGTTCGGATAAGACCTCAGCTTCGAAACCTGCATCTTCAATCGCATTCTTAATGTCTTCATCCTAGGTTTAAAGAAAAACCGCACAAGTTCCAAATCGAGGAGAATCAGTAGCTATTTTCAAGCTAAACAAATTTAACAGTTTCTATAATTGAAAAACAGAAAACTAACCTTGACGAGCCTCGAGTTGAAAACCACGTCGGCACGGTTCTGGAGGAGCGCTACGGATGCGGAAACGACTCCGTCAACGGACATGAGAGCAGATTCAACGGAGTTGGAGCAGGCAGCGCAGGTCATACCGGTGACTCTGACCTGAATCCGCTTCGTTGCTACTTCGTCGCCGCGGAGCGAAACATCGTGGCTGTCATACGAGTCAAGGAGGCGCACGTCCTCAAGGTCGCCGGAGTCATCGTCGCCGACGGCGAGGGAGGTTTTACTGGCGGCTCCGGCGGTGGTTAGCTGGAGATCGAGGACGCTCGGCGCCATGTGATGGATGCCGCCGAGGGGAATGCAAGTATAAAGGAAATTTATGAAGAAGGGAAGAAAAAAGGGATTGAAAAGAAGAGGGAAAAAAGAAATGAAAGAAGAAATTGGAGAGAAAATGAGAGTGGGAATTGCAGAAGGAGAAAATAAAAGGAAAAGTGAAATAGTTTCCGAGAGAGATGGTTGAGACAGCAATTTTTTAACTAAGTGGAAGGTGCGGGTGGGGCCCTGTAATGGATTGGAATTTGGAGGGAGGTTTTCCTGTTTTGACTGTTTTGCCCTTCTTGTACTTCTCTCTCTCTCTATCTGCTTGTGAAGGAAGGCTCTCTCTTGTACTGCATTCCACGTAGGAGGAGTTGTTAGGTTTTAGGCGTTTTGGGGGTTTCAGTTTCAACGATCGAATGCGTTGCTTATATTCTTCGTCAAATGTGGCGTATTAGCGCTGTGAAACAAACGCAGATAATGGCTTCTCTTGTTCTCATCTTCTTCTTCTACCCGAAGCTTCCAGCTGGTCAAACACCGTCAATAGTTGCTTATTCAGAAAATTACTACTAATAAGGAGAAGGCGTCAAAAGGAGTGTTTGGAACCGGGAATATTGGAAACGACGACGTTATGTCACGAGGAAATGACCCTATGGCTATGGGGTGATGCAGTTATTGGATTCTTTAGTGAATGAAAGTATGTATAAAGGGGGAAAAAGTTTTAAGATACGATCGAGGGAGTGAAATTAATTGATTGATTTGTAAGTTAAATTTAATGTTTAAAGTTAATTAGTTTCAAAATGATAAATATTAATTAATAATCCACGACGGCAAGGAAGTTCAACAGGTTGCATATACTATGTCACCTGACCCACGTGCATTACAACCCCTTAATATTATTAGCTTTGCTTTCAAACGTTAGAATGACGGAGCCATAAAAATCAATCTCATATAATTTGGAGTGATTTTAAAATTGACTCTAAACATACTCTTGCATATTTGTATCTATCTTTTAGCATATAATGACTTCCTTTTAATACACATTAACTTCAAAATTAGAGTGAACAAAAAATTTGCAATTTAGTTCATTGAGTCAATGTAATTTTATTCTCATCTACACTTTATTCTCGCACCAACCATTTGACGGAGTTAATTTTTTATTGACTCACTACTCAAAAATCAGGATAATCAAATACAAACTAATAAAGATAGTATATATTACATGAAATTTGCTAACCACTTTCATAACACTACAAGTTCAGTACGTTATAATTATAAAATTTTAATATACTTTTTATATTAAAAATTAATAGAAATTTATGTTTTAATATAATCTTTTTACTCTTAGAACCTCAGAAGTGTCCTTGTAAACTATTTAGAGAAACTCATATTATAAAAATTATGCCATCAAAATTTGGAGCTAGCGTGTTTCATTAATTGTAGACCTCAGCTTGGATATTTTTAGCCTCCAAGGGAAGTTTGAAGGGATCTTGGGTTAGGACTTGGTTGGTAGTAAAACCTTTCAGATTAATGAGTGAATTATTTAATGTTTTTAATTAGGCCCAAGTTGTCAAATATTTAGTAAACCTCCGGAAAAATTTCAACTCAGATGCTCCTTTGTTCCTATTGCTTAATCTTATAAAATTTAACCAACTTTCATTTTTAACCAAATTGACTTACATATTGCATTTTTTTATACGTATATATAGTACTCCATGAGTGAGCTTTATCGAATGCAACAGCCATTTAATAATCTTTTTCAATTTTTGTTAGGTTGGGAAGCTTATATTATTATTATGAAAATGAAGAGCAAAAAAGCAAAGTCTTTATTTATTTTTCCAAAAAGCAATAAAGGGTTTAATTATTTTTGTAGCGTGGCAAATATTGTTGGAAATATGACAATTTTCTCCACTAACTCATAATATGTTGGATGATATAGTCTCCACTAATCTTAATGAAAACAACTATTGTATAGAAAAGAAAAGATATTTAAAAACGAAACAGTGGGTGCACCACCATATCCTATCCTATGTATCTTCCACCAATGTTAAAACCATGGGCAACAACGTAACGTTTTGTTTTGTTTTTCTATTATTGCTATGTGGCACTTTTTTATATGCGGTGTCCACCAAAGCTTCTTTTTTCTCACGCTCACATTTGCATGCCCAAACTTATATGCTTCACCATTTCTTAAATATATTATATAACAAAAAACAAAGCATTGATTGATTATAATAATATGAGATAATAATAATAAGGGTTTTGCTGGCACTTGTTAAGGTGACAAAAGAAGAAAGTTTCACCTTGAAAACATGCATTTTGATATTTTCTATATAATAGACTCATTATAATTTTTTTAATTTTTTAAAAATTTACCTTTTTTAGTATCCTTAACAGGACACTTGTTAGTCAAACCCTATTAATAATAAACTAGTAATACAGAAGACAATGATAGGAATTATGACCCCGTTCCATTGACCGAAAACACAAAATTAGACTTTGATTTGAGATTTGAAGTTTCTCAATGCAAATTTCACAATGTTGACATTTCACATTTGACAATAATGTGCCAAAACCATCTGGTAATGTGCTGTGTTGCATTGTCAAATTGATTCCTTTCTTATTTTTGGTTTTATCTTTCTTATTTTAAAGGATAGAGTAAAACTTGTTTTTGTGTGTGTGTGTGTGATTTATTAAGCAAAGGATGATTTGCATGAGAAAAAGTATATTTCACTACAAATATGAGAAAGTGACAATAAAGGTTAGAGTTGAGTTTGAAATTAGGAACTTTGAAGTGTGACGAGTTCTCATCACTGTGTCAAACTGTACTGCACAAACTCTCAAGTTGTACAAGGGTCACATTAGTAATTTCAGTCCAGGCTTAGGTATACATTTATGTGTATAGATTTATTTATTTTTTTCCAATAGATGTGACTAATAATATGTTAGATTATATATTATAATAGGGTTGATACGTTTCTATATATATATATATATATATAGGATTTGTTGGAACTACTATATATTAGGAATGCAGTCCTGATCAATACAATCGATGCGTAAGGTTTCTACAAGTTAGTTGAAAGCATAAGTAGTTTGTTAACCGAACTCATATGAACGCTAACCACTTCGTTTCGAAATAATATGTGGATTTCTGGCTTTTAACAAGTTTATGTTACTGAGCCTTAAAAAATAGAAAAAAACGTTAAATGTTATTGTTTGACTTGGTATTATTGTTGAAAGAATAAAAGGGAAGAGTTACAAGATATTGTCCAATACTTGTAACAGACAGAACTGAATTACAGATAAGAATGAAATTATTATGAGATTAATATTAATATCATGTCAATAAACATAAGAAAAAAATTTCTATACTATTGTATAAAGAGAATTTTAAAGCAATTATTTTTTTACTATAAATAAGATTTAAATTTAAAAATAAATTAGAAAATAAATCTTACATGGAAATATAATCTCTATCTCTTCCAATCATCTCTTATTTTTTATTCTCTCTCTATCTATACGTACATATCTTCTATATTAATTTTTTTTCTTTCAAAAAGCTATCATTCTTTTTTTTTAAACTACGTACCTTATTTTTTATCCATCTCATAAAAAAATTTAAAAAATAAAAAGGTGAATTAATAAGCACGACAAGTATTTGTAAAGTCGCTAGTTACAAGATAAAAATAAGTTGCTTGATTAAATGTCTATAGAAATTTTTAATAATTATATTTTTGTTCCAAAATTATAAACATATGAAATATTTATTATGTTGGTTTTTATGAGTTAAAACATAATTTTCAAAGAAATCACTAAGAAAATTATTTGAGAACAATGTTGTTATTTTGTTTAAGTTTGAGCAAATATACACTAACACACACTCACACAGCAATATTGATCATTAAAATATTTTAATTTTTTGTTTTATTAATGAAATATTTTAATATCGTTTAAACTAAATTAAGAGAAGAAGAACCACCAAAATAGGAAATAAAAAGTCTTGATTATTGCAATTTTTTTATTCTCAAGAAAAATAAATCTTAATAGACACCGTTTTTGTATTTGGTCAGCAAAAAGATCCATTATAATAACCATGTACGCACAAAAAGTGGATATTAATGGGCCGAGATAGATAACTGGCCCAGTTTCTAAACCGGCCCATAATCTTACTTCTTATAAGATATCTAGGGTTTCATTTGTCATTCAGAACCAGAACTCTAGAACCCTAGCGTAAGAGGAGGCGAAGAAGATGGTGAAGTTTCTGAAGCCAAACAAAGCCGTCATCGTGCTGCAAGGGCGGTACGCCGGGCGGAAGGCGGTGATCGTTCGCACCTTCGATGACGGCACTCGGGACCGCGCTTATGGCCACTGCCTCGTCGCCGGGATCAAGAAGTACCCTGCAAAGGTCATCAAGAAGGACTCCGCCAAGAAGACGGCGAAGAAGTCTCGCGTGAAGGCGTTCGTGAAGCTCGTGAACTACCAGCACCTGATGCCCACTCGCTACACGCTCGACGTGGATCTGAAGGATGCGGTTTCCCTGGACTCCCTCCAGTCGAAGGACAAGAAGGTGACGGCGCTCAAGGAGACCAAGAAGAGGTTCGAGGAGAGGTTCAAGACTGGCAAGAACAGGTGGTTCTTCACCAAGCTTAGATTCTGAGCGTATATTTTTTCTCCTTTTCTTTTCTTTTTCGTTTTTCTTTATTTTGATGAATCTTGAAACGGTTTCTTGCTGCGATCTATGTTTTATCTTAGACCTAGTTCTATCTGAGGAAGGAAGTTTTGATTTCGTTTTTTGTTTTTGTTGTTAACTCGTAAGGATCTGTTTGGATTATATAATGCTGCATTTTGGAAACTGCATATCGTAATCGGTGCACTTCGCTTCTATATTCGTCGCCTTAATTATAGCTTCTGCGATATATTTTCTTGATTCTGGCAAAGATTTATTCTTGTATGCTCTTATTAAACGATCGATTACGTGAATTCGAATTAAAACTAAGTTGTGGTATGTGCGCGATGTTGGATCCGGCTACATTGAGTCAAAGAGACAATTGTGTGTTATTGCTTTGAGTTATCTTTGGTTGAAAGTGTATTGCTGTGGATGATATTTCAACGCCATCAGTTCCAAAAACCCCATTGTGGACAATGGACGATTCAGTGATACGGCACGTATATTGTTTATCGTGTTATGTGCAGATAACGTCTCGGGGGTAAGAAGCTCTCGAGTCCTCCAAAATCAAAGGCAGACTTTAACAGAAATTGGTGGTAGGGTAAGGTAAAATGAGCTTCTTTCATTGATTAAAAAATGATTTCAGTAAATATAAAACTACAAATCCTAAATGCAAAATCACAAGTTTGTTTCTGCGTTGAGTCTTATAGTCGAGCTATCGAATAATGGCGTGACAATACTGGAACAAGTCCTTGAAGACCCAGCAAAGCAAATGACGAATCTTGGTACCCCTTAAGTGGCTATAGCATGTGTTTATTATTTCTTCGTGAATTTCAAAGATAACTGTCAATGATGACACTGTGAATGATGATAGCGATACAATCGTTGAGAAGCTGTCAGCACTAGCAGTAAGGTTAATTTCATACAACCTAGGTGTCCCCCTGTATACTCTGTCCTTTCTTTACCTTATGGTTTATGCACTAAATCTAAACAAGAAATCCAATAAAATGTTATGATATAAAACTGAGTTCTTGTTCATAATACATATGCTTAATATTTGCTAACAACTCTCCTAAAATAGTGTAGATCTGATCTTTTTGTGGATGCTGTTGATCTCCAGCATCGAACTTGTGCACCTCACCTCTCACAGAAATCCAACTATACCCTGGTTCCTTTCTAATTCCTCGTTCTTTCATCTCATCTCTCAAACTAACCCCGTCTTCATATAGTCTTGACTCCATGTAAGTGTTGGAAAGAAGAACATATGTAGATGAATGTTCTGGTTGAATGGATAGAATCTTTTGAGCAGCAGTCTCCCCCAGCACAGCATTTCCATGGATCCTACATGCTCCTAACAAGGTATGCCAGATCATTTCATCCGGCTCGATTGGCATCCTGTCTATGAATTCCATTGCGTCATCCAAGCGGCCAACACGCCCTAAGAGATCAACAACACAAGCATAATGTTCCATTTCTGGTTGAATGCCGTAGGTGTCCTCCATCTGATAGAAAATTTTCAGCCCATACTCCACCATTCCTCCATGGCTACAGGCAAAAAGGACACATAATAGTGTAACGGCATTGACCTTTGCACCCGACTGTTCCATCTTTCTGAATAACCGAAGGGCCTCTTCAACAAGACCGTGCTGAGCGTAGGTTGATATTATGGAAGTCCAGGTAACAGTGTCTGGGTTAGATATCCTTTCAAAAATCTTCTTTGCTTCCATCAGGTTCCCACATTTAGCATACATGTCAATTAGAGCACTTTCTATGCATGTTTCAGTATCCAAGCTGGCCTTGCATATCATACCATGGATTTGCTGACCATGTTCCAATAAGCAAAGGTCACCACATGCAGTAATCACACTAGAAAAGGTAAAATGATTTGGAGCAAAGCCATCTTTGCACATCTCTGAGAAAATGGACAAGGCTTTCGCCCACTCCGAATACTGACAATATGCAGTCACCATGGTTGTCCAAGATACTATATCTTTCTCCTCCATTTTATTAAATACCTTCTCTGCAGCTTCAAGAGACTCACATTTGGCATATGCGTCAGCAAGGGCATTCAACGAACTGATCTTCGTTGCATCAAGTCCATATTTCAAAGCCATCCCGTGTGTCTCCCTTAAGGAATTCAGACACTTCAGAGCAGAAATTGAGTCGAACACACAACAGAATGTGTAAACATCTGGTTTGACATCATTTCTACACATTCTTGTGAACAGTTCCAAAGCTTCTAGGTGAGAACCAGTTTGTGAATAACCTGTTATCATTGCATTCCAGGGCGTGTTGACAAGAGAACTTGTGAACTTCGAGCCAAAAAGGACTTGTGCATCAGACAGAGACCCGCATCTAGAGTACATGTCAATAAGAGTCGTTCCAACTACAGCACTGGAGTCCAATCCCCATTGGGAAGCATACCTGTGAACTTCGCGAGACTTGTTAATGTCACCTAATTGCCCAACAGCCTTGGAAACACTTATGAAGGTGAAACTATTAGGTGCAATGCCTTCTTCGATCATTGATAAACCAATCGAATGCTTGTAGATGCAGACCATTAGAGGTAAAACCTGAAATCATTGCATTCCAAGTGACATTATTAAGCTCTGTCATGGTGTTGAATACATTAACCGAACTCTCACATATCCCTACCTTTGCATACAAGTTAAGAAGAGATGTACCAACAACAGCATGCATCAGAAAGCCTCTAACAGCAACTTGGGCATGCACCATCTCTCCAAGCTGGACCGAATCCAAACCGACACACGACTGCAGAATAGCCGAGAAGGCAAATCCATCAGGCAATACTCCCTGGTCCAACATCATGCAGAACAACTGCAAGCCATCAAGGTAGTATCCATGTTCATTGGATGCAACAATCATGACAGTCCAAGAAAACACATTCTTCTGGTGCATTCCATCGAACACCTTACGAGCAGAATCATAGTCCATGCACTTGGAGTACACGTATGCTGTATGGTTCAGAAACACCACTCCCTATCATAAAAACCCAATTTCAAGACATGCCCATGAATGCAATTCGCCTGTTTAAATGACCCAGTTTCCTCGCAGGCCTTTACGAGATCGATGAGCTGCCGAATCTGGGGCTGTTCACGGGCTTCAGGTGGTGAAAAGTGCTCTTTTGTTAATCTGCTTCCACGGTCGGGCTTTGAAAGCGTTGGGGATGAGGAATGGCAGCTTGTAGCCTGCAGAAGGAACAAGATTTGAGTGTGAGCATGAATTGATGTGGAACACATGAACAATTAGAGATTTTGAAAGTGAAATGGAAAAGTACTACGCACTTTGGTTGTGGGGGCGCGAAATGGAGGTTGGTGTCAGAAGGAAAAGGTCATGGCGGGAGTGTTGGTAGTGGTGAGCGCCCTCGCCATCATGTCACCGGAAAGGAAAGTGGTGGATTCCTCTCTCTCTCTCTCTCTGTTTCTCTCTAACGCGGAGTTTCAATTCTGATTCTGTGATGGCTGAGATATGGTCATTGTCTATTTGACTATAATACTAGCCAATATTAGCTATATATATGCAATGTTAGGTATTTTTTTATTTCTGGAATTTAATAATCATGTATGTTTAATTATTGGCTAATTCTGGTGGCTTTTGTTTCAATCTTGTAACTATTGCAGGAAGAATATGGTTATCTGGAGGGAGTAGGTTTCGAGGAGGTTGAGGGGGTAGGATGTTGGGGGTGTGAAGATGTGAATGTAGGGGATGAAGTGAGTGGTGCTGAAGAAGTTGGGAATGGTGATGGAGGGGTTGATGATGGAGATAGAACACTACATAAGAGGGTTATTTAGCAATAAGCAAAAAAAATAAATGACTACTTAGAAAACAAAGTATAAATCTGCACATTTTTAATTTTAACGGTTGGATTTAAAACAAAAATAATCTAACGGATATAAATATGAGGCGCAACGTTAACGGCAAAGGAGACAGGCGCAACTAATCCTTAGCCGTGATTCTTATCTTATTGCAGGTGAAAATGAAATCTATATATTTTCTTTGTTTATATGATAAACTCTCTGAGGGCGATTAGCTTTCATGGTTCTTCCCGAGAGGATGTAAAAATTCTATTTCCTTCTTATATTAGATTTTCATTATTTTTACAATGATAAAAATGATTTTAAATTCATTGAATGTTCACGAAAAATTACCCACCAAATTTTAATCCCTTCATGCTTCTCCTCGTCTTACAATAGTTTGCTCACTTGGACTAACTTTGGTTCAAATTGGAAAGTCACAAGTGACATCATTGCCTTTCATAAAAATCGCAAATACCAGGTCGACCTGGAATGAACAATATTTGATCCAAATATATGATATGCATTACTTATATATCCCAAGTTTGCAAATTCTCTCTCTTCTCACATGGAAATTTGAAAATAGAATAAAATGGTGACCATGAATGAATGATACTTCAATATCAAACAAAAGCATTGAAACCAGACTATATTGGACAAGGGTGACACCTAAAGAATCTCTAAGCAGTTGCAGTTTTATCATTCTGTACTTCATCAACCATCAGTCATTCCCACATCAAAGCCAAAGTTAGTCCTTCCTGAAACAGAGAACACCTAGTTAGCCAAAATTCCACACTTGAAATATACATTTACATTTTATGCTACCTAAAATCCTCAGTAAAGAATCAGAAGTATCTCAACTGATTCACCACCAATTGATTATTTCTTTTTTGATGGAAAAACCTACTAGGCCTAACTCAAGTGGGTGAAAATTTATGCAGAGGTTCTAGGGTCAGTTTGTGGAGAAAAGATTAAATGAAGAGCTATAACACTATAACAGCGCAGTGCATGAATCAATCAGACTGAGAAAGGGTAACATATAGTAAAAAACTGAAGGATTACTTGAAGAGTTTCTCTGTAATGTTGTTCAATCGTGCAACATCAGCACCTATAAGTTCATCAGCCTTTTTCCCATTCTGAAAGAAATGAAGTGTTGGCTGCAGAAAGGTAAAATAATGTTATGCTATCTCACATTCAGAAGGAGAAATATGAGGGAGAAGAAACATCTATACTAAGCCAGATGGTGAAAGCAGGTCCAAGTTTGCAATAACAGGTAACAGAGCAAAGTTTAGTATTGAAAATTTGATGATATGTATGATTAATAAGCACAACCAGATCATATTGTACACACATATTTAAAAGATTTTTTCAGTACAAAGAATACCGGAACATACAAATTTCTAACAAAAAATTTAAATAAATTACCACAGATGTTATCTGTAACTTGCCCAGTGTGCCTTGAATTGCTTCCTGAATAAATGGGAGAAAAGGTAAAATTTCAGCCACTCAGCATCGCAACTTCTTGATGCCATAAAGCAAAACAAATTTCACGCCATCACAAGAAGAACAGTGAACTAGATGGGAGAAATCACTGGAACCCCAAAAGGGAATGGCTCAACATTTGCCACCCAACCAAGCAACAGGCAAGTGATTAAGTATTCTGATTACTCTTATTATATATGAATCTTATTAAGCATGTCTTGTGTTATTGTTTTGTCTTGTAAAATTATTATTGACAAGAGCATAGACATGTTGTATCATGTCTTCTGTTCATAAAACTAAAAAAAAATAGTTGACTGCAGTTTATTATGTAGAAAATAAATTTTTGGCTCTTTTTCAGTTATGCCTTGAAATTGTAAATCTCCAAATTGACAATTTAATCAAAATTTTAACAATAAAAAAGATGGTCTTCCAAACTCAGTTCATGATCCAAAGCCATGCATTGCAACACAATAAAAAAATACTCGATACCTGATCAATGTCAATCTTGTATGTGGTTACATGAGGGTACTTCTTACTGAGCTCTCCAACAATAGGAGCAATAAACCTGCCTACACAGAAGCATACACTAGGGAAACAGTGAGAATTTCTGTCTAGAGAATATAGATAGCAAGAAAAACACGAGAACAATGAAGCACAAACAGGGTTATGGGGACTTACAAGGTCCACACCAAACTGCAGTGAAATAGAAGATGGCGTGCAAGGAGTCATCTGTTAGCAGAGAAAAAGAAGCACTGCAATCAGTTCAGCTCCATATAATAATAACAACTGAAGAAAGGCCAAAAGTATAATTTGTAAAGAACAAGTGAATGGAAGAAATAAACAGTCTCACAGACCTTGAACTTTCCTAAGGATATCATTGAACTCTTGCTCTGAATTAACGACGACAACGTCGGAAGGAGCTGAAAACAATCCAATCCAATCCAATCAAAACACTCACTTATTATTATTATTAGCATACAGTAGCAGCAGTGAAATTTTGATAGAAATCAGAAATTACATGAATATTAAAAAGAGCATGAAATGAATGAATGAATGAATAGGAAGGGAGCTTGACCTGAGGCGGAGGAGAAGGAGCGGGAGTAGGGGAAGGAAGCGGCGGCGGCGGAGGCGGAGGCGAAGAGGGAAGATTTGGAAGGGAGCGGAGTGGTGGTGGTGGAGGTAGAGGGGAATGAATGTGGACGAAGGTGGTTGCAGATTGGGCGAACCCTATTCACCATTGCACGGCCAGCTACCAAAGATCGAATGATCGAGCTTCTCGCCATTGATCGAGTTCGAGCTTTTCTCTTCTTTCTCCCAATTCCTAACGTAATCAAGGTTTTTATTCTTTTCTTCCTCTCTTCTCTCTATCGCATCGCAGGGTTTTGTTATATTAAATTAAAATTACATTTCAATATTAATTACTGTTTTGGAAGCTGTGTAAATTTCTACTATGTCTAGAATCAATATTCTTTCTGTTTTTACTGTGCTCATATACTCAGAATTATCAATTTCCCTATTTGTTTTGGAATAAATGGGCTTTTATTTTCCCCCACGGCTGCAAGAGCAAAACCTTGATCATTGTGAAACTAAGCTAAGAAGCAATAAATCACTATCACTATTCAATAAGCTTTGAGCTCCATCATTTAATCTCTAGATCTTTCACCCCAATTTTAGCTAAAATCAAAATACTAATATTCATAGTACTATAGTAGCTGCAATCTTCAACCTCTGAAGCCGTTCCTTATTCCAAAATATTTTATAAAAAAATGGATACTAAATTGTGCCAAAAAAATCAACAAGCCTACAAGGTCCATATCGTGCTGGGTCATTGTAAAGAAACAAAGCCCAATACCCATTGGGCCAAAATGAGGCTTGATTGATCAAAACCCTAAACAGCTTAAACCAGCATGTTCTTCTATTTAGGCATCTCCCTATAAAAGCACTAAAAATCCAATTTTTCAGAGTTCTAGGGTTACGCCGCATATTTGCTCTCTGCTTCGTCTTCGTGTCAGTCAGCTTCGGCAATCAACAATGGTGAAGGGTCGCCAAGGAGAGCGCGTCAGGTACTCACTCCAGCTCACCTCATTCAAACTTCTCCACTATAAGCTCTCGCTCTTTCAATTTCTCTACCAATTTCTCTTCAACTTAGAAATGTTCGATGTAGTTGTTGCTGCTGTTTTTTTTTTTATTTTTGGTATTGGTGTTCGATTCACAGTTTTGTCATTTGAGTAGTGATAAATTTTATGGCTATGTTAGGGTTCTATCAATTTCTAGGATCTTGAGAATGTACTCTTATGTGCATCAGTAGATTGGAACAGCAACGCCCCTTTTCATTATTGTGCTACTATTTTGCTAAGAAATTAGCTGTTTATGATTTCTTCAAAGTTCAACTCTATGATTTAGGAATTTTTGTTTTAATTGGACTGTGTTAACTGTTGCAGCTGGGAATGATTTCCTGGCCATTCTCACTGAAAAATATTTAATTATTGAGAAAACACTTTACTTATCAATGACTAATGGATTCCAATAGTGATTCCATATTTTTAATCCTCGACCAGACCCACCCACTATAAGAAAAAGTACATGACTGAATATATGCTGTTGTCATCTCTTACTGAATAGCCTTGCTCTTTGTTACGCTTCATTTTTTGCATGATCTTTCACTGTAAATTGAACTAACAGTTATTCTTTTGTCCTTTTGGTTTAGACTCTATGTCAGGGGTACAATCCTTGGATACAAAAGGTAAGAGCTTGATCCCCTTGTTATTAGTTTTTATCGATGTTATTAATTCTGTACCTTGCTTATTTCTTGTTCTGTCTGTTGTATTTTTCAGATCCAAGTCAAACCAGTACCCAAACACATCTCTTATCCAAATTGAGGGAGTGAACACCAAAGAGGAGGTAGCATGGTATGCTGGCAAGAGGATGGCATATATCTACAAGGCCAAGGTGAAGAAGAATGGAACCCATTACCGCTGCATCTGGGGCAAAGTTACAAGGCCACATGGTAACAGTGGAATTGTTCGTGCAAAATTCAAGTCAAATCTTCCACCAAAATCAATGGTAATGTCATGTCAACATTAGTGTTATTATATATATACATTTTTTAATTGAATTGTGATTGAGTTTTGTTTTGCAGGGAGCACGGGTAAGAGTATTTATGTATCCAAGCAATATATGAGGTGAACTCTTTTTTCCCCTTCATTTTGCTTTCATCTACTTTGCTTTATTGTTTGATTATGTGTTGATGTTATGTATGTATGTATTTTTTAACTGTGCAATGGATCAATGATCATTCAAAATTGCCTTTGGAGTACCTAATTGTAATAGTGCGAGTCTCTGTTTCCTAATGTGATGAATTTTATCATGATATATGTCTGTAATGAAAGGTATTTTACAATTTTAAACATAAAAGTTAGAGTAATGAAGTAATGTGTTGAATGCTATAATGTAATTAGTTTTACTTTTGGTTGCCCTTATTCTGATCTTGCATAGAAATTTTGGTTGCAGGTTCTGGTGATCAGATGCCCAGTAGAATTTACAGCTTATTCGTAGGCCCATGGATTTTTGTTTTGTTTTTCAGATAATGTTATCGTCGTTTAAGTTTGCAACTTCTGAGCAGAATTTTGGTTGTGACGGTGATAGGACCAAAAGTTATTCTATATTTCTGTTGGCTATTATTGTCTATGAAAGATTATATGTTCATGACTTTTGTGTGGAGTTGGTTTTATTTTTCATATGCTTTAGTTGCTATGATCCTATCTTCGATACGGTTTCATTTATTAACACATGAAAAGATTCACCGAGTGAACTAGTTATGATAGGTATTCGCTGTTTCTGAACTTAGTTTCGGGACTTATGGAAGTGCAGATAGTTTTTCTCAATGATTCTGACCAATATTTTGTCCACATAAGTTATTCCATCATAATTGGCCATATAGTGCTAACACTAGATAGCAACTACTGATGAAATTATTCGTGTAGATATATTTGCTTGGAAAGGCAATACTGTATTTATTTCATTTTCATTCATCAGTATTTGGATTCTATTATTGACTAATTAATTTAGGCTGAGTGAGATTAGTGATGATTACTCGTACCAAATTTCAGATTTAAATAGTTTATTTTTAATATATTTGTAGTGTAAAATTATTTCATACATTCAGTTGGAACTATAGCTACTAACATTTGTTGTATTCATAGGAAAAACAGTATTTTATATATATATATATATGTAATAATATGAGTGCAATAATCTCAGTGTGCCTACCGACAATCCATATTTCTTATTGTTCGCACAATATAAATCAACTTCATTTTGTATTTGTAATTATAGAAAAAATTGTAAAACATAATAAAAACCTTCTATTAGAAATCTACCTTTATCTCTATCAAAAAATAAATAAAAAAATTCATCGCAAAAAAATTGAAATTTATTTTAATAGTCGAACTGTGTTAAGATACTTTTTTTTTCATAGATTATGTTATTATCTAGAGGGATCTCTTTAGGTTAACTAGAAATCTATGTATTTTCACTACTTTAGTTTCAATTTTATTTAATCAAGTTCCTCTATTCCTATACTATATATGTGATTTCAGTTAAATCCTATAATTTTAATATTTTCAATTAAATTTCTATAATATATAAAAACTTTCAATTAAATGATTAAATCTATTTATTATACGAAAATTTTCCACCAAGTTTTCGTACAAAATCAAAATTATAATGAAGCTGATTAATTTTTTTAAAATATAAGAATTTTATGGAACATTTTTATCCATTTTAAAGACTTAATTGAAAAGTTTTACCCCATTACCCACTCCTCCCGTGACTACCCACACCACCGCCGCCCTTGCCTCAACCGTCGCCACCACTCGCCGCCCTCCATCTCTGCCGCTGCTTCTGTCCGCGAGCTGGACAAAATTGTAATTTAATTTTTTGTATTATAATATCAAGAGAGAGAGAGTGAGTGAGCTTCACAGGACTCGCCGGGAGTTAAACCCAGAACGCCCATTTCAGGGTTTTTTGCGTGCTACAGCTACGGCTACAACTGCAACAAATTCTCTGTAAGCAATTTTGATCACTTTTTGTTTTGCTTCTTCATATTATTCAATGATTCTTCACTTCAAATTCCTTTCTACCACTTCGAATCTCTGCAAACTCACCCACAATCTCTAGGGTTACGCCGCATATTTGCTCTCTGCTTCGTGTTCGTCTCAGTCAGCTTCGGCAATCAACAGTGGTGAAAGGTCGCCAAGGAGAGCGCGTCAGGTACTCACTCCAGCTCAGCTCATTCAAACTTCTTCACTATAAGCTCCCTCTCTTTCGATTTCTCTACCAATTTCTCTCCAACTTAGAAAAGTTCGATGTAGTTGTTGCTGCTGTTTTTGTTTTTTATTGGTGTTCGGTTCAGAGTTTTGGCATTTGAGTAGTGATAAAATTTATGGCTATGTAAGGGTTCTCTCAATTTCTAGGATCGTGAGAATGTACTCTTATGTGCATCAGTAGATTGGAACAGCCACGCCCCTTTTTCATCATTCTGCTGCTATTTTGCTAAGAAATTAGCTGTTTATGATTTCTTAGAAGTTCAAGTCTGTGATTAAAATTCGGTGGGCAATTTTTCGTAAACATTCACTGAATTTGAAATCATTTTTATCATTGAAAAAACAATGAAAATCTAATATAAGAAGGAAATAGGATTTTTACATTCTCTCTGGAAGAACCATGAAAGCTAATCACCCTCATAGTGTTTATCATATAAGAAAATAAAATATATAAATTTCACTTTCACCTGCAAAAAGATAAGAATCACAGAATCGGAATTGAAACTCCGCGTTAGAGAGAAAGAGAGAGAGGAATCCACCACTTTCCTTTTCGGTGACATGGTTGCGACGGCGCTCACCACCAACACTCCTGCCATGACCTTATCCTTTCGACACCAAACTCCTTTTCGCTCTCCCACAACCAAAGTACGTACTTTTCCATTTTACTTTCAAAATCTCTAATTGTTCTTGTGTTCCTCATCAATTCATGCTCACACACTCAGCTCCTGTTCTTTCTGCAGGCTACAAGCTGTTATTCCTCATCCCCAATGCTTTCAAAGCCAGACCGTGGAAGCAGATTAACAAAAGAGCACTTTTCACCTCCTGAAGCCCGTGAACATCCCCAGATTCGACAACTCATCGATCTCGTAAAGGCCTGCGAGGAAACTGGGTCATTGAAACAGGCGAATTGCATTCATGGGCATGTCTTGAAATTGGGTTTTGATGATAGGGACTTGGTGGTGTTTCTGAACCATGCAGCACACGTGTACTCCAAGTGCATGGACTATGATTCTGCTCGTAAGGTGTTTGATGGAATGCACCAGAAAAATGTGTTTTCTTGGACTGTCATGATTGTTGCATCCAATGAACATGGATACTACCTTGATGGTTTGGAGCTGTTCTGCATGATGTTGGAGCAAGGAGTGTTGCCTGATGGATTTGCCTTCTCGGCTGTTCTGCAGTCGTGTGTCGGTCTAGATTCGGTCCAACTTGGAGAGATGGTGCATGCCCAAGTTGCTATTAGAGGCTTTCTGATGCATGCTGTTGTTGGTACATCTCTTCTTAACTTGTATGCAAAGGTAGGGATATGTGAGAGTTCGGTTATGGTATTCAACACCATGACAGAGCTTAATAATGTTACTTGGAATGCAATGATTTCAGGTTTTACCTCTAATGGTTTGTATCTACAAGCATTTGATTGGTTTATCAAGATGATCGAAGAAGGCGTTGCACCTAATAGTTTCACCTTCATAAGTGTTTCCAAGGCTGTTGGGCAGTTAGGTGACATTAACAAGTGCCGTGAAGTTCACAAGTATGCTTCCCAATGGGGATTGGACTCCAATGCTGTAGTTGGAACAGCTCTTATTGACATGTACTCTAGATGCGGGTCTCTGTCTGATGCACAAGTCCTTTTTGACTCGAAGTTCACAAGTTCTCTTGTTAACACGCCCTGGAATGCAATGATAACAGGTTATTCACAAACTGGTTCTCACCTAGAAGCTTTGAAATTGTTCACAAGAATGTGTGGAAATGATGTCAAACCAGATGTTTACACATTCTGTTGTGTGTTCGACTCAATTTCTGCTCTGAAGTGTCTAAAACCCTTAAGGGAGACACACGGGATGACTTTGAAATATGGACTTGATGCAATGAAGATCAGCTCGTTGAATGCCCTTGCTGACGCATATGCCAAATGTGAGTCTCTTGAAGCTGCAGAGAAGGTATTTAATAAAATGGAGGAGAAGGATATAGTATCTTGGACAACCATGGTGACTGCATATTGTCAGTATTCGCAGTGGTCGAAAGCCTTGTCCATTTTCTCAGAGATGCGCAACGAAAGCTTTGCTCCAAATCATTTTACCTTTTCTAGTGTGATTACTGCATGTGGTGGCCTTTGCTTAATGGAACATGGCCAGCAAATCCATGGTCTGATATGCAAGGCCAGCTTGGATACTGAAACATGCATAGAAAGTGCTCTAATTGACATGTATGCTAAATGTGGGAACCTGATGGAAGCAAAGAAGATTTTTGAAAGGATATCTAACCCAGACACTGTTACCTGGACTTCCATAATATCAACCTACGCTCAGCACAGTCTTGTTGAAGAGGCCCTTCGGTTATTCAGAAAGATGGAACAGTCGAGTGCAAAGGTCAATGCCGTTACACTATTATGTGTCCTTTTTGCCTGTAGCCATGGAGGAATGGTGGAGTGTGGCCTTAAAATTTTCTATCAGATGGAGGACACTTATGGCGTTGTACCAGAAATGGAACATTATGCTTGTGTTGTTGATCTCTTAGGGCGTGTTGGCCGCTTGAATGAAGCAATGGAATTCATAGACAGGATGCCAATCGAGCCAGATGAAATGATCTGGCATACCTTGTTAGGAGCATGTAGGATCCATGGAAATGCTGTGCTGGGGGAGACTGCTGCTCAAAAGATTCTATCCATTCAACCAGAACATCCATCTGCATATGTTCTTCTGTCCAACACTTACATGGAGTCAGGACTATATGAAGACGGGGTTAGTTTGAGGGATGAGATGAAGGAACGAGGCATTAGAAAGGAACCAGGGTATAGTTGGATTTCTGTGAGAGGTGAGGTGCACAAGTTCTATGCTGGAGATCAACAGCATCCACAGAAAGATGAGATCTACACTATTTTAGGAGAGTTGTTAGCAAATATTAAGCATGAAAGCTAATCGCCCTCAGAGAGTTTATCATATAAGAAAAGAAAATGTATAAATTTAATTTTCACCTGCAAAAAGATAAGAATCACAGAATCAGAATTGAAACTCCGCATTAGAGAGAAAGAGAGAGAGGAATCCACCACTTTCCTTTCCGGTGACATAGTTGCGACGGCGCTCACCACCAACACTCTTGCCATGACCTTGTCCTTGCAACTGGGGCCAAGGTGAAGAAGAATGGAACACTTACCGCTGCATCTGGGGCAAAGTTACAACGCCACATGGTAACAGTGGAATTGTTTCTTGCAAAATTCAAGTCAGATCTTCCACCAAAATCAATGGTAATGTCATGTCAACATTAGTGTTATTATATATGTACTTTTTTTTAATTGAATTGTGATTGAGTTTTGTTTTGCAGGGAGCACGGGTAAGAGTATTTATGTATCCAAGCAACATATGAGGTGAACTCTTTTTTCCCCTTCATTTTGCTTTCATCTACTTTGCTTTATTGTTTGATTATGTATTGATGTTATGTATGTATTTTTTAACTGTGCAATGGATCAATGATCATTCAAAATTGCCTTTGGAGTACCTAATTGTAATAGTGCGAGTCTCTGTTTCCTAATGTGATGAATTTTATCATGATATATGTCTGTAATGAAAGGTGTTTTACAATTTTAAACATAAAAGTTAGAGTAATGAAGTAATGTGCTGAATGCTATAATGTAATTAGTTTTACTTTTGGTTGCCCTTATTCTGATATTGCATAGAAATTTTGGTTGCAGGTTCTGGTGATCAGATACCCAGTAGAATTCACAGCTTATTCGTAGGCCAATGGATTTTTGTTTTGTTTTTCAGATAATGTTATCGTCGTTTAAGTTTGCAACTTCTGAGCAGAATTTTGGTTGTGACGGTGATAGGACCAAAAGTTATTCTATATTTCTGTTGGCTATTATTGTCTATGAAAGATTATATGTTCATGACTTTTGTGTGGAGTTGGTTTTATTTTTCATATGCTTTAGTTGCTATGATCCTATCTTCGATACGGTTTCATTTATTAACACATGAAAAGATTCACCGAGTGAACTAGTTATGATAGGTATTCGCTGTTTCTGAACTTAGTTTCGGGACTTATGGAAGTGCAGATAGTTTTTCTCAATGATTCTGACCAATATTTTGTCCACATAAGTTATTCCATCATAATTGGCCATATAGTGCTAACACTAGATAGCAACTACTGATGAAATTATTCGTGTAGATATATTTGCTTGGAAAGGCAATACTGTATTTATTTCATTTTCATTCATCAGTATTTGGATTCTATTATTGACTAATTAATTTAGGCTGAGTGAGATTAGTGATGATTACTCGTACCAAATTTCAGATTTAAATAGTTTATTTTTAATATATTCATAGTGTAAAATTATTTCACGATGACATTCAATTGGAACTATAGCTACTAACATTTGTTGTATATTCATAGGAAAAACAGTATTTTATATATATGTAATAATATGAGTGCAATAATCTTAGTGTGCCTTCTGACAATCCATATTTCTTATTGTTCGCACAATATAAATCAACTTCATTTTATATTTGTAATTATAGAAAAAATTGTAAAACATAATAAAAACCTTCTATTAGAAATCTACTTTTATCTCTACCAAAAAAAAAATTCATCACAAAAAAATTGAAATTTATTTTAATAGTCGAACTGTGTTAAAATACTTTTTTTTTCATAGATTATGTTATTATCTAGAGGGATCTCTTTAGGTTAACTAGAAATCTATGTATTTTCACTACTTTAGTTTCAATTTTATTTAATCAAGTTCCTTTATTCCTATACTATATATGTGATTTCAGTTAAATCCTATAATTTTAATATTTTAAATTAAATTTCTATAATTTATAAAAACTTTCAATTAAATGATTAGATTTTTTTTTTTTTGACAGATTAAATCTTTTTTTTTTTTTTGAAAATTTGTTATACGAAAATCTATTTATTATATGAAAATTTGTGCAAGAAAACTAAACAGGCCTACAAGGTCCATATCATGCTGGGTCATTGAAAATAAACAAAGCCCAGTACCCATTGGGCCAAAATGAGGTTTGATTGATCAAAACCCTAAACAGCTTTAACAAGCATGCTCTTCATTATTTTATTATTATTTTTATATCATAAATAGAGGGGGAGGGGAAGCAAGGAAAGCATAGAGAGAAAGAAAGAAAGGAGAGAAATGGAGGAAAGAAAGAGAGAAGAAAAAAATAATAGTAGGATAATTTCTTAGTATGTTCTGTGATTGCAGTTTTATCTGATCTTCCACAACAGAAAAGAATTATTCTTAGATAAAATAATGTCAAGTGAGTCTCAATAAAAGTGTTTGTACGAAGATACTGCCCATAAATACGAGAGTAATATTCACATATATAGTCACTATTTACGATACTATTCATAGTCACTATTCACGATACTATTCATAAACATTATTCATACGAGTACTATTCATACGGCACTATTCACGGGTACTGTTCATACGGTATTATTCACAGATACTGTTCATACAGAAGATATTTTCGCATTATAAAGGTAGATATGGACAATTTTCTTTCAAAATTTAACTCATGACTGCTCTATATCTTAAAGTGACGACGGTCACGGATTGAGCTCATATCCTTAGAAAAGAGAAGCCTACTGTTAGCGGTATGTTGAGGGTAGATATGTTGATAAGGATCTCTCATTAAGCAAGTTCAAAATGAATAAGATGTTATGATGCATGTTTATGAAATTTTATTTTCGTATGAAAATGTGTGGTCATGATATTTTCCGTGGTTGACACGGTGGAATCACCATTAGTTCGAAAATTATTTTTTTAACCATGTTCATTATCTACTGAGAATTTTTAATTCTAACTATATCTATTACGTGGTGATTTCAGATTCATCCAAGAAAAATTCAGAGGAAGACTAGCTCCTCCAAGTGTCAGAAATTTACAAGACTTGTATGCAGAATAAACTTGTGAATTTCCACTATTGTATATGACCAATGGTCATACGTATTTGTATTGAACTATTATGTTTGTAAGTTATTAGTTCTGAACTTGATATTATGATGTAGCAATTATCAAGTCTAACCTAGCTAGGGCGTTACAATTTTCACCTGCAAAAAGATAAGAATCACATAATCGAAATTGAAACTCCGCGTTAGAGAGAAAGAGAGAGAGGAATAAACCACTTTCCTTTCCAGTGACATGGTTGCGACAGCGCTCACCACCAACACTTCTGCCATGACCTTGTCCTTTCGACACCAAACTCCTTCTCGCTCTCCCACAACCAAAGTACGTACTTTTCCATTTTATTTTCAAAATCTCTAATTGTTCTTGTGTTCCTCATCAATTCATGCTCACACACTCAGCTCCTATTCTTTCTGTAGGCTACAAGCTTCTATTCCTCATCCCCAACGCTTTCAAAGCCAGACCGTGGAAGCAGATTAACAAAAGAGCACTTTTCACCTCCTAAAGCCCGTGAACATCCCCAGATTCGACAGCTCATCGATCTCGTAAAGGCCTGCGAGGAAACTGGGTCATTGAAACAGGCGAATTGCATTCATGGGCATGTCTTGAATTTGGGTTTTGATGATAGGGACTTGGTGGTGTTTCTGAACCATGCAGCACACGTGTACTCCAAGTGCATGGACTATGATTCTGCTCGTAAGGTGTTTGATGGAATGCACCAGAAAAATGTGTTTTCTTGGACTGTCATGATTGTTGCATCCAATGAACATGGATACTACCTTGATGGTTTGGAGCTGTTCTGCATGATGTTGGAGCAAGGAGTGTACTCCAATGCCTGATGGTTTGGAACTGTTCACGGGATGGCTTTGAAATATGGACTTGATGCAATGAAGATCAGCTCGTTGAATGCCCTTGCTGACGCATATGCCAAATGTGAGTCTCTTGAAGCTGCAGAGAAGGTATTTAATAAAATGGAGAAGAAGGATATAGTATCTTGGACAACCATGGTGACTGCATATTGTCAGCATTCGCAGTGGTCGAAAGCCTTGTCCATTTTCTCATAGATGCGCAACGAAGGCTTTGCTCCAAATCATTTTACCTTTTCTAGTGTGATTACTGCATGTGGTGGCCTTTGCTTAATGGAACATGGTCAGCAAATTCATGGTCTGATATGCAAGGCCAGCTTGGATACTGAAACATGCAGAGAAAGTTCTCTAATTGATATGTATGCTAAATGTGCGAACCTGATGGAAGCAAAGAAGATTTTTGAAAGGATATCTAACCCAGACACTGTTACCTGGACTTCCATAATATCAACATACGCTCAGCACGGTCTTGTTAAAGTGGCCCTTCGGTTATTCAGAAAGATGGAACAGTCGGGTGCAAAGGTCGATGTCGTTACACTATTATGTGTCTTTTTTGCTTGTAGCCATGGAGGAATGGTAGAGTGTGACCTTGAAAATTTTCTATCAGATAGAGGACACCGATGGCGTCATACCAGAAATGAAACATTATGCTTGTGTTGTTGATCTCTTAGGGCGTGTTGGCCGCTTGGATGAAGCAATGGAATTCATAGACAAGATGCCAATCGAGCCGGATGAAATGATCTGGCATACCTTGTTAGGAGCATGTAGGATCCATGGAAATGCTGTGCTGGGTGAGACTGCTGCTCAAAAGATTCTATCCATTCAACCAGAACATCCATCTGCATATGTTCTTTTGTCCAACACTTGCATGGAGTCAAGACTATATGAAGACGGGGTTAGTTTGAGGGATGAGATGAAGGAACGAAGCATTAGAAAGGGACCAGGGTATAGTTGGATTGCTGTGAGAGGTGGGGTGCACAAGTTCTATGCTGGAGATCAACAGCATCCACAGAAAGATCATATCTACACTATTTTAGGAGAGTTGTTAGCAAATATTAAGCATTGTATTATGAACAAGAATTCAGTTTTAAATCATAACATTTTATAAGATTTCTTGTTTAGATTTAGGGCATAAACCATAAGGTAAAGAAATGACAGAGTATACAGGGGGACACCTAGATCGTATGAAATTAACCTCACTGCTGAGTGCTAACAGATTATCAACGATTGTATCGCAATCATCATTCACAGTGTCATCATTTACAGGAAATAGGATTTTTACATTCTCTCAGGAAGAACCATGAAAGCTAATCGCCCTCATAGTGTTTATCATATAAGAAAAGAAAATATATAAATTTCATTTTCACCTGCAAAAAGATAAGAATCACAGAATCGGAATTGAAACTCCGCGTTAGAGAGAAAGAGAGAAAAGAATCCACCACTTTCCTTTCCGGTGACATGGTTGCGACGGCGCTCACCACCAACACTCATGCCATGACCTTGTCCTTTCGACACCAAACTCCTTTTCGCTCTCCCACAACCAAAGTACGTATTTTTCCATTTCACTTTCAAAATCTCTAATTGTTCCTGTATTCCTCATCAATTCATGCTCACACACTCACTCATGTTCTTTCTTCAGGCTACAAGCTGCTATTCTTCATCCCCACCGCTTTCAAAGCCAAGTCGTGGAAGCAGATTAACAAAAGATCACTTTTCACCTCCTGAAGCCCGTGAACAACCCCAAATTCGACACCTCATCGATCTCGTAAAGGCCTGCGAGGAAACTGGGTCATTGAAACAGGCGAATTGCATTCATGGGCAGTTCTTGAAATTGGGTTTTGATGATAGAGACTTGGTGGTGTTTCTGAACCATGCATCACACGTGTACTCCAAGTGCATGGACTATGATTCTGCTCGTAAGGTGTTCGATGGAATGCACCAGAAAAATGTGTTTTCTTGGACTGTCATGATTGTTGCATCCAATGAACATGGATACTACCTTGATGGTTTGGAGCTGTTCTGCATGATGTTGGAGCAAGGAGTGTTGCCTGATGGATTTGCCTTCTTGGCTGTTCTGCAGTCGTGTGTCGGTCTGGATTTGGTCCAGCTTGGAGAGATGGTGCATGCCCAAGTTGCTATTAGAGGCTTTCTGATGCATGCTATTGTTGGTACATCTCTTCTTAACTTGTATGCAAAGGTAGGGATATGTGAGAGTTCGGTTATGGTATTCAACACCATGACAGAGCTTAATAATGATACTTGGAATGCAATGATTTCAAGTTTTACCTCTAATGGTCTGTATCTACAGGCATTTGATTGGTTTATCAAGATGATCGAAGAAGGCGTTGCACCTAATAGTTTCACCTTTATAAGTGTTTCCAAGGCTGTTGGGCAGTTAGGTGACATTAACAAGTGCCGTGAAGTTCACAGGTATGCTTCCCAATGGGGATTGGACACCAATGCTCTAGTTGGAACAGCTCTTATTGACATGTACTCTAGATACGAGTATCTGTCTAATGCACAAGTCCTTTTTGACTCGAAGTTAACAAGTTCTCTTGTTAACACGCCATGAAATGCAATGATAACAGGTTATTCACAAATTGGTTCTCACCTAGAAGCTTTGGAACTGTTCACAATAATGTGTGGAAATGATGTCAAACCAGATGTTTACACATTCTGTTGTGTGTTCGACTCAATTTCTGCTCTGAAGTGTCTAAAACCCTTAAGGGAAACACACAGGATGGCTTTGAAATATGGACTTGATGCAATGAAGATCAGCTCGTTGAGTGCCCTTGTTGACGCATATGCCAAATGTGAGTCTCTTGAAGCTGCAGAGAAGGTATTTAATAAAATGGAGGAGAATGATATAGTATCTTGGACAACCGTGGTGACTGCATATTGTCAGTATTCGCAGTGGTCGAAAGCCTTGTCCATTTTCTCAGAGATGCGCAACGAAGCCTTTGCTCCAAATCATTTTACCTTTTCTAGTGTGATTACTGCATGTGGTGGCCTTTGCTTAATGGAACATGGTCAGCAAATCCATGGTCTGATATGCAAGGCCAGCTTGGATACTGAAACATGTATAGAAAGTGCTCTAATTGACATGTATGCTAAATGTGGGAACCTGATGGAAGCAAAGAAGATTTTTGAAAGGATATCTAACCCAGACACTGTTACATGGACTTCCATAATATCAACATACGCTCAGCACGGTCTTGTTGAAGAAGCCCTTCGGTTATTCAGAAAGATGGAATAGTCGGGTGCAAAGGTCAATGCCGTTACACTATTATGTGTCTTTTTTCCTGTAGCCATGGAGCAATGGTGGAGTGTGGCCTGAAAATTTTCTAACAGATGGAGGACACCAATGGCGTCGTACCAGAAATGAAACATTATGCTTGTGTTGTTGATCTCTTAGGGCGTGTTGGCCGCTTGGATGAAGCAATGGAATTCATAGACAGGATGTCAATCGAGCCGGATGAAATGATCTGGCATACCTTGTTAGGAGCATGTAGGATCCATGGAAATGCTGTGCTGGGGGAGACTGATGCTCAAAAGATTCTATCCATTCAACCAGAACATCCATATGCATATGTTCTTCTGTCCAACACTTACATGGAGTCAGGACTATATGAAGACGGAGTTAGTTTGAGGGATGAGATGAAGGAACGAGGCATTAGAAAGGAACCAGGGTATAGTTGGATTTCTGTGAGAGGTGAGGTGCACAAGTTCTATGTTGGAGATCAACAGCATCCACAGAAAGATCAGATCTACACTATTTTAGGAGAATTGTTAGCAAATATTAAGCATATGTATTATGAACAAGAACTCAGATTTATATGATAACATTTTACTGGATTTTTTGTTTAGATTTAGTGCATAAACCATAAGGTAAAGAAAGAACAGAGTATACAGGGGAGACACCTAGATCGTATGAAATTAACCTCACTGCTTAGTGCTGACAGATTCTCAACGATTGTATCGCAATCATCATTCACAGTGTCATCATTTACAGGAAATAAGATTTTTACATTCTCTCGGGAAGAACCATGAAAGCTAATCGCCCTCATAGAGTTTATCATATAAGAAAAGAAAATATATAAATTTCATTTTCACCTGCAAAAAGATAAGAATCACAGAATCAGAATTGAAACTCCGCGTTAGAGAGAAAGAGAGAGAGGAATCCACCACTTTCCTTTCCGGTGACATGGTTGTGACGGCGCTCACCACCAACCCTCCTGCCATGACCTTGTCCTTTCGACACCAAACTCCTTTTCGCTCTCCCACAACCAAAGTACGTACTTTTCCATTTCACTTTCAAAATCTCTAATTGTTCTTGTGTTCCTCATCAATTCATCCTCACACACTCAGCTCATGTTCTTTCTGCAGGCTACAAGCTGCTATTCCTCATCCCCAACGCTTTCAAAGCCAGGCTGTGGAAGCAGATTAACAAAAGATCACTTTTCACCTCCTGAAGCCCGTGAACAGCCCCAGATTCGACAGCTCATCAATCTCGTAAAGGCCTGCGAGGAAACTGGGTCATTGAAATTGGCGAATTGCATTCATGGGCATGTCTTGAAATTGGGTTTTGATGATAGGGACTTGGTGGTGTTTCTGAACCATGCAACACACGTGTATTCCAAGTGCATGGACTATGATTCTGCTCGTAAGGTGTTCGATGGAATGCACCAGAAAAATGTGTTTTCTTGGACTGTCATGATTGTTGCATCCAATGAACATGGATACTACCTTGATGGTTTGGAGCTGTTCTGCATGATGTTGGAGCAAGGAGTGTTGCCTGATGGATTTGCCTTCTCGGCTGTTCTGCAGTCGTGTGTCGGTCTGGATTCGGTCCAGCTTGGAGAGATGGTGCATGCCCAAGTTGCTATTTGAGGTTTTCTGATGCATGCTGTTGTTGGTACATCTCTTCTTAACTTGTATGCAAAGGTAGGGATATGTGAGAGTTCGCTTATGGTATTCAACACCATGACAGAGCTTAATAATGTCACTTGGAATGCAATGATTTCAGGTTTTACCTCTAATGGTCTGTATCTATAAGCATTTGATTGGTTTATCGAGATGATCGAAGAAGGCGTTGCACCTAATAGTTTCACCTTTATACCAACTGGTGCTGCATTGACTCAATGCTCCACCACAGAACTCCCCTTTTTTAAATCGATAATGTTATTTTTACAACTGAGGAGTTGTCAAAAGTGAGACAACCCGGGCGACACCGGTGCAGCCTAAAAATGAGGATGCACACAACTAAGCAAGCCACACACATACAGCTTAAAATAAGTGGTCTATCCAAGCAAACTTCCTCAATCACTCAAATCCCTAACATTTCTCTCTCTCCTTTGGTTCCCATTTCAGTCATCTCTCCCTCTGTTTCATCTACCTTGGTCTTTCCTTCATCATCATCCCGATTGCATCAAAGACAACCATTGCATCATATTCCATTAACAACCCGCTACCATCTTCCACATTGCTGGCTCGACATCGACACCCATCATTCCTTTGCTGACGCGGAAGAGGTCGAAAACGCAAACGGTCCACTGGCGGCCATGGAGTTTTGAAGTTGTTGAAGACAAAAGGGAAAAAAGGCAAACAATTCCGTCTTTCATCTTCCATCATTACTGCAAGTCAGACACGTTGGAGAGATTTTGTGAGTAATTTTTCCTCTTGAGTTTTGGTTTGGGTTTGGTTTTTATTTTGGGTGTTTATTTGTTTCAAGTTAACTAAATCCACTTATGAGTATGTTATGTAGTGTTAATCGGTTATGAAAAAATGGAGTTTTTATGGAAAATATAATGTAGGTGGTTAATTTGAAATAGTTTTTTGGACTGTTTAAAAGATGATAAATCGGTGGGTGGAGTTATTTAAAACTTGTTGAAATTGTTATTTTGGAGGATTTGATCTTGTTTTTGCAGTTGATTCGCATTGTAAGCGTTAGTAATGTAGTTGTATTTGTTGACAACTCTTTTGATAATAGTTGGTTATTCTATAAAGTTGCTGATAACTGAGTTGTGATATTATGAATGCAGCAATTAACCAATTGCATTCATTATTAAATAACTGTTGATTTTGTTTATAGATTTATAAATTAGTTATAAGCAGTTGTTGATTTATATTCTTTGGGGTATATGTATTTTTTGTTTATTATGTAAGCGTTGGTAATGCCAATGCATATGTTGATTACTTGGTTCATACGAGTTGGTAACTTTTTGAAAAAGCTGATAACCGAATCTGTTGTTAGTAGTTGATTATATAATTGTTGATTTTCAGTGTATGTGAATAGAGATTACTTAAATGAGTAATATTTATTCCATGAAAAAGTGATTGTTGAATATTAGATAGTTCAATGGAGGGTGAAACAAGTAACAAGACGTTTGTAGAAGTTGAAGCAAAAAATGTGTAAAACAGCTGATACTAGAAATATTGTCTTTGAAGTAAGTTTTTTGACAAGATAGATTTGTTCTTTATTTGATTTAATGTAGCTTTTGTAGTAGGTTATTGATTTTATATTTGATGCTTAATTTCAGGATTCCACCAACGCAACGGTTTCATCACACGGAATGGATTCCGAAATTTCAATGCAGACAAGTGTTGAAGTAGTAAGTGGTCCAATTTTGAACAAGAGGATAGCGGTCGTGAATGTGCACACGATGTATCGTTTTGATTGTATCAATTAGTTATTTATTATTTGTTTGTGGCACATCAATTATTGCTCATGTAACTGTCATTTTTGGAGGATATTTATGTTAAAGAATGTGCATGTATAAATTGGTGGATGAACAATTTGAAGGTGTAATTATGTAATTGATAGGACGGGTAGAATTGTGGATGCAGATTGTAGATATATGTTTTCATATGATGATGTAAATTTTTTGGTAGGATTATAGTTAGTTTCAGTGTTGGTGGATGTTTTGAAAGAGATGGGATATGAGGATGTAACAGGATTCCCATGGGGCCGTGTGAAATTTCACAACCCCCGTGAAGCTTGCTGAGTTTGTGCATGTTGTAATATAAAATTCTACGGGGTGGTGTTGTTTTACACCACCCCCCATAGGAATGTACACCATTGTTGTAATTATCACGCCCCTTAAAAATAAAACACTTGGTTTTACTTTTTACATCTTCAAGTTTGTGATTCGCATTTATTTGAATATGGATTAATTATATTGCATAATTATAATGCAAGTCTTGGAATAGAAATTGAAATATATTATACTCGGAAGTAATATTTATTATTTAACGTCAAAGGGAAAATAGCATACATATTGGACTTAGTAACTACAACCAAAATAGGCGTACATGAGCATACATGACAAAACAACTCATATTTGGTCATTGTAGTTACATGCATTTCTAACCTTACTCACTATCTGAGTTAGACAAATAATTGGTCATACTATTCCTGAAGAGAGATGCAGTCACATGTGAGTGAACAGTTGTAGTCTCATTTTTCATTTCGTTTGTATGTTGCTGGTAACTTTATGCATTGAGTTGATAACTGTGTTCGTATAATGCTGATAACATTATTTACCAGCTGATACTTTAACTATATGTTTATTGACAACACCATTTGAACTTTCCAGACTTCTAGACTACATTATTTAGGCTAAATATAGTGGATAACCAATTTTAATTGTGTTGATAACATGTGATTGTTAGTTGATAACAGTTATTTAGTTTATTGATAACATGTCGTAGTTAGTTGATAACCATTATTTAGTTTATTGATAATAATTTACGCCCATAAATGTTATTTAGTTTGTTGATAACCATTATTTATTTAGTTTATAGAACATAAATGTTACCATGGACGTAATCCTACCAAAAAATCAAGCATCATATGAAAACATGTATCTACCATCTGCATCCACAATTCTACCTGTCCTATCAATTACATAATTACACCTTCAAATTATTCATCCACCAATTTATACATGCACATTCTTTAACATAAATATCCTCCAAAAATGACAGTTACATGGGCAACAATTGATGTGCCACAAACAAATAATAAATAACTAATTGATACAATTAAAACGATACATCGTGTGCACATTCACGACCGCTATCCTCTTGTTCAAAATTGGATCACTTACTACTTCAACACTTGTTTGCATTGAAACTTCGGAATCCATTCCATGTGATGAAACCGTTGCGTTAGTGGAATCCTGAAATTAAGCACCAAATATAAAATCAATAACTTACTACAAAAACTACATTAAATCAAATAAAGAACAAATCTATCTTGTCAAAAAACTTACTTCAATGACAATATTTCTAGTATCAGCTGTTTTACACATTTTTTGCTTTAACTTCTACAAATGTCTTGTTACTTGTTTCACCCTCCATTGAACTATCTAATATTCAACAATCACTTTTTCATGAAATAAATATTATTCATTTAAGTAATCTCTATTCACATGCACTGAAAATCAATAATTATATAACCAACTACTGACAACAGATTCGGTTATCAGCTTCTTCAAAAAGTTACCAACCCGTATGAACCAAGTAATCAACATATGCATTGACATTACCAACGCTTACATAATAAACAAAAAATACATATACCCCAAAGAATATAAACCAACAACTGCTTATAACTAATTTATAAACCTATAAACAAAATCAACAGTTATTTAATAATGAATGCAATTGGTTAATTGCTGCATTCATAACATCACAACTCGGTTATCAGCAACTTTACAGAATAACCAACTATTATCAAAAGAGTTATCAACAAATACAACTACATTACTAACGCTTACAATGCAAATCAACTGCAAAAACAAGATCAAATCTTCCAAAATAACAATTTCAACAAGTTCTAAATAATTCCACCCACCCATTTATCATCTTTTTAACAGTCCAAAAAACTATTTCAAATTAACCACCCACATTATATTTTCCATAAAAACTCCATTTTTTCATAACTCATTAACACTACATAACATACTCAGAAGTGGATTTAGTTAACTTGAAACAAATAAACACCTAAAATAAAAATCAAACCCAAACCAAAACTCAAGAGGAAAAATTACTCACAAAATCTCTCCAACGTGGCTGACTTGCGGTAATGATGGAAGATGAAAGACGGAATCGTTTGTCTTTTCCTTTTTGTCTTCAACAACTTCAAAACTCCATGGCCGCCAGTGGACCGTTTGCGTTTGCGTTTTCGACCTCTTCCGCGTCAGCAAAGGGATGATGGGTGTCGATGTCGCGCCAGCAATGGAGAAGATGGTAGCGAGTTGTTAATGGAATATGATGCAATAGTTGTCTTTGATGCAATCGGGATGATGATGAAGGAAAGACCAAGGTAGATGAAATAGAGGGAAAGATGACTGAAACAGGAACTAAAGGAGAGAGAGAGAAATGTTAGGGATTTTGGTGATTGAGGAAGTTTGCTTGAATAGACCACTTATTTTAGGCTGTATGTGTGTGGCTTGCTTAGTTGTGTGCATCCTCATTTTTAGGCTGCACCGATGTCGTCCGGATTGTCTCACTTTTGACAACTCCTCAGTTGTCAAAATAACATTATCGTTTTTAAATTTATGAACTAAACCATCTAACCAACAATCCATTAACAATCAACTTGAAGTAGAGCTCTCAGCAAACATACTTCATTTTACTTTAGCAAGATTAAAGGAAAGAAAGACATATCAGATTTTTACATTGTACCATGAATGAGAGTATGACAATCAGATTTTTTTGCATGAATCCTTTGAGTTCATGAACCCACTTTTATAATATTATATAAGATGAGTAATCTCAGTGTGCCTATCGACAATCCATTTTTCTTATTGTTCGCACAATATAAATCAACTTCATTTTATATTTGTTATTATAGAAAAAATTGTAAAACATAATAAAAACCTTCTATTAGAAATCTACTTTTATCTCTACCAAAAAAAAAAATTTCATCGCAAAAAAATTGAAATTTATTTTAATAGTCGAACTGTGTTAAAATACTTTTTTTTTCATAGATTATGTTATTATCTAGAGGGATCTCTTTAGGTTAACTAGAAATCTATGTATTTTCACTACTTTAGTTTCAATTTTATTTAATCAAGTTCCTCTATTCCTATACTATATATGTGATTTCAGTTAAATCCTATAATTTTAATATTTTCAATTAAATTTCTATAATATATAAAAACTTTCAATTAAATGATTAAATCTATTTATTATACGAAAATTTTCCACCAAGTTTTCGTACAAAATCAAAATTATAATGAAGCTGATTAATTTTTTTAAAATATAAGAATTTTATGGAACATTTTTATCCATTTTAAAGACTTAATTGAAAAGTTTTACCCCATTACCCACTCCTCCCGTGACTACCCACACCACCGCCGCCCTTGCCTCAACCGTCGCCACCACTCGCCGCCCTCCATCTCTGCCGCTGCTTCTGTCCGCGAGCTGGACAAAATTGTAATTTAATTTTTTGTATTATAATATCAAGAGAGAGAGAGTGAGTGAGCTTCACAGGACTCGCCGGGAGTTAAACCCAGAACGCCCATTTCAGGGTTTTTTGCGTGCTACAGCTACGGCTACAACTGCAACAAATTCTCTGTAAGCAATTTTGATCACTTTTTGTTTTGCTTCTTCATATTATTCAATGATTCTTCACCGCAAATTCCTTTCTACCACTTCGAATCTCTGCAAACTCACCCACAATCTCTCCCTTCTCTCCCCCTTCATTTCCCCCACACCCTTTGAGCAAAAGCTTAGATTTTTAACCTCCACGTCCTCATTCACTTCGATTCCTCCGTGGTTTTCTGCCCCACAATATGATTGCGTTCGGAGAATCCCAGGTCTCTGCAAAGGCCCCAACTTTGTGGGGCAGCTTAGTTTGATGAGATGTTACTGTCATGGTAGTGGGTCCAAGGAGTGGACTGAGGAAATTGAGTACTTAGATGAATCGGGTAGTGTCCTTTACAAGGGTAAGGGTATAAGGTCAGTGGAGCCCGGGGTTGATGATCATGTTATGATTGGCGAGGTGAAGAAGCCCTTAATGAATGCTGCGGCAGTTGCGAAAATAGTTGAGGTTGTGAAGAGGTGGAAATGGGGGCCAGAGTTGGAGACACAATTGGACAGGCTCCAGTTTGTGCCTAACATGACTCACATTGCTCAAGCGTTGCAGGTCATCAACGAGAGTGATGCATGTTTGAGTTTGTTTAGGTGGGCGAAGAGGAAGTCTTGGTATTCATCTAGAGATGATTGTTATGTTATGCTGTTTGATTGTTTGAACCAACGTAGGGATTTTGATGGGATACAATCATTGTTTGATGAGATGGTTTGTGATTCTGCTAATAGTGGAGCTTCCTTGTCTGTTGCCTGTAATCGAGTGATTCGGTACTTGGCTAAAGCTGACAAGTTGGAGGTCTCGTTTTGCTGCTTTAAGAAAATACAGGATGCCGGTTGCGAAATTGATACTGAAACTTATAATTCCCTCATTACTTTGTTTTTGAGTAAGGGTTTGCCCTACAAGGCGTTTGAGATATATGAGAGCATGGAGAAAGCCAGTTGTTCATTGGATATTTCAACTTATGAATTGATGATCCCAAACTTGGCAAAGTCTGGCCGTCTCGATGCTGCTTTCAAGCTCTTCCAAGAAATGAAAGGAAGAGATTTCCGGCCAGCTTTGAACATCTTTGCATCACTTGTTGACTCGATGGGGAAGGCAGGGCGATTAGACAATGCAATGAAGGTCTACACGGAGATGCGAGGTTATGGCTACAAGCCACCCCCAACTATCTATGTTTCTTTAATTGAATCTTATGTTAAGTCTGGAAAGTTAGAAACTGCTCTTAGGCTTTGGGATGAGATGAAGAAAGCAGGGTTCAGGCCTAACTTTGGGTTGTACACATTGATCATTGAGTCCCATGCAAAATCAGGGAAGCTTGACATTGCTATGTCTGCATTTTCAGACATGGAGAAGGCAGGCTTTCTGCCAACTCCATCCACTTATAGCTGTCTATTAGAAATGCATGCTGCATCTGGACAAATAGATCATGCCATGAGGTTGTACAATTCAATGACTAATGCCGGTTTGAGGCCTGGGCTAAGCACTTATACTGTTCTTTTGACCCTATTGGCTAATAAGAAGCTGGTGGATGTGGCTGCCAAAATCCTACTTGAAATGAAGGCCATGGGATATTCAGTGGATGTCACAGCTAGTGATGTTTTGATGGTGTACATTAAGGAAGGTTCTGTCGATCTTGCTTTGAGGTGGCTGCGTTTCATGGGTTCAACGGGGATCAGAACGAATAATTTTATAATCAGACAGTTGTTTGAGTCATGCATGAAGAATGGGTTATATGAGTCAGCCAAGCCTCTTCTTGAAACTTATGTTAACTCTGCTGCAAAAGTTGACTTGATACTTTACACATCCATTTTAGCCCATCTTGTTAGGTGTCAGGAAGAGCAGAATGAGAGGCATTTGATGTCTATCCTCAGTGCTACTAAGCATAAGGCACACTCTTTTATGTGTGGACTTTTCTGCGGCCCAGAACAGAGGGGACAACCGGTGTTATCTTTTGTTAGGGAATTCTTTCAAGGTGTTGATTATGAATTGGAGGAGAGTGCTGCAAAGTACTTTGTCAATGTTCTTCTCAATTACCTAGTTCTTATGGGACAGATAAATCGAGCTCGATGTGTTTGGAAGGTTGCATATGAGAATAAGCTTTTTCCAAAAGCTATAGTTTTCGATCAGCACATTGCTTGGTCCCTTGATGTTAGAAACTTGTCAGTTGGAGCTGCTCTTATAGCAGTTGTGCACACACTTCACAGGTTCAGGAAGCGCATGCTATATTACGGTATTGTCCCAAGACGGATTAAATTGGTGACAGGACCCACTTTAAAGATTGTTGTTGCTCAGATGCTGAGCTCGGTAGAGTCGCCGTTTGAGGTCAGTAAGGTGGTTCTTAGAGCCTCAGGAGATTCTGTCATGGAGTGGTTTAAGAAACCAATAGTTCAGCAGTTTCTTCTGAATGAAATTCCGTCTAGGTCTGATATCCTCATGCACAAGCTCAACATACTTTTCCCCAGTTCAGCACCTGAAGTTAGATCTCTGTCGCCACCGAAACCTCTGATTGCTGGCAGGGCAGTGTAAGAAGTCTTTGATGTCTAAGGTTAGTAACAATTATTTGAGATATGTAATTGTTAGTTAAGTTTGCTGAGTGGCACACCCTCTTCATGTGTTCAGAAAGCCCGTGCTATGAACAGATAGATAGATATGTAATGGAAAATGATATATTGACTCTCAATGTGAGTGTCCCATGGACATCCATATTTTGATGCCAAAATAATGATGCTTGATGCCAAATTTTTTTGGATGTCCACATGGGACACTCATTTGGAGAGTCCATATAGCATTACTCGATATGTAATACTAAAGAATTTGAAATGAACTTTTTTGAACTTCTTGCCCCTATCTTGCACAAAATTTCTCAGTAGAATGAGTAGATGTCTTGAGCATGTTTTTGTCATGAATAGGATATAGATGTGAAAATAGGATTCGGTTTGATTCTCATGATACAAGAATCAAGATCAAGATGCTCCTACATTATTTATATGCCTTCTTTACTGATACAGTAATGCAAATCAAAAGTTCTTCTCAAGGGTTCAAGCCAAATTGGTTTTGGCCTCCTTCACTATCTTTCTTATGAAGATCTAAAAAGGGAGAGTCATATTATGAAGGGGAAAAAAAAAAACACAAATCTTGAGAGTAACGCACTTTATTGCAGTAAAACTGGCTGTTATTTGCATTAATTCAATCATTTTCTTTATGTAGCTTTTTCTCTCATTGTTGAGTAACATGAGAAGATCTCGATGCCTTTCATTCTTACTTTATCCGTATTTTTACCTCTTTCATATGTTCACTCTTTAAGGTTCTTAAAATAAAGAATTTTAAAATTTTTTATGGGACTCATACGTGTTTCCAATATAGTAAAATTTACTATTTTAAACACGTGTTATTAAAACCAAAGAATACTATAAACTATTTAATTTTTTCAACATGGTATTTCTCCATCAACATTTATTACAAAGTACGTGGCTATCATTTGTTTCTATAATCAGCTATCAATTATTATTATTATCTCTAATTGCAAATTTCTAAAATAAAATGATTGAGTTGTACTTTTCTTTTAGTATTCTTATCAATCATCATTACAAAAACCTGTATCATTCGCTTTGGCTTCTTCAAATTGCTTAAAAACAAAATTTCTTTGGGAACAAGTTAGTATCATTTTTCATTTCCTTCTCCATCACTTCCCCCTATTATTGAAGTTTTATTAAACAATCATTTTTAGCTTCATCCTTTCCTTTTTTCCATAAACAAAAAATAAAAATAAATATCAAACAAAGACTCAATGAAACAAGGACATTCTGGAAATTTCTTTTATATATATATATATATATGTGTGTGTGTGTGTGTGTGTGTCAATATTTAAAAATTTATCAAGTTAAATTTCGTTAACAAGTGTCTTTATGATGTTTGTCAGCAAAACCTAATAACCTAGAATTTCCTTAAGTATCTGATTTTCATTAGAGTCTAAGTTTCCTTTATGCTTGATTTGAAGTTTGAACCCTATAATCTCGGCTGGATGCATGGTTGTTCCTGTTCCTCAATAATGCCAAAGATCATCATATATAGTCATCATGATTCATGAGCCATTTATCATTTATCATGTATCATGTATGAAAATCAACTTACATAAATTTAACACATTCTCTTAATTGATAATCAATGTTTACAGATAAAGTAACGTTACATTTACATAATAAAATCAGTCCGCCACCATATATAATAATTTAATTTTTTAAAACTATTAATCGAACTTTCAAAATGTTAAATTAATATATAATATTAGAAGTTGAATTAATAATTTTAAAAATTTGATTATTATATATAATGGTTGATTTTTGTGATATTCATATAATATTGCTCTTATACATATAATATTATAAAGTAATACATTTTACATAATTGTATATACAGTCCAACTTTGTTTGTCTTATTAGAAATTTTATGTTATTTATAATTTTAAGAAAATATTTATTATCTTTTTCTAATTATAGCAATACATATACTCTCTTTTTATCTGTTATTATAATTATTATATAAAAAATTATAAAATTAATTTTGTTATTGTATACACATAGTCATTCTTATATAAACTTTTATGTTTTGATTGCATTCTTAAAAGTGTGCACTCTGTTAATTATTTTTGGACGGCCGGAGTACTTCTTTTGATTATTAGAGAATCTCATCACCTTATCTCATCATTTTTTCTTTAACGTTTTTAACGGTACATAAGGTATAAATAAAATATTTAAATATGATTAAAAAGATAACATTATATGATACATATTAATTTGTTTAATTTTGATCGAGAATAGTAATTTTATAATTTTCTATTTCAGTAATAATTTATTATGTTTTATTTTCTTAACTTATTTTTAGTTTGCACTATATGTATAGAATATTCAAAAGAATAACAAAATATTATTATATTTAAAATTTAACTGAAGTAAAAAAAACTGTTTCAATTTAAAAATATTATTGAGGTAGTGAAAATCAATTTGTTTCACAATTACATTTTTAATTTTATATAAACAAGTATGAATTCAATGTGTTTCATAAGAAAATAGAATAAAAATAAAAATGTATTTATGAAATAAAATATTATACAAGTAAAATATTTGAAGAAAATATTAACAGTACAAGATATGTATAGAAGATTATAAGTTTTGGCTGGATGAGACCAAGATAATAAACCTAAAAGAATTGGCTCTAAATTACTGCTTAAATTTTGAAACAATTAAATAAAAAAGCATTTAATTAGTAAGGGGTGACATTAGATAAATGAAAATGACAATATTACTTCCTATCCAAAATGACAAGATTTGATGTTGAAAAAACGACTGTATAAATCTAGTCATATTTGTGCTTATTGAGTAACTGACCCAGAAAATAGATCAAATAATGAAAATTAGTTTGAAAGTAATGGCAGGTAGCTAGGTTAGAATTGAAAGGGCATTAGGCCAAAATATATGCTTCTAAGCATGCATTGGATTCTTTGCCATAAACTATTCTGAATTTTGATGCATTTCTTGTCACATTCTTGTGTGCGCCTCTCGCATTAAGACGAAACTGGAAATAGGAAATGTATGAAACACACCGCCCAACTTTAGTGACTTGTGAGAGAGACAAAAAACACTGCAATTGCCTGCTTTTGAGTCCTTCAATAATAAGTATTGAATAATAATACTACTTCCATTTTTAAATAGTGGTCGCTATAATTTTTTTAATATATTTAAAATCTAATGGAAAAAGTATTTTAAGTAGTATTTATTTTAAAATTTGTACAATATAGATATATATATATATATATAGAATAATATAATACAGTAAAATTTATGTATTTTATGTTCTGTTAATTTTAACATGTTAGTAATCAATTTATATATGTACTTTTTGCATTATTTTATATTTGTTTTAGATTAGAGGACAATATATATAATTTAGAGTAAAAGTCCAAATTACATTTGAATTAAAATACTATCCAAAAATGAAGGATTAAATTTGGATAAAATTTTTATTAAAAATTGTATCAGCATATGTTTTTGTGTAGTGTGGACAAAAAATATATAAAAAATATGTACAAATATAGACTAGTGTATATCCTAAACAAAACATCATACAAATAACTCTATAATGTATTTTGTGCCTTTTTTTATCCAAACAAAACAACCTTTTTTTTTATCCTGTTCTGAAAACCGGATCGGACCGGCCGGTCCGACCGGTTGAACCGATAACCGAATCCCTGTCCGGTCCGAGTAGGCCTTAAAAACCGGGATTCTGAAAACCGGTTAAAAATCGAAAAAACCGATCAAAAATCGGTCAAAACCGGGAAAACCGGTAAAAACCGGTTGATCCGGTCAACTTATATAAAAATAAAAAATTTAATTTTTTAAAATTTAATAACTATTTTATAATAAAATTTAATATATAATACACTTTAATTATTAAAATTAAAGACTACTAAATCTCTAAATTTATCCAATACTATAAATTTCCACTTTTATTAATATTTTTCATGCACTTTAATTTTTCTATAGCATATAATTCATCATATATGTATATATTTATAGATAAATATATATTTTATACATATTTTATTATATCCGGTAACCTCCGATCGAACCGGTTAAACCTCTAGACCTCTAAACCCATCTCTTGTATAGTTCAATGTTCATGTTAATATCTGACACTGATGATGGTGTGGCATTTCCAATTATATACTACTTCTCTTCTCTGCTGAAGTAAAAATAACTACACTCAGTTGGGTTTGAAAAATTAAACACACTAACATTCCTTTTAGTTGTCCAATCTAATGTTCATACTCTCTCCGATGAATTGTTAAATAATCTTAAATATTTATATTACACTTACACTCTTTACTAATTATGCTTCATTATTTTTGTGATGTATATTAAGGAATTATTTTTAATATTGAATGACATTGCAAAAATATCTTCACACACCTTTTAGTTTTCTGTTTTACTTAAATATTTTTTTAATTAGTTGTGTTTGATTAAGTTGCGTTGATCGGTTTTACTAATTTTCATATATTAGAGTAGTTGTTGGCAATTAGAGATGTCCTTTTTGGTGTTGGAAAATGTTTTTTAAATTACTTTTCTACGAAAACTTCATCTATCACGAGATAAAATATGAGTTATATTTAAATAAAGGTCATATACTTATATTAGAAGTCATGTTAAAAGTTTCATCAATAGTTGGAAGCCAAATTTCCCTGATATAAGTAAACTCATGTTGGATGTAATAAGTTGATTATATACACTCAATCTATTGGTCCAAGATTGGGGATCGATGAGCATATGACATGTGGCCTTTACCACCAACGGAACTAACTTCACCTCTTTGTGTTGGATTGACTTGATTTTGTAAAATTAATTTTAGATAAAAATAAGTTGGTGTCAATGTGATTTTTATATTTAAAAAAATTATCACAAAATTAATTTTAATAAAATGAATGTTGTTTAAATAATGTAGATCAAAATCACTTTTAAGTGTGTAATTACTATAAAGTCATGAATTTATCTTATACCGATATAATAAAATTATAAAAAGTGTAGTGAGAGATAATAAAAGTATTTAAACTTTGAACAAGAAAACAATAAATTTTTGCTTTCAATATAACTAAAGTTTATATTTAAAAATTCATTGCTATTATTCCAAACATAATACACTCAAACAAATTTTCTCTCCATTCAAGTTCAAGTGAGTAAAGGGACATTTGCACATTGCAAATGCTATACCAAACATAGCCTTCGTGAGTGATATTTGGGTGTGTTGTTTTTTCTTATCTTTCTTCATTTACCGAAAACAACAAATTTATTGATTGTAAGGTCAGTAATTTTAATCTTTTAGAATTCATACATTAAAGAAATGTTGTGATATTAAAATTTAAAAAGTTAAATAAAAGGTTGGGCTGAGAAATAAGAAATAAGAATTACTAGTAGTACATTATGTTATGTTATGTGATAGTCACTCACTAAGGTACATATACAGGTTTAGTGATAGTGGGAGAGGGAGTGGTGAGACTGAGAGTACACATTTTGGTGGGTGTTGTTTGTCTTTCCCGCCATTAAAACCCATTCTGATCTCTCCACCCACATTACTTTCACTTCAATTTTGCTTTAACTTTCACTTTTTTTTTTCTCAAAATCACATTTAAAATTAAATATTAATGAGATATTTATTATGATCAATAATAAATAAAAAAATTAAAATCTTGAGTTAAGTCATATTTATCAGAGCTTTGTTAAGAATATAAAATAAAAGTTTGGATCTAAATCACTTCATTCATTAAAAAACACACATAATTAATAATATTATTTGGATAAAAAATGTTAAAATAAACTTTATTTTATAGATATTTTGATTGAAAAAATATTATTAACCAAAATTTGTGTATTTATCCTAATCCAAAGACAATATAAATAGATGTTGGTACAAGATATGAAAATGTATATGTTAAAATAGTGTTTATTTATTTATAAATATTATAGAACAACCCCTCCCTGGCTCTCCTCTTGTTCAATAATAATAATAATGTAAAATATAAAGAGGGAGGATATATATATAGTTGTAGCTAGCTAGGGGTGTGTGTGTGTGTTGTGACGATTAATAATAATAATAATATGTATATGTATATATAGAAGAAGAGAGATCAGAGTGAGTGGCTGTGAATTGAGTAGTAGCAGTAGCATGTGATGAAGGGTGGTTACCAGGAAGAGGCATTAGCATCATCATCATCAGAAGAAGAAAAGATGAAAGGGAATGGGAAGGAGGTGCAGGTGGTGCAGGTGGTGCCAGGATGGCTGGAGAGGCTGATGGGAGAGAGATTCTTCGGAGGGTGTGGGGTCCACCACGACACTCGCAAGAACGAGAAGAATCTCCTCTGCCTCCACTGCTGTCTCTCCCTCTGCCCTCACTGCCTCCCTCTCCACCCCTCCTCTCACCCTCTCCTCCAGGTACCATTAACTTGTTCTTCATTTTCCCATCATCTTTCAAATCAATTCCCTCCTTCAATTCCTCTATATATTAAATAGTGTTCTTTTCAATACTACTGCTCATGATGATCGAGAATCAAAGCACGTACGGACTAAATAAATCATCATCATCACAAGTTACCAAAGTTGATGAAATTCTTGTTGGTTCAGCTAGTTCAATAATTTCATGTAAATCTGCTAGACTACTTAGCTTGTTATTAGATTGGATTTGTTCTAGCTATCTTATGTTGATGAATAAAACAATAATTGAGTTTTGTTTTCTAATTAAAATAAAATTAAATTGAATTAAACAAGGCCTGCAATTGTAGTAGCTAGGTGTTTGATTAGTTGAACTCACCAGTATGTACTGTTTCCCACATATCTATATTACTTTATTTGTGAATGCATATTTAATTTATACATGCTGGTTTCCCAAAATTAAGGGCTCACCATGTATCTATGTATGTCCTCTTTCATTTTTCCGCTTTTTGGTTTCTTTCCCATTAATGGAACATCTCCTTTTTATCCCTCTGTCTGTTCCTTTCGTTCAAACTGAAACTTTGACCCATTTCTTGTTCTGTCTCTTTATACAAATTACCCACTCTTAGCTTGCTTCATCTTCATTATATATTCATAAATCAATCATATTAACCTCTCATCATTTCACTTTTTAATCTCAGTTAATGCCTGACCCTATTTCACTTAGCATTGTTTATAATCATTATTTCCGATTTTGATATTTCATGGTAAAAATATTAAGGATATATATACATACATATATAATTCTCTAATATATATAATGTTGTAATTCCACTACAAATTTATATATATTAAAGTTGATATTTTAATTTTGCTTGGTCTACATCTCTCCATGTTCTCTAGTCTCACTCTAAGCTACTTTAATTAATTATAATGCCAAAAGAGGATGTGAAAGCAAATGAGCAAAGAGATGAGGTAATTTTGGTGAGATATAAAAAAGGAAAGTGGTTGTTTTTCTTTCACCAGTTTGCTCCAAACAGCATGTGTGTGGTTGCATGGAAGACCATTGACCAATAATGTGCATGTCACAATAAATAAATAAATAAATATTACTCATGCAGGTGAGAAGGTATGTTTATCATGACGTGGTTCGATTGGGTGATCTGGAAAAGCTCATTGACTGTTCCAATATTCAGGTCACAATAAGCTTTTACTTTACTTTAATTAAATTAAATTAATTAATTGATTGATTGATAATAAGAAGAATGAATAAAAATGGATGGGATGCAGGGATATACGATTAACGGTGCAAAAGTGATATTCTTAAATCAGAGGGCACAGTCAAGGTCATCAGGAGCAGCATGCAGAGGAGGTACTACTGGCAATGCTTGCTGCACTTGTGACAGGATTCTCCAGCACCCCTTCCACTTCTGTTCTCTCTCTTGCAAGGTACTTTCATTATTCTCTCTATCTCTATCTCTATCCCCACAAACAAATTACCGGTCAACATTATCTCACTTTTCATTCCTACCTATCAAACTCACTATTTATAAAAAAATTAAATAAAATACTCATGATCATATGTAGTAGCAAGTTTTACTTATGGCGCTTATAATTAAGAGTTTAATTATGATATATTAATATTGTCAACTAATTATATTTGTTGATTTGTATGACTTTTTAATTAACGTGTCGTTGAGTTAAAGACTTTTATTAATGTATCAATTCATAATTAAATATTACACTGGCAATTAATTAAAATTAAACTTTATGATTAATTATGATACTAGCTAGTTAGTAGCTATATGTAGGTGAAAAATATTATTGTTTCAATATTCAATAATTTGACATCCATTTTTTTATTTCACGACTACTTATATCTCTATTATATTAAAGGGTTTGGATATCAAGTTCTAGATGTTTAAATAATTTTATTAGACATGTATGTGAATAGTTGTTTCTTGTGGTAACAAGAAAATAAATAAATTTCTTTATATCATTATCATTAATAGTAGTAATAATAAGTGCCTGGGAAAACGTTGATCAAGTAAGAAAAGTAGTAACTTTCTGATAGCATGAGAAGAAATAAATAATGGTGGAGAAAGGAGGTTTCTTCTTTTAGTAAAATTAATTAACATGTTTATTACGAGACTGCGAAAGCATTCTTTTTACACTGTGAAGTCATTCTCAAGACCTTTTGTTTCCTCATCTTCGCTCAAAAAATATATATTTATATTATATAGTAAGGTGAGATAAGTATGGTAAACTATAATGTTACCTTGGGGTGTGTTGTGTTTGTTTGTGGGGACAATGAACACATAGACATTAGAGACACTGAGACAGTGACAATAGAGACAAGGACAATGAGTCATAATGTCTCTGTAATGTGTTTGGATAGAATGCACAAGACACAAATTTAGTTCTTGTATCATGTTTGAATTACATGGAACAAGACACAATGTACAGTATAAAATTACAAAAGTTACCCTTTAATTGTATTTTTAAATAATAAAAAAAAAACTAGAAAGAACCCAGAAAACAACCCCGAAAACAATGAGCAAGGTAAAATCATTAGACTGGTATTGATATTTTCACAGTGCAAATAAAGATAAACATCAAACACATATTCACTTGCTTCAGGAAGTTTATTTTGTCTCTCTTCAACCCCAATAATAAAAACAGCCCCTTTAAATTTTTTTTTTAATGAAGCCATTTCTCTCTTTTCAACTTTAGATTTAGAATTGTTTCACCTCCATGAGGCTTCATCTTTTATCAATGACGTCAACAAATCTGAGATTTTTTTCACCTCCATGAAAGCTTCAACAACACTTACTTTTGATCATGGATCTAGATCTGCGTTGCTTCATTTTTATTAGGGTACCAAAATTGTGGCAAATCGAGAGCAAGGAGTGTGCAATGGTGAAATCGATAAGGTACATCACACCTTGAAGACCAACCTTTGCACCGCCGGAGCTTCATTTCCTCCATCGCCTCCATTCATCGGAGTCGAGTGATGGTGATGGATATGGGTGTTCTTCCCTATCCTCATGAGCTCGATGTTCTAAGGTATCAGATCCTATGGTGAAGAAGATGAGCTTAAGCTCTAAAGAACTAAAAGCAGAGAATAAGGAGAAAAGGAAAGAATATCTGAATGCAATATTTCATTGAATGAATGTAATGTATTTTTCACACAAGAAAGAATAGCTAACCCCTTAATATATACACAAGTCTAAAGGGTTAGAATAACAAACAGAAAACAGAAAAGATAACAGAACTGATACAAAACTAATACATCCTACAATAGCCCCCCTCAAACTCAGTCTCACTTTGGAACAGATGTGAGTCTGAGTTTGGATCTAAACATATTAAAGGAGACAGCAGAAAGGGGCTTAGTAAGAATATCTGCCACTTGTGCAGTAGAAGGAATATGCACAATGTAAATTTGTTTGTTAACCACTCTATCTCTAACAAAGAAAAGATCCAATTCGAAATTCTTGGATTTGCCATGAAGAATAGGATTGGCAGCAAGCAAGCAGGCACTCTGATTATCACAAAAAACCACTGGAGGTGTAGAACATTGAATGTGCAGCTCCTGAAGAAGAGATTGTAACCAAATGATTTCTGTAAATGTTGAAGCAATGCTCCTGTATTCAGCCTCAGTGCTAGATCTGCTCACAGTAGCTTGCTTTTTGCTGCTCCATGAAATCAGATTCGTCCCCAGGTAGACACAGTATCCAGATGTGGATTTTCTGTCATCCACATCATTTCCCCAATCAGAATCACAGTAAGAAATTAATCTGAGATCAATATTTTTATGAAAAACAATACCAGAATGTAAATTGCCAGCTAAATATCTTAAGATGCGTTTTACAGCAACCCAATGTGAGTTTAAAGGTCTATGCATATATTGAGAAATTTTGTTGACAGAATAAGCAATCTCAGGGTGTGTAAGGGTGGCATATTGCAGCCCCCTGCAATTGATCTATATAAAGTGGGATTATCAAATACATCATCACCATCACCAGTGAGTCTTAAAGAAGCAACCATAGGGGTAGGCATACTTTTGGCATTTGCCATCCCTGCCCTAGTTAAAAGATCCTGAATATATTTAGATTGAGATAAAATTATTTGAGAATCAGTAACATATGTGGTTTCAATTCCTAAAAAATAATGCAATAGACCAAGATCTTTAAGAGGAAAAGCAGTGTTTAATTGATGAATTAAGCGATTAATTTCAGCAGAATCATTACTAGTTATTAAGAGGTCATCAACATAAACCAAGATATAAATCTGAGAAGTAGCAGTAATCTTAATAAACAGGGAATTATCTGACCTAGTATTAGTAAAACCAAATTGTTGCAAAGTATTTTTTAAAGTATCAAACCAAGCTCGAGGGGCCTGTTTAAGGCCATAAAGAGCTTTATGCAGTTTACAAACTGCAGTAGATGGAGAAGAAACAAAACCTGGTGGTTGTTCCATGTAAATGGTTTCAGCAAGATTTCCATTTAAAAAGGCATTGTTAAAATCACATTGCCTAATTTGCCAACCTTTAGATAAAGCAAGAGTTATTAGAACTCTAATAGTGGCTGGTTTAACAACAGGGCTATAGACTTCATTGAAGTCTAAGCCTTCTTTTTGATGAAAGCCCTTGGCAACAAGCCTTGCCTTGTATTTTTTAATACTTCCATAAGGATTTTCTTTCACAGTAAAGACCCAACGACAACCTATAACAGAATTAGGAGGGGGAGGGGGAGTGACTAACTCCCAAGTTTGGTTATTTAGCAGGGCCTGATACTCTTCCATCATTGCCTCTCTCCATTGAGGCAAAGACAGGGCCTGAGTTACAGATGTTGGAATTATAGATTTTGTATTTAACATAACAACAGCAGCATATGATTTGGGTTTAGAAATACCTGATTTGGCCCTTGTTTGCATAGGATGAATATTTGTATGAGAGGAAGGTTCAAGGACAGCAGGGGGAATTAAAACAGAGTTACCTGAAGAGGGAGATGAAGGAACCCGAACAGTAGGATCAAGAGTGGAATGAGGTGATGGTTGATCCAAGGTTGTTGACACAATAGCAGTAGATGAAGGAGGTATATGAGGAACAATATTATCTATAACAGAAGCAATAGGTATGGAAGGAGTAGGCATACTAACAGGGACAGATTGATTAGGAGTTTTATCTAAAAACAAAGATGAATAAGGAAATATATTTTCATTGAATTGAACATGTCTAGATATAAAAACCTTACCCGTGGGAGAGAGACATTTGTAACCTCTATGATCAGTAGCATAACCCAAGAAAATACAAGCATGTGTTTTATAATCAAACTTGTGTGAATTATAATATCTCAAATAAGGATAACACAAGCAACCAAAAACTTTGAACAAGGTGTAATCAGGTTTATTATTGTGCAATATTTCAAAAGGAGATTAATTTTCAAGAACAAGAGAAGGTAACCGATTAATAATGAAAACAGCAGAAGTAAAAGCATCTTCCCAAAAATTCAGAGGCAAAGAAGAATGTGCAAGTAAGGCTAAGCCTACTTCAGTAATGTGCCTATGTTTTCTCTCAATTCTCCCATTTTGCTGATGGGAATAGGGACATGTTAATCTATGTTGAATACCATTGTCAAGCAAAAAGGTTTTGAAGGTATTGGAGGTAAATTCTCCACCATTGTCAGTTTGTAAAAACTTAATTTTGCTATCAGTAAAGTTTTCAATCATGGTTTTATACTGTTTAAAGGCCAAAAACACTTGAGACTTAGTCTCAAGAAGATATAAGGATGTGTACCCAGAATATGCATCAAGAAAGGAAACATAGTAGCGACATCCATACCGTGAAGGAACTGGAGAAGGGCCCCAAACATCCGCATACACCAGAAAGAGAGGTTGAGTATATGTATTTAAAGAGGTATGATAGGGAAGTTGGTGACTCTTGGCTCTACAGCAAGAATCACACAAAGAGGGATTAAACTCAGATTTAGGTATAGAAATCGAATTTTGTTTTAGAACAAAATCAACAATTTTTGGGGCAGCATGCCCTAGTCTGTGATGCCACAGACTCGAAGAAGAGAAAGTAGTGAGCATAGCAGTAGATCGAGAGGATAAAGCAGAAGGAACAGAGATATCTTGCAATTTATATATACCATTATTTTCAGTTCCAGAAATCAAGATTTGTTGAGTAGAAGGAGATTTAACACAACAGTGATGAGCATGAAACTCAAAGAAAATATTATTTTGTTCAGCAAATTTTTGGACGCTTAGAAGGTTCTTGACAACATCAGGGACATGCAACAGATTTTTGAGATGAAAAACAAGATTCGATCGTTTTGAAAACAAAGATGAGTTACCTGTATGCTTAATCGACATACCTGTGCCATCGCCGATGGAAACTTGTTCGGAGCCGGTGTAGTCGGAGCACTGAGCAAGGTTGGATTTGTCGTTGGTGAGATGGTTCGAAGCGCCAGTGTCCGGGTACCAGTCGGGATCTGAAACCGTCGATGGTGCGGCAAGGAGAGCACGCGGATTGTGGAAGGAGGATGGCGGCGACAGAGGGAGTGGTTGAGAGATAGCTCGAGATTGGGGCTGAGATGAGGAATTAGGGTTTTGAGAAGTGAAAGGGTTAGTGTAGCCTTGGTCAAAGCGAAAGTAACAATTCCACACAGAATGACCAAAACGTCCACATAACTAGCATAGGACCCGGTTATTGTTTTGCCAAGAACCACGGCCTCTGGGCCTAAAAACGCGCCCCCTGCCCCGATTAGCACCATATCTACTAAAATAAGCTCCATTCTTTTGGTTCGAAAACTGAGAACTTGAGTCTGGAAAATTGCTTGAAGACCGAGACTGTGCTATATTTGCCTGAATGAGAGGAGATTCTTCGTTCTTGTACCTCTCTAATAATTGTTCTTGAGTCATTAAAAATGCCTCTAACTCTGTAATACTCCATGCCTCTTTTCTTCACAGTACAAAAATACTAAAGGCTTTGTAGTCTTCATTAAGACCATCCAAGATTACTTCAATGTGTTCATCAATGGTGAGAGGTGATCCTACAGCTGCTAAGGCATCAACATTTTGTTTAATCTTGAGAAGATACTCTGGGGCATTCATACCTTGTTTCTTGATGGATTTCAATTGATTCTTGAGTTGTTTGACTTTGGATTTGGTGTGAGCAGCAAAATAGGTTTCAATGGTGTCCCAAATTTGGTAGGCATGGGTACACCCAACTACCCTGTTCTTGAAAGAAAGATCCATAGAATGCAATAACCATGTGACAATAGCATAATCTTCAAGAAACCATTCTTTGTATTGTGGAGTTTCTTTTTTTGAATCTTTGTCAGCATCAGAGGCAAATTGTGGAGGAATATTGGCTTTGAGCAGGTGATCACCCATATTTTGAGACATTAACGTGGAGAGAGCAATTTGACGCCATGGAAGAAAAGTCTTCTCATCAAGCTTATCGGAAATGGGAACCAGTGGGTTCTTATGGCTGGTGGTGGTAGAACTTGTCATTGTAGCAACAGATCTGGTAGCTCAAGGTGTCCTTAGGATCGTTCTGAGCTCTGATACCATCTAAGGTATCAGGCCCTATGGTGAAGAAGATAAGCTTAAGCTCTAAAGAACTAAAAGCAGAGAATAAGGAGAAAAGGAAAGAATATCTGAATGCAATATTTCATTGAATGAATGTAATGTATTTTTCACACAAGAAAGAATAGTTAACCCCTTAATATATACACAAGCCTAAAGGGTTAGAATAACAAACAGAAAACAGAAAAGATAACAGAACTGATACAAAACTAATACATCCTACAATAGATGTCTCTATGGAAAAAGGCGAAGGTCAGGATTTTGAAAAATAATTAGGGACAAATATGGAATAAAATTTTTAAAACAAAACTCGTGTCTCCATTTTACTGTGTCCTTCATTAGTGTCTCAGTGTGCCTTATGAAAAAGTGCACACTGAAAATTCATTTTAGTGCCTAGAGACACTGTGTCCTTGTCCCATTTTGTTTGTGTCTCTTTTAACAAACAGGTCACACATTGATAATGTCCTTGTCTCTGTGTCTATTGTCCCCGCAAACAAACGCACCATTGCTTCCATGTTTTCTTATACTATAAGATGAATCGTACGTCTAATATTTTCTACTAATTTTTGGTTATATTATAATGAATTCTTACAACCACCATGGATACCTTAGCAGCTCCCATTTCATTTCATTTGTTTGAAGATGAAAAATTACATTATACTGTACTTACAACAGTCTCTAATCTCTTTTAAATGTCTCTTTTTAGTTATGTATGATAATTAAGGTAATTATTAATTTTATTGAAAATAAATATTAGAATTAAAATTATAAAAATACTTACGATCATCAATTATTATATTTTTTCTCTCCTTCAAATAGATAAAAATATAAAAGTATATAATAGAAAAAAATGATTTTTAAATTTATAAAAAAGACAAATAAAAAAGGATCAAATAAAAATATAGAATGAGATATTTAAAAGAAATAAAAAAAAGTACTAATTATTAACCCAATAAAAAAATTTATATTAGTATAATTATATTGTGCAGGTTGATCACATGGTGTACGAGGGTGAGAACTTGTCGAGCATTCTACATGGATTTGATGAATCAGACTTTTCTTTTTCGCAATTCGAGGGTTTGAGAGTTGATAGCTCGGAGCTCATTGATGAAGATACCCAGTTTGCCCCTAGTGCCTCTTGCTCCAACACCGAAGCCACGAGCAATTCAGTAATTTCAGCATGTGAAGCCAACAAGAAAACCAATGGCTTCTTCCATTCTCTTGTCAGCAGGAGAAAGGGTGCTCCTCATAGGGCTCCTTTCTCCTAGCCTACCTAATAACCGCATCTTATATTCAATAATAATAATAATCATTAAAAAAACCAAAGGTACATTTTAACTATCAATATATATATCAATTAGCATTAGCATCGGTTATGAACAGATAAATGTTCTTGCTTTATTTTTTGTCATATATATATATATATATATATATTATATTATGCGTATGAAAATTAGAAGAATGTATAATATATATATGCATAGGTTTTATTATGGAATTTGTTTTCTACTCTTGATGATGACATATATCCCCATGCATTCTCAGCCTCCATAAAAACCCTTTCTGTATGTTCTCCTCATCATTCTTAGGATTTTTTCATTAATTAGCATCTTAATTAATTAGGTGGTTCTTGAAGCTAGCCACCTTTGATACAATGGAAAAATTTGTTATGTTGTTTTTTAAACACTTTGTTGTATGAAAAAATTGTGATGGAATAGAATTCATAACTTTTTAACCACAATTGGATATATCATCATTTGGTGAGACTCATTCACAATGTTTTCAGTTATGATTCAATAGTGGTCAATTGATCATCACCTTTTTTTTCTTCTTGCTTTACAATTCTTTTTACTTTAGAAAATGGTGTTATAATAATGATAATAATAAGATTATCATGTAGGATATTCATAAATTTCAGTAATAAAAATAATATTATATAAATTATTTTTTTGTCGACCTCCTTATTGTAGTGGTGATTATCCTATTTATCCTTAAATAAGGATATTCATAAATGCAATTAATGTTGAACTTTCATCATAGGATGAATGAATGCGTAGATCAATTGAAGCTCTGGATGTATCAATGAAAGGGGATATACTGACACCACTTTGATTTTGGTCAGTCATGTGAATTATTCATCTTCATTATTAGATAGAGAGTAGGGTAAGGGAATCCAGAATAATGAAATTAAGGGGTTCACACTCATAATACATCAAACTCTTCGAACTCAATCCCACTCTCCCAGGATTATATTCCTTTCTCCAATACAAAACAAACTAACTGAGGCTTTAGTAGGCCAACCTCCAGGAATCATTGAAGAAGATATCAGAGAAAAATCAATATACTTGTGGTTGGGTTCAATAAGATTTAATTTATTAATAATAAAAAAACAAGACTATTATATAATATATCATATTAACGTTTCTTATTTACACAACGAAAAATCAACTAAAATGGATCGATATATTAGTTTTGGCTCACAATCCTTGATCTATTTAAAACTAACTTTTTAAAGAGAACTTTATTTGGATCAAAAGTCTGTCAAATAGGTCTATTGAATGATTTGACTATTTTTTATTGTTCATTTTTCATATTACTATCAAAGAAAAATACTTGATTAGAGCGCTAATGTCGTTTAGGCCCTGCTCGTTGGCTTTGATTATTATTTTTATCTAAATCCACTTTGATATTTTTCATTATTATAGGATGATAAATGATAATTATACAATTTTTTAATTTTTATGTCAATAAATATATATATTATTTAGTAATAAATGATGTGTGAATCGTATTTCAATAAAGTGCACATTTTATTTAATGTTATATAAAATTATTGTCAATATGAAGATCATGAAAAAATGGTAAAATTTAGAAGGGAATTGGAAGTCTTAATAGTAAGAGTACATTATTTAATCTCAATATATACCAAACGTACAGTATGGTACAATTTAGTCTGATTCCCATCCAATTTATGAGGCTTGTCAAGAAAGAGCAACCAATAGGAATCATATGTTGTTCAGTAGCTTGCAATTGGATAAGTCAAAGAAATAAGTTGACTGAGCCCTTCTAATAACCACCAGTTCTAGTTCTAGTTCTAGCTCGTTCACATGTGTATTTTCCACTTCCACATAGGAAGCTTCAATAGTATCCGGTGTGTATATTTAACCAAACATCTCAAAGAAATAAGAGGTGTACTGATGTATGTACATATGAAACAGATATTACATATAGTTTATGTCCAATCGAAGAATAGCATTCTGTTCGTTTCACTTTCAAAATCAATTATGGTCGATCCAAATTTTTCTTGCTTTTTATAAAAGTTGACTTGAAACTCTATGTGTGTGTTTATGGATTAACGTTTGTAAATTGAGGTTCGGATAAACTTGATTTTTTAGAATTGATTTGGATAAAAATGAGTTGATGTCAATGTGATTTATGTTTGGATACTTTTATCTTAAAATTTATTATGATAAAATAAATATTGTTTGGATGATTAAAATAAAAACCACTTTCAAATGTATCTATACTATCTATAAAGGAGATTAGATAAAATAACTACCCTTTTGGTGTTCATACTCATTTGTATAGTTATTTTTTAATTCTAAAATTTAAAAAATTATAAAAATAAAATATATAAAAGATAATCATGCACCTCTATTTTCATGTTATTTCTTCTACTATTTATTTGATTTTTTTCTACACCTTTATAGAAAAATTAAAAAATATATATATAATATAACTCGAAAAAAAGGCGGTTTGGCAGGCACTTTGTGCCCGACAAGACACTAGTAATTACTAAAAAACATATCTGAATATAATATTTTATTACTTATATTTTTATTTCAAATTGATTTTAAATATATCAATAGACAACATTTATATTATTATAAAGAAATATATATTATTTAAATTAATATTATTATATAAATACTACAAATTGATAATATATTTATTATATAAAAAAGTTAAATAAATATTCGAGTTTGAGTGTATGTCATTTTGTTCTTGGAGTTTTTACTGAATAATTATCAATAAAAATAGAATTAGGAAAGGTTAAAGTTGGTAATTATAACTTTGATTTCTACATTTATTTTGAAATGGAAAAACCCCTGGGTATTAGGGATTAGAACCTTCATTAGAATTTTGGCTTTTTCTTTAACATTTTATGAGTGTTAAGAGTTATTATTCATATGTTTGGATTACTTTTTTAGTATATTTTTTAACTTTTTAAAATGTTTTTTCAAGTTTTTCTTGAAAAATTGAAATATTTAATTTAATTTTTTCCAAAAAAAATTTACACAAATTTCTAAGAGATAGTACTATAAAAAAATAAAATTTTTAAAAATCATTTATTATTAAAATCTCTATTTAAAAAATTATTAAATATAAAAACTTAATTAAGTTCTTTATTCAAAAGATTGTTGATGAAGCATATGATTTAAGGAGTTTAAAGACGGAAAGAAAAAAAGATAAATCGGTAAGTCCGTTACCATAAAAGACTGATCATGACCCCCTCAAAATTATTAGAAATGTATGTTAGCGCCGGTACAAGAAATATTTGCTTGATATTATAATAAAAAAAAGAGTATTGTAGGATATTATAATAAGAGTATATTAAACTTGGTATTATTAATTTATTATGACTTTATTATAGGAGTCGATTGTATTTATTTTGAAAATTTTATTTAATTTTCTAAAAGTTTACATTATTAATTTATTTTAAATTTTCGAATTCATTTTAAAATTAATAATTTCATATATATATTTTGATTGTTTTAATTAAAAAATCACTTTAATATTTTTTTATTCGGTCACTATTCTATTTTTTTTTTTTGATGGGTTTTCTCCTCGGGTATCCGTCGGCCGATAGCTGACGACTAATCCCTAGCTCCTGCGGAGATCACCTTTCGGTGGGTAGGGAGCTGGCCACAAGGTTTTCTGCATACACACCGCCCCAAGGATCGAAACCGGGTCGGTCACTATTCTATTATTTTGTCTTCCGTGCGGCTCTAATTTTTTTAAAAAATAAAAACTTTAATAATGGGCCCAAGACGAATCTAGGCCCAAGCCCAATAGAAGAGAGGAAACCGACATAGCAATCCTATATATGAGGAGTTCGGGGTTTAGAAACCTCATAACTATCCACCAGAAAAAACAAGAGACACCTCATAGCTGAGTAATAGTAAGAAGGAGAATGTTATATCCACAGTGAGAAGAAAAGATCACTTCTCTTATATGAATTCGTAGCAGAATATCCTCTCTTCCATAAAGTTGAGAATCCTCTCTTCCATATATTCTCAGAATTCTCAGAACGTGAAGACAAATAAAAGAAGAACAGTGTCAAGAACAAGAAAGCATTGGCTTCAAGTGTCCCTGGAAATCAGTTTCAACTGGGTCTCTCTTTCTTGTTCGTAAAGTCTTCCTATCTTGAATGCTAAGGGTGATATATGTCTTCTTTCTTTTTTGCATACGAATAAAGAAAGATTCACTGCATAATTGTATCATCAATCTTGATAGCTTGTGAAGAATTTGATAAGAATTGTTTCTAATGAATTCACTGCAATTGTGTTCTTGATAACTCAAATGTGCAAGGTATTAGACATCAATGCTTAAAGAACTGCACTTAAAGAAATGCTCAAGAAGAACTGCAAATAATACACACATATACTGGACTAATCATATGATATGGTGTAGTTTTAATTATATTCTGATATTGGAGATTTCAAGAACACAAGAATTACAAGAAACCAAACCATGATCCACAAAATGATCATTGTTGGCGAGTGACTGATGAAAGAGACACAAGAATTACGTCTAATTGATTGCTACTCAACGCCTGATTAATTTGATAAGAGTAAGTCAAAATTAATTTGATTATACAAATGCAAGAATTAAAGACAAAATTGTAAAGCAAAGGACAAAGGGCAGCATGGGAATTATGATATTCTGACAAATATATGTAAGCATATTATTTTTTGTTTTTAATTTTTTAAAGAAAAAAGAAAGGGGGAAAATGGTTACGGGCACGCCGCGTTGGTTAGGAGCAAGAGCAGCAGTAGCAGTAGCACTAGGAAGAAGTGATTGGAGAAGCTCCCAACACAAATTCAGAAAACAATCCATCGTCACCGTCTCTGCAATCGCAATTGCAACTGCAAAGAGAAAACAATCCTTTCCGTTATTCTGTTCTTCTTCTTCTTCTTCTTCTTCTTCGTGTTCTTCATCACCGGTGATAGTTTCTTGTTCTAGTTGCAGTTCAAAGATGTCTTACGAGAAGGAGCTTGCTGCTGCCAAGAAAGCAGCTACCCTAGCTGCTCGTCTCTGCCAGGCACTCCTCTTCCCATTATCGCCTTCCAAATCTTATTACGCCTCCGCAATTTTTACCCCAATCTTTTGCCATTATTATTATTTTTTTTCAGAATTCGGGCATTCTGTTGAAAAATTTCGTACTAGCTTTGCGCCATTGCATTTTCCAATTTTTAGAGCGGTAGCTACTGCTGCATGTCAATTCATGAAATGTTTTCATACAATTCATCGTCACTTGGACCAAACCCTATAACACAGCTTTACTCCGATCTCTTCTCTTTCTGTCTCTTTTTTGTTTTTTTTTGTGTGTGTTATTACTGCCTAAAAACAATTACTGGTTGTTGCTTTTTTGTGGTTTGTGCAGAAAGTGCAAAAGGCTCTGTTGCAATCCGATGTCCATTCAAAATCAGACAAAAGCCCTGTCACCGTCGCTGATTATGGTTAGTTTTCTCACTTATATGACCAAAACAAGCTAATTCATAAAGAGATTGCAATTTGAATCTCTACTTGACACTTGCATTTTGTTTGGTTTGAGTTACTGTGCATGTTGGTTGAGCTTGTGGCTTCGTTGTCTCTAATACGGTTCAGCTTGAAGAAACTTACTGTGGCTTTTGCAGCTATTTTCCATTCTAATTTGCTTTCTCATTATTTGAGGTTTGGCTGAAATGGAGATTCAACTAGTATACTTAAAGGGTTGTTGACATGTGGTTTACAGGTTCACAAGCCTTGGTTAGCTTTGTACTTGAGAGAGAACTTCCTTCTGAACCATTTTCTTTAGTAGCTGAGGAGGTGAAATTGTAAACTCTACCGATTTCTTGGACATGCAGAAATGTACTTTATTTTCTATGCTTGAATGTAAATTCTGGTTTTACTCTAGGATTCAGGGGATCTTCGTAAGGACAGTGGCCAAGATACATTGAAGCGCATCACAGAACTTGTCAATGATACTCTTGCCAGTGAAGGATCAGATAGTTTTACTGCTTTAACAACAGAAGATGTGCTTCGGGCCATTGACAGTGGTAAGTCTGAAGGTGGTTCTATTGGTCGGCACTGGGTTTTAGATCCAATAGATGGCACTAAAGGGTAAGTATTTTTTTTCCCTACTTAAATTTAGTTCAGTATGAATACACTCTCATCATGTCTATGCTTTATTTGTTCCTCTTCCTAAAAAAAATTGACTATTCATGTAGCATGGAATTGTTTGCCATATCTCATATCTTAAATATATGAATGCTGTCTAGCATTATAGATGGTGATTTTTTACTAAGAATTAAAGATTGTGGTAACTACTAGATCTTACTTCGATCAGAAATTAAGGACAAGAATGGAGATTCAATTTCATTTGCCATCACTTAAATACAAATTTACTATTTTGAAGTTTTTTTTTTCATATAAAAGAGTGTTTTAATTTTGACAAATAGACATTGTATGTCACTAGGAATGGTTAAATTGGCTATGTAATTTACCTAGACTTGTATTTATTTCCTTTACCTATCAAAATAATTGAACTATGGATTCAATAGCTTCTTTCCATCTTTAATTTCATAATTTACAGTCAGCATTTTTTCACTTGCATGGTTGCTTTGCTATTGTTGAGCTAATGAGCCATTGAATAGCTTACGCTTGTGAGATGGTGCAATAGGTTTGTAAGAGGAGATCAATATGCTATAGCATTAGGTTTGCTAGATGAAGGGAAAGTCGTATTGGGTGTCTTGGCTTGCCCAAATCTTCCACTGGCATCCATTGGCAGTAATCAGCAACCACCTTCTTCTAATGAAATCGGTTGTCTTTTCTCTGCTAAAATTGGTGATGGAACATATATGCAGGCACTGGAGGGTTCTACACAAACTAGGGTTGGTGCTTATTGACTGTTGTCTTATACTTAACACTTTTGCTGATGTACTTGGCAATTGTGCTATATCATCAATAATATTGTTTTCATCATCCAGGTGCATGTCAGTGCTACTGAGAATCCAGAAGAAGCATCATTTTTTGAATCTTTTGAAGCAGCACACTCATCCCATGACTTGTCTAGCTCCATTGCAGAAGTAATGCTATTTATAGTGTCAAATGTTTGTCCTTTTTGTTGTTTTTTGACTTTTTAGTTCCTTCTTTTAGTTTGTTCTGTTTCCTTCATTTTTAGATTTAATAGTCTGCCATGGCTCTAACATATTTTGACTTCATGAACAGAAACTTGGTGTCAAAGCACCTCCGGTCAGAATTGATAGCCAAGCAAAATATGGAGCTCTGTCCAGAGGAGATGGGGCTATATATTTGCGTTTCCCTCACAAGGGATACCGTGAAAAAATATGGGATCATGCTGCTGGCAGCATTGTTGTGAGTGGTGGGTATTTTACATCCTCTCCCTCTCTCCAGTTCTTTCCCTTTGTCCCATCTTTCAGTTAGAGCGTGCTAGAAATTGACCAATCTTTGCTTGGTAACATGCTCTGCTTAAAATAAGCAACAGTAACTATCCTGATTTTTCCATGGATAGTTTTGTGTTTATGTTTATCAAGGCCTATCGGGTCTTTTTCAATGTCTAGGTTTACTATGGTTAGGATTATACTCTCACGGATGAGTCATGTATTGAATAACATATAAATCACATGTAATGTGAGAATGAAACATGTTGAAGACAGAAGACTGTGACTTCCGTTCACATGTTCTAAACACTATATCTACCTAGCTAGGTTCCTGTATGGTTTTTTAAAAGGTTTCAAATTGAATGTCTTCTAATCTTCTGCTCATAAATCTTTGACTATTGAACTTCTGTAGAGGCTGGAGGTATTGTCACGGACGCTGCAGGGAACCCTTTGGACTTTTCAAAAGGAAAGTTTCTTGATATTGTTTCTGGTATTATTGTCACAAATCAGAAATTGATGCCATCACTTTTGAGAGCAGTTAAAGAATCACTCAGTGAGCAAGCTTCATCCTTGTGATTTCGGTTTAGTGTATGATTCAACTACAGAGCCTGATTCAATTGTGCTATCTGAAGCAATTAAAATACATGATTGAACTTTCGCTGATTGTTTAAGCTTTATTTTTGGAGGACCTTTCTCTCCTTCACGTACTCATTTTACCCTTCACCTTCTCTTTTCTCTCCTACTTTTAATAAACAAATATCTCTACTTAAAATTTTAGTTTGGTTAAATAACTCTTCTAGATTTACTTGTTAGATATGAGGTGATTATGACATGTATGATTTTAACAATATATTTTATGTTCTAAACAGCCCAAACTTTAGTGAATAATACACGATGGCAGTGACCTCATCATGTATCCAAATTGAGTTCGTTTCATGCATAGCCAGCAAATATGAGCCTTGAAGTAAGCTATTATCAACTGTTAAGCATTTCTTTAATGTATGAATTGTTGCTATGCTATATTTACGTAATATTGCTAGACATGCAATTATTTGTGTAATTCTGCTTGATTAAATTAGGCTTATACTGTAAAGTGAGTGTCTTACGTGTGTGTGTATTAAAAAATATGAACAGTATGCAATGATAAGACTTAGGAGAATAAAGAGTATAGAGAGGGTCATTGGAATTTTAAGCCAGTGTGGGCCATGACATGACATGACACCGTATGTATGTTATATAGTATTTGATAAAATGAAAGAGCATATCCGTATAATATATTTGACATATGCTCTTGCATTGCCTGACTCGATATGCCGTCGCTTTTCAATACCATATGGGTTGGGTCGGTTCGGTGCGTTAGGGGCAATCAGCCAAGAATTGAATTTAATTATTGTAATGTCATTGCTTGCTTGCTTGTAGATAAAATTATCAACCTAGCTAGAATACTTCCAAAGCACACTTTGTTTCAACAAATAAAACGCGTCCCTTGTGGTAGGTGCTTCAATTAAAGTCATTTTATGTTTTGGTGGCTAGCTACTGACTCTATTATTATGTGTGCGCTCAACCAGAGCTATAGGCAAAAATAATTATTCGGTAGTTAAAGTGTCTTTAACAGAGAAACCATTAGTTAGTCTTTTTTTGAAGAAAATAGAACATGAAAACAAGAGTCAAATGGTGAATTATTGTTTATAGTTGGTTGTGTTAACTTGTATTTAGATGTAGGCTTAGAATATTATAACGTTTTTTCGCTTTGGGTTTCATAAACAAAATAGTGACACATCTTGACTTATAAACCACATTTTTGCATCTCATAGATGACAGTGAAATGTTATCCAAGTAAGACTACGACTTATCTTATGAACTAGCAATCATATTTTATTTGATAATTATTTATGAAGTACCAATTCAATGATTCACTATTATTATTATTATTATTATTAAATTCTGCAAGTAGCACCCGAATCCAGTAGAAATAAATGGTGAGTTTTTCACCCTGTTTTCTTTTATATATATTTTACTGCAGAAGGAAAATAATCCAAATCGAGAGAGGGGGGATGAATATGATAGTAGGTGGTAGAGGGGCAATTGTGTAAATTAGTTGGAAGGGAGGGAGGTGGTTAGTGATTTGATTCTTGTCTTCCTCGCGACTACTACTTCTACTAGTAGTAGCACCACACTGTTGGGTTGGGTTGTGCTGTGTTGTGTTCTGTTTAGTTGTGTCTCCTTTCTCTTTGAGATCTGAAATCCAAAAAATGAGGGAACCATCGTCGGTGGGATTCGAAGGCAACGGCGCCGTTTCTCCGCCTCCCCTCCCGCCTCAGGCTCTTCTTGAGAGGCTCAAGGACTACGGTCAGGAAGACGCTTTTGCCCTCTGGGACGAGCTCTCCCCCGACGAGCGCGACCATCTCGTCAAGGACATCCAGGTAAATTCATTCATTCGTTCCACTTCCCTTTTTTCTTTTCCTTCTAGATGAGACTGGTCGTTTTCGCTTCGATTCGATGCCGTTTCGCTCCGAATTCGCCGAATCGAAGCTTCGCATTCGAGCATCTGCTTCTTCTGATTCTCGTTTTTCGGATCAGTTGAATAAATTATTCGAATTATATTCCATTTTTTTTAATTGTAGTTGATTAATCTGGTTGCGTGTTGCAGAGTTTAGATCTTTCGAGAATTGACCGGATTATCCGATGCTCACTTCGATCCCAAGGTATGGTTAAATGAATTTTTCAATTGAATCTAATCATGTGATTTTCACGTGCATGCATGTTGATGATGAATGGTGAATGGCGTGTTTGTGTGTGTGTGTGTTCAATCAGGGCTGCCGGCGGCTGCCATAGAGCCGGTGCCGGAGAACAGTGTGTCGACGGTGGATGATAGGACGCAGGAGGAAAGGGAGAGATGGTGGAAGATGGGTTTGAAGGCTATTTCTGAAGGCAAATTAGCTGTCTTGCTTTTATCCGGTGGCCAGGTATATCCATAATTGTGTATGTATAAATATTTCTTTGATGCATTTTATTTTTATTCACTGGCAATTGTTAGTATAATTATGATTAGGAGAATGATAAAGTCCTTTATAAGATTATATTATTATGATGACATTTAAAATCTAAAAATACATGCAATGACTTTGGTGTTTTTTTTTTTTTTTTAAAAATTATTTGATGATGGTGGTGAAGGAGATTAGAAGCAATACAATTTCTTTAGTTTTCAATCAGCATTATTTTGTTATAATGTCTACCCTCCTTTTTGGGATTGTTCTCCATTAGAGACAAGTTAAACTTCGTGGGTCTTTCATATTGATTCTCCCTAAAAAGCAACATCATTGGCTGAAAAGATGTGACAATGTAAAAGCACATGTTTTTTTATTCCTTAAAATAAGTATAATAATATGCTTTGATCATGTGTTACGGTATGCCGCTATGAATATGATGCGGCTTTTTTTTTTTTTTTTTCTGTATTTCACTTATAATACTAATCGGTAATAATTGATTTCATAGGGTGGATAAAGCTGTGGCTTTAACTTGGTTATTGTAATCATTAAGTACAATAAAGTTGCTTTTTTGGGTTACCTTCGTCTCTCTCATCTCGTTGGATTCCGCTACAAAAGCAAAAGAATATATATATTGGCTGCATCAACATTACTCGAATAATTAAACTTTAATCACTTGTGTTTCTCTTTTTCTTTTTGTTTATCACTTTAATCAGACCCTTTTCTTCTTTTGTCGATATAATATCGGAATAATTCAGCGGTATTTTACTAAAACGAGAACATTTGTAAAGTATGACATACAATGACCGACCACAACGAAGGATTATTTTTGTATTCTCTACTTATGTGGATGCTTACTGTTTTGAGTCTGAGTGTTAATTATGTAGCAATGACACAGTCTCTCTCAGTGCCATGGACCTAATGCACGTGGGCGTTTTTTTATGTATCATCCAGTTTCATTGTTAACTGTTAAATTTCCTGTACTCTGTTTTGGCTGACTTAAGAATGTCCTAAAATTATACATGCAGGGAACTCGCCTTGGAAGTTCAGATCCTAAAGGATGTTTCAGTGAGTATTTCTCACTTGATATTGAAATCAAATTATTGAAGCTAAAGTTTCTTCAGTTGGACGTGTTAATGTTATCTATCATAATAATGTTGTTGCACTGGGAAGTCTGCAAAATTCCATAAAGTTAAAATAAGTTATTCTGGGCCATAGATGAATTTGTTCTCTCCTCGTCAAAAACAAAATGTTGCATTCTTTTTCATTTCATCTTTGTTTTATTTTTCTTTTGTGTGGGTTTTGACTTTTAACCATGCTTATGAATTGCACACGATTTATTTCTATATAGACCCTCTAGTTCACATCCTGTTGGTTTAAAATGAAGCAGGATATACTCCTCATGAAAAGCAGAAAGCCAGTAATTGAATGTTGTGCACAAATGGGCTAGAAATTAGTTAATATTAGCATGTTAAAGTAGAAGGCAGCTCAATATTTCTGAGTGTAGAAACACTAACATTTTAGTCTAAATATGAATAGTAACTGCATTTCCTCTAATGTGGTTTAGTTTTCTTACCAATTTGTCTTGCCAAAGTTTCTGCTTAGTGTGACTCCTCAATTATGATAGGATAATCTACATTCCTATGAATTTTTTTATAAGGTTTAGTATATTTTCTCTTTTACTAATATATTTAAGTATTGGCATGTTTGCGAGGATGTGCTTTGATGGTGAATCATGGATTACGTCAGTTTTTTTATTAAATATTATTATCTTTAATTTTAGATATTGGACTTCCATCTGGAAAATCCCTTTTTCAACTTCAAGCTGAGAGGATTTTGTGTGTACAGAGACTAGCAGCACAAGCTACTGAGAGTAAGTCTCAGTTGCCTTGATTCAGATTATTCTTGCATTATTCTATGTGTCATCCTCACCCATTTATGTGTTTCAGGTTCTGCTTCTTCAGTACAAATACACTGGTACATAATGACAAGTCCATTTACTGATGAGGCAACACGCAAATTCTTTGAAAGTCATAAATTTTTTGGTCTTGAAGCAGAGCAGGCAAGATGTCTCTTTAAACTTTTGTCTTGTACTATGGTTCTTGTTTTACCATTGTTTGCTTACTTTGGACTCATCTCTTTGTTGTAGGTTACTTTTTTCCAGCAAGGGACCATTCCCTGTGTTTCCAAAGATGGTAGATTTATTATGGAGACTCCGTACAAGGTACGGTCTCGTTCTTTTTCTAAGCTTTTATTTATGCTTATATGCCTTTTTTCTCGCATTCTTTGCTTTCGTAAATTGATGTCAACTATTATCTCTTCCCCTCGTTTTCAATTATTTTAGAGACTGTAAATGTATCCAATTAGAAAATGAGCACATGAGGAGATCTTGTATTCACGAACAACTTATGGTTATGCCCCTTCTATAATTTTAATTATATATTTTACCTGTTAACCCTATAGCTCCATTGTTTGTATCACCTTATTTTGAATTCTGGCTGGTGGTTTGATATTTTAAACTTTAAAAGCCAGGTAGCAAAGTCTCCTGATGGGAATGGTGGAGTGTATTCAGGTATCTTATGGTTTATACGTGCTCTTTTATATCTTATTCAGTTATTCCAATCTGCATGGCTGACAGTGACTTTTGTTTTCTGAAAATGAAAAGTTTTACATATTGTTTGGACAAACTTGAATACTGATTATTATTATCGTTGTTGTTTTTTGATTCAGCTCTGAAATATGCCAAATTATTGGAGGATATGTCCTCAAGAGGAATTAAGTATATTGATTGCTATGGAGTTGACAATGCACTGGTGAATTTTCTTTGCCTTTTATTTTGTCTCTGGAATGGAACTTGTCTTTTTTTCCGGGTCACTACTCAGTTCTTGTTTAAACATGTGTTGATTTGGAATTGTGAAACAGGTTCGAGTTGCCGATCCAACTTTTTTAGGTTATTTCATTGATAAAGGTGTAGCTGCTGCTGCAAAAGTTGTCCGCAAGGTAACAGGCTGGTTTTTCTTTTAAACAATAATTCAATTAATTTCATGGTTTGCCTATCTTATACCTATAAATTCTTGTCATGATATAACAGGCATATCCACAAGAAAAGGTTGGTGTGTTTGTGCGACGAGGTAAAGGTGGACCTCTTACTGTAGTGGAATACAGTGAGTTGGATCCATCACTTGCTTCTGCGGTCAACCAAGCAACTGGCCGTCTTCGTTTTTGTTGGAGTAATGTTAGTCTGTGATTCCTCTATATAATATCATATCTTCTGTTTTTTGCACTCACTTTGCTAGAACTTTGAGGATCATAGCCCTAAAACTTTGGCTATGATCTTCTAGAATGGCTACACTTCCTAATTAAGTGGAAGCCAAAGGATCAAAGTTTGATAATGACGCTCTGAGTTCCAAACTGAAGCTTTTCTTCTTTGATATGATCATATATTATCATATAGTTATGTGCCTTATATCAATGATTCGGGTCTGAACTAAAAGATTTCTGAAAGATAAATTTACTTATTTAAGTTTTCTTTTTCTTGATTTGGTTGTCGATCAATCAAAGGAAGAACATAGTAAAGATAACCTCATAATGACTCAGTGGTTTCAATCAATCCATGTGGCCAACCCCATTAATAGGGTAACGGTTGTTGTTGTATGATATGAATGCTATTGTGTGGTCATATGTAAGAACAAATATTCATGTATAAATGACCAAAAAAAAAATTTTTTCTTCATATTTCATAAATTGATTATTGCTTTGCTGGTTGCATTTTAAATGTTTTCCTGATTTCTTACTAACTTTTTGATTTCAGGTCTGTTTACACATGTTCACCGTAGATTTTCTAAATCAAGTGGCAAATGGCCTTGAAAAAGACAGCATGTATGTGCACTCCCTTTTTTGCTTGCCCCTTGCCCCCATTATCTGTCCCATCCCTTCTTTTCACTGTCATTTACAAGACATGCAACCTTGTAGTCTCAGTGTTATATAACCAAACTCAGGCTAAAGAAAAGACTATATAATCAATTTGATGGTAGAAGAGAGCATTATGCTACTTAACTAGTTTATTAAAAGGACATTGGACCATTTTGGAAGATTGATGACAATTCTTCTGATGCTCAAAGATGTCTAACATATCAGTAGTTGATATCATGATGTAGAATCCAGATCTGATCATCTTTGTCCCCTTTGAAGATTAAGTAAATATTTTGGGGTGATAGACCTGTTAGGTGCGAATATCAATTGTCAGATTGAAATGTAAAAAGGATAACAGCAGACAAGCAGAAGCATTGCATGTCATGCATCCATTTTTTTTTATATCTTTCTTGTACCACTTTATTTTTTAGAATTAAGTAGATTTAAATATGGTTCAACGGTAAGTGCTCGGAAATTGACGTATCGTTTTACCATGGTAAGTGCTTAACTTTTACTCAAAAAGTTCACGAAGTATAAATATGGTTAAGTTCAAAATGGTATTGATATTACTTTTGGCCCATTTGTATTGTAGAATCCACCATCTTCTACATGTTTTATTGATGTTGACCCATTATTGATTTCATGTGCAGATACCATCTTGCAGAGAAGAAAATCCCATCGATACATGGATATACAGTGGGATTAAAACTCGAACAGTTTATATTTGATGCATTTCCATATGCTCCTACAACTGCACTTTTTGAGGTGACTACAATTCTCTAATTTTTATATGGAACTCTGGCATATTCTTTCCTGGAATAATTTTTGCTTAAGGATGCTACCCTTATTATTGGATATTTTATGCATCCACATTCAGGTACTACGGGAGGAGGAATTTGCACCAGTAAAAAATGCAAATGGATCGAATTATGACACTCCTGATAGTGCGAAACTGCTTGTTCTTCGACTCCATACTCGTTGGGTAGTTGCTGCAGGTGGCTTCTTGACACACTCGGTGCCTTTATATGCAACAGGCAAGTTACACCTCTAACATCGACAGAATATAGTGGAGAAAAAGTAGAGATTAGTATTCTTTTTGCCAGAGAAATGGCTATCTAATTTTACTTTTCCCGGATTTTAATGAAAGGTTGTTCCCCCCCTCATTTCAGGTGTTGAAGTGTCACCACTCTGTTCATATGCTGGTGAAAACCTGGAACCTATATGTCGAGGAAGAACATTTCATGCACCTTGTGAGATTACTTTCTAGTTCCCTAGCTACCCATGTTTCTGCGGCTTTAATTGTGACGTTCACAACAATGGCGGAGTTTTCAATCTCATACATCATGCAAGACTAAATTTGTGTATGCAACCCGATACTCACTTGTATCATCAATATATATGTATCTTCTTCAATCTTGTTTTCATTGGATTTTGTTTTTTAGGCTTCTAATTTGTTTCTAGAGTTGCTGAGGAATGTACATGTTTCATAATTTTTCTGAGCATTTATTTGCCTTGAAGACTTGTCATATGCCAATGCCATCCCGTTTTCCTTTACTCTCAATACTTGCGGAAATACTAAAACTCCATGCCTTGTTCCATCCTTTTTCTATTGCTTTCCGCATCAAGGTTTTGAATCAAGTAAAGTATTCATTGTGAGAAAATCAGATGTTAAAAATCTTTATTTCTTCATGTGTTTTTGTAGAACTTTCAATTCATTATTTAAAGTTTTGGGTTTTTCGCCCCCGACCCGAAAGATATGACTTTCAAATCCCATTTCTATCGAGTGAGGAAGGAGAAATAATGTAAAAGCAAGTGATTAATCAGTTAGATTATTTAGTGACAAAATGGAAGCTATTCCTTTGATCACTTGTATTTTAACCCCAAATGTTTTCACTTTCCCACACGGACCCCCATCTCATCTGACTATGCCTAATTTTTGCAGTGTACCATTTTTCTCACGGTACTCTTGTTTTGTTCCTTGCTTGTGTGTGCTGTGCCCACCTTCATAAATAACAGAATCCGTGACTCGGGACATAGAAAGGGGCCAAAATGAATTACGTCTCATTAAGAAGAAACCGACAAAGGAGACAAGTACGCGTTGAGAGATTAAAGTGCTGATTCAGAGATCAAGCAATAAGACATTTGGTGGGAACAAGGTCCATTATCTTATCTTAAATGCTTAAGTGTGCTTTGCTCTTCTCAACGGATACTCTATCTATCTTTTCATTCCATAAGACATGGCGGAGATGATGCAGTTGAAATCATCCGACACACGCTCTAGCACTAGCGTTACTAAAAGCCATTAAAAGTAATGGATATATAAAACACTTGCATTACTTGTTCACAGAATTAGAACCATAACATTACAGATTCAACCTCAAGAATAAGCAACACGTTAGAGAAAGCAACTCAACACAATTATAGAGATCTCAATCAACCAATAAAGAGAAAAAAGGTACCTCTGGTGCAGTCAAGCCACTGTACATGCTAAAAAAATTCAAATTCATCCACTGTCCTCGTTTACAAGAACATGAGAAAACAATTCCACCAGATTGCTACTCACTACAGCAAGAGGGCATGTAAACATCCACTCCACCCAGCACACAGGCAAGCCGAAAGCATCTTATATAAGATCAGCAACATTCATTGGCATTTCATCAATCTGAGTACTGTAATATTGCTCGATATCTCTCAGGATCTTTATATCATCACTTTTGACAAAGTTTATTGCAACACCCTGCAAACAATGATAAGGGTTAATTGTAGTAATTGTATAGGAATAGCTGTGGAAGAAAAGTCGGACTACAGGAGCACGATAATCAACATCTATCGACAGGTATTTTAGAAATCCTCTCAATGTGCAAGACAAAGTTTCTGAAATGAAAACCAGACAAATTGAACTAAAACTATCTTAGGTATTAGCAATACCTTGCGTCCAAAACGCCCAGAGCGGCCAATTCGGTGAATGTATAGCTCTCGATTATTTGGAAGGTCATAATTGATAACTAGAGAAACCTGATTACAGAAGGAAATGTACAGATCAATAAAAAAATGTGTCAAAACAGCAGAGCACATGAAGAGCTAGAGATTCAAAGCTACAATCAGAACAACAAATTTTTGTTGAACAAAACATGAAATGACAGGGCACGAAAAGGTAAGCAACTTGCCTGCTGTACATCAAGGCCACGGGCCCAGACATCCGTGGTTATTAGCACTCTGGTAGTTCCGGCCCGAAATTCTGCCATGATAGCATCTCTTTCTTTCTGAGGCATGTCACCATGCATTGATGAGACAGTGAAATTATTGTTGCGCATTTTTTCAGTCAACCAATCCACCTGTTCCAAAGATATTAACAAGAAAGGGAAAAAAAATACATAAGACCACAATGAACAAATAGTCAAATATAGAATATGATGAAATAAACATGAAACAGCAGGCTTATACACTATAAAGCCTTTGATAGTTTTGTTCACCTTCCGTTTAGTGTTACAAAATATAACAGCCTGAGTGATAGTGAGTGTATCATAAAGATCACATAGGGTATCAAATTTCCATTCCTCCCTTTCAACTGCAACAAAAAATTGCTTGATGCCCTGTCATAAAAGGAAAGGGGGAACACATCAAAATCCAGTAACTCTAAAGATTATTAAACAATGTAAAATCACTGATTACCTCCAATGTCAATTCATCACGTTTTACAAGGATCCTCACAGGATCTGTCATGAACTTACTAGTCATCTCCAGTATTTCATGAGGGAGAGTGGCAGAAATCAAGACAACCTACATAGTAAGAACTAAATGAGTCAGAAATTGCAATATAACTGGAATGCGATTACAAAAAGAATTCATACAAGATTGTCACCCCCCCCCCCCCCTCGCTGCCACACTTTGAAATGTGTGAAGACACTAAATCAACAAATCCAATTTCCAAACCGGAAAACATGTTAACTCGCAACAAACACAGCTTCAAGCTCTTATTTTCATATCCCAATTAATCAGTAAATTTTCGGTGCCGCAGATTTCTGGTTTGCTTCATTGCCCTTCTAATTCCACACACCTTAAGCATTATAGCCTATAGCGAAGTAACCAATAATTCCACTTGCCAACGACTTCCTATTACAATATGAATTTAGGCTTATCTTACTCACTAATCACTAAAAAAATAAACATACAACAATAAAAACCAAGTCTTTTACCGCTACATGCAGGGGCGGATCTATGAAGAACCTTAGCGGGGCTTATGCCCCCACTGATTTTTTATTTTTCATTAAAATATATATAAGTGTATATATTTTGCTCCCATTGTATTATTAAATTTGCCCCCACACTATTAAAAATTCAAAAAACATCGTCTTATATTTATATATATTAACGATGTAATATTTTCGCCCCCACTATTAAAATTTTCTGGATCCGCCACTGGCTACATGGGTTCACAAATACAATGCAAATAATGTCATTGAATCACTAAATAAACACATCAAATTATCATAATCAGATATGAAATTGTATAACAAATAACATTCCACACATATAATACCTGAAGATCTGGTGGGAGGTACCTATACACATCATAAATTTGATCTTTAAACCCTCTGCTCAACATCTCATCAGATTCATCCTGTCATTATAAACAAAAAAGAAAATAAGCTAGTAATCATTATATGATAGCAACACAAACAACAAAATGAAACACAATAAAACTCACAAGAACCAATAACTTGATAGCTCTAGTCCTCAAAGTCCTCCTCTTGATCATGTCACAAACCCTTCCAGGGGTTCCAGACACCACATGAACTCCATACTCCAGCTTCCTTATATCTTCACCAACACTCTTCCCTCCAATGCACGAATGCGCCTGAATGTTGATGAAATCACCTATCGCCAATATCACCTTCTCCGTCTGCGCCGCCAGCTCCCTCGTCGGCGACACGATCAACGCCTGAACCCTTTCAAAAATCAAACAATCCCGCACACACACAATCAAACATCTCATCGTTAAAAATCAAAACATGGAGGATATATATATATAGAGAGAGAGAGAGAGAGAAATTTAGGGTTAGGGCTAGAGGACGAACTCTCGGACGGAGGTGTCGACGAGCTGGCAGACGGTGAGGGCGATCATGGAGGTCTTGCCGGTGCCGGACTGGGCCTGGGCGATGACATCACGGCCCTGGATGATGGGCAAGACGGCGCGTTGCTGGATGGCGGAGGGCTTTTCGAATCCGTACTGGTAGATTCCCCGGAGGAGGTCGTCCTTTATCCCCATGTCCTCGAAGCTCGCGATCACCTTTACTCCCTCCGTCGTCTCGAAGTCCATGTCATCCGGCGCGTTCGTCACGCGCCGCCGCTTGGCTGCAACCGCCGCCGAGGATGAAGGACCAGCTTCTGCCATCGCGACTACGCACGCCGGAAGAGGAGGAGGAGGAGAGTAGGAGATAGAAGCCGCCGCTCACACACAGACTCGACAGAGCGAAAGCGTACAAAAGGAGATAACAAAATAAAATCAAATTATTTTTTAATATTATTATTGGCCAACCACCGGCTTTTGTGCCCCTTTCTGTTTTTAGAGGTATTATTATATCTAGTAGAATTATGTCAGGGATATTAATTATGTGATTTAATATTTTATAAGTTATATTTTTTATTTTATAATATAATGAAAGAATATGAAATCTCATATTTTAAAATATATATAATTTAATTTTATTATATGTAAAAAATTTATATCTTCAATTTCTACTATATGTGAAAAATTCATGTGATTCAATATTTTATAGGCTATAGTCTTTATTTTACAATACAACTAAAAATATTGTGAAATCAAATATTTTAAAGTATATAGTCTTCAATTTCTGTTATATGTAAAAAAAATCGGGTTATTCTATATTTTAAAGACTATAGTCTTTATTTTATAATACAACCAAGAAAAAAAGTGAAATAACATATTTTAAATAATATAGCCTTCAATTTCAACTATATGTGAAAAATTCATGTGATTAAATACTTTATAAGTTATAGACTTTATTTTATAATACAATAAAAAAATTGTGAAATCTCACATTTTAAAGTATATAGCCTTCAATTTCTACTATGTGAACACTTTATGTGATTCAATATTTTATTATAGACTATAGTTTTTATTTTATAATACGATCAAATAAATTATGAAATCCCATATTTTAAAGTATATAGCCTTCAATTTCTACTATATATGAAAAATAATGTGATTAAATATTTTATAGGCTATAATCTTGATTTTATAATACAACAAAAAAAATGTGAAATCACATATTTTAAAGTATATACCCTTCAATTTCTACTATATGTGAAAAATTCATGTGATTCAATATTTTATAGGCTATAATATTTATTTTATAATACAACCAATAACAATGTGAAATCACACAATTCAAAGTATATAACCTTCAATCTCTCCTATATGTAAAAAATTCATGTCATTTAATAGTTTAGAGATTGTAGTCTTTATTTTATAGTCTATTCAAAAAAATAATGAAATATCATATTTTAAAATATATATTCTTCAATTTCAACTATATGTAAATAATTCATATGATTCAATATTTTATAGGCTATAGTCTTTATTTTATAATACAACAAAAAAATATTGTGAAATCACACATTTAAAAGTATGTAGTTTTCAATTTGTGATATTTTGTAAAAAATTCATGTGATCCAATATTTTAGATGTTATAGTCATTATTTTATAGTCTATTGAAAAAATAATGAAATCTCAGATTTTAAAGTATGTAGCCTTCAATTTCTATTATATGTGAAAATTTTAAATTTTTGTGGTTCAATATCTTATATGTTATAGTTGTTATTTTATAATACAACCAAAAAATTGAGAAATCTCATATTTTAAAGTATACAACCTTCAATTTATACTATATGTAAAAAATTCAGATTATTCAATATTTTAAATATTACAATCTTTATTTCATAATACAAAAAGAAATGTGAAACCTCTCATTTTAAAGTATATAACCTTAATTCCTATTGTATATGAAAAATTCACGTGATTCATTATTTTATAGGTTATAAACTTTATTTTATAAATACAACCATAAAAACTGAAAAATCTCACATTTCAAAGTATTTAGCCTTCAATTTCTACAATATATGAAAAATTCATGTGATTCAATATGTTATAGGCTATAGACTTTATTTGATAATACAACAAAAAAAATTATGAAATATCATATTTTAAAGTATATAACCTTCAATTTCTACTATATATATATATAATATTTATATATATATATATATATAATATTTATATATATATATATATATAATATTTATGTGATTCAATATTTTATTACATGCTTTAGTCTTTAATATAATCTTTATTGAACTATTAGCTATATGATATTTGTGTGAAGAGATTAACATGCTATAACCTGGTTTATTTTTGGTAAATTAATGTGAATTATTTTAAGTAATACTAGTATAGTACATACTAGTATTTATATAATTTATAAGGATTAAATCGTTTCATCCCTTTATTTTACTTGATTTGAGCTATAAAATTGTTATTTACTTGTTTTCTGTCAGTTGGATTACTTACATCAGAGTTCATTATAGAGGAACGTGATATAGCGAACGAAGCCCGCCGAGAACACTGCATGATTATATGTGGCTTAAGATAAATCTCAGGTATAGTTCTAATTAAAGAATATAAAAAAATATAAAGAAAAAATAATAATAAATAATACAATTTAAAATTAAAGGATTTAAAGCAGCATGACAATGGCAATGGAAGGAACTTGGAATTGTATATTGAAACTCAGCTACGTGTCACTATGAGATGACAATCAATTATGTATGTAATGTAACCATATTTTTCTTGATCTTAAAAATAAATAAATAAAAGATCTTTGAATGTTTATTTTTTGGGGTGGGGAACACAGATCTTCGGATGATTATGTGGTCAATTTTTTGCCAAATCCCCGTTTGGACGGTGTTTGATATTGTGAATGTGTGAACACTTCAAATCATTCTTATTCTACTCTAAATCAACGAAACATAGTTATTATAGGTAAAGTCTCTATTCGAGCTTTGTAGATTGAAAAAATTTTCGTTGAAAGTTTCATTTGTCATTTTTAAGTACGCAATTTAGGGTAATGAATTAATTGGGACGAAGCTCCGGACACGGTGAGGAGAAAATAAATAGTTAATTAAGCAAATCAAAGTCCAAATCGATGATTGATCGGAGGAACAAACCCTAATTAAAGACAATTTTTTAAGTAGAAGTACGAGTTAGAAAATTAGAATGCCATAATTTTTCCAATAAAAGAAAATAAAAGAAAAAAAGATAAAGAATGAAAAATATCAGAGGCAGGAACATAGTCAAACGATAGGAAAAGGCCACGTAAGACATTCGGAAACCATAGCCACTCCCTCTAAAACCACACACCCTTTCTCCTTCCTTCATTCATCGCAATTCCTCTCCTCTGAACCCAAACAAGGTTCAGCTCTGAGTTTCTTCTATTATCATCTTCTCTTTTCCGTTCTCGTATCTCTATCACATTCTAAGGTATTTATTTACTTCCCTTCTTTTCCATGCTTTCATTCTTCATTTCTCTCTGCTCTGCTCTGCTGTCTCACTCATACCTTAGTTTGCTCTTCAAGAATCTTGACCCTGTTATTATTATTTTGCCTATTCCTTAGTAATTTGACTATTGTAGATGATAATGGTGGACCCTTTGATCTAAAAAGTTCATGTCCCAAGTTATATATAATAGTACTATTTCTTTCCATCAATTGAACCTTTGGAATTTGTTTCTTCCTTTGTTAATTTGTGTTATAGGTAATTAATTTACCACCACAAGTCAAGTGGTACTTGTTCAACATTTATTTTCATGCTATTCACTGAAATTTTCAGTGTTTACAAACGTTAGTACTTATGTTGGATGCTCGATGATGCAGATGGCAGCACCATCAGCATGTCTCGTTGGGAATGCTTTATCAACAAGGAGCAATAAAATAACACTCGGCAAGGACTTCAATAGAAGATATCGCATCTCATCTTGGAGAATTCATCAATTCAAGGCATCAACCATAAAGGCATCCTTGGAAGAAGGACAAAGCAGAAGCAGACGAGGGTTTCTGAAATTTCTGGCTGGAAATGTTGGTTTTGGATTGCCTGCATTGCTGGGAAGTGGCAAAGCCTATGCTGATGAACAAGGGGTTTCTTCCTCCAGAATGTCTTATTCGAGGTTCCTAGAGTACTTGGACAAGGGTAGGGTTAACAAAGTGGATCTGTATGAGAATGGATCCATTGCTATTGTTGAGGCTATTTCTCCTGAATTGGGAAATAGGGTGCAGCGTGTGAGAGTTCAACTTCCTGGGCTTAACCAAGAGCTCCTTCAGAAGTTTAGGGAAAAGAATATTGACTTTGCAGCTCATAATGCTCAGGAAGATTCGGGTTCTCTTTTGTTTAACCTGATTGGGAATCTGGCTTTCCCTTTGATCCTGATTGGAGGGTTGTTCCTTCTCTCGAGACGATCTGGAGGGATGGGAGGTCCTGGTGGGCCTGGATTTCCTATGCTTTTGGCAATCCAAAGCAAGTTTCAAATGGAACCAAATACTGGAGTGACATTTGATGATGTTGCTGGGGTGGATGAAGCCAAGCAGGATTTTGTGGAGGTCGTGGAGTTTCTAAAGAAGCCTGAAAGGTTCACGGCTGTTGGGGCTCGCATACCGAAAGGTGTTCTCCTTGTTGGTCCTCCAGGAACTGGAAAGACATTGTTAGCCAAAGCTATTGCAGGTGAAGCTGGTGTTCCATTTTTCTCGATCTCCGGTTCTGAGTTTGTTGAGATGTTTGTTGGTGTTGGTGCTTCGCGAGTCCGTGATTTATTCAAGAAGGCTAAAGAGAATGCCCCTTGCATTGTGTTTGTTGACGAAATCGATGCCGTTGGAAGGCAAAGAGGGACTGGAATTGGTGGAGGGAATGATGAAAGAGAACAGACCCTCAACCAACTTTTGACAGAAATGGATGGGTTTGAGGGTAACACTGGTATCATTGTCATTGCAGCAACTAACAGGGCTGACATTCTTGACTCTGCTTTATTGAGACCCGGTCGTTTTGATAGACAGGTAAGGTTATATTAGGAATTACTTCATGTTCTATTAATGAGAAAACCACTGAACATAATGCCTTTTGCAGGTAATGGTTGATGTTCCAGATATGGGAAGGACTGAAATCCTAAAGGTTCATGGTGGCAATAAAAAGTTTGAGGCTGATGTTTCGCTTGATGTGATTGCAATGAGAACACCTGGATTTAGTGGAGCTGATCTTGCAAATCTCTTGAATGAAGCTGCTATATTAGCTGGTCGGCGTGGAAGGACAGCAATTTCATCTAAAGAGATTGATGATTCAATTGATAGGATCGTGGCTGGAATGGAAGGAACAGTGATGACAGACGGGAAGAGCAAAAGCCTAGTGGCATACCATGAAGTTGGGCATGCCATTTGTGGGTAAGAAATTAGGCTTCCGTTTCGTCTTTCAAGTAGACGTCGTGTAAGATTGTTAGAAGCTGTTTAGCTAACAATTCCCAGAATGTTCTGAAACATTTTTCCCGTTCTTGCTCGCAGAACTTTGACTCCCGGTCATGATCCTGTCCAAAAAGTAACACTAGTTCCTCGTGGTCAAGCTCGGGGTCTTACTTGGTTCATTCCTGCCGATGACCCGACTCTGATATCCAAACAACAGCTCTTTGCAAGAATTGTTGGAGGATTAGGAGGTAGGCTGCTGAGGAATATTTTTGGTGAGCTGAGGTTACAACCGGCGCCGCTGGTGATCTGCAACAAATCACTGGTTTGGCAAAACAGGTACTTTGCTAATTAATATTACATACTTTTTTGTCATAATCTTCTAGCATAGTCTCAAGCAATGTGAGACTAAACGCTTTGGAAATACACTTTGGTATCACAAAAACAACATTTCATTCCTTATCCTCATGTGATGTTTGGAAAACTCTTGCAGATGGTAACCACATTTGGAATGTCTGATATTGGTCCTTGGTCACTTATGGATGGATCGGCACAAAGTGGTGATGTTATCATGAGAATGATGGCAAGGAACTCAATGTCGGAAAGGCTTGCAGAAGACATCGATGCTGCCGTCAAGAGGATCTCAGATGAAGCATATGAAATCGCATTGAGCCAAATAAGGAACAACCGCGAGGCAATTGATAAGATCGTGGAAGTCCTTCTGGAGAAAGAAACATTGACAGGAGATGAATTCCGCGCTCTGCTGTCTGAGTTTGTCGAAATTCCGGCCGAAAATCGGGTCCCTTCTTCAACTCCAGTACCAGCCACTGTTTGAATTGAATAGCCTTTGTGTAGTATCTGAAATATGTATATCTTAGAATACCCTCCACACTTCATCTTTATAGTGTTAACAACCGAGAGTATTATTACCAAAAGAATCAGTGTTTGTGTGTAAAAATACGCAGTTTCTTTTAAGTCTGCAATACAGGGTAACCTTTGTGAACAATAACAGAACATTAATTCCTGGTGTATAATTGTAACTTCGATTGCAATTTGGTTGTATTTGTGTGTTCTGTCCTGTTTGGCACCAATGCAAAGGTTGATTAACATTGTTGAGATGGTGGTTGAGACTACGATTAATTTATATTATTATATAGGATATTCTTCAAAATAATTACTTTTTGGTATCCACACTTATAATAATAATTAGCAGGAGTGCAGAAATTTGAGTAAAAATAATAATTAGCAAGACTGATTAATCATCTTCATGACATGATTAACAGATTAATTGTTTCTCAAATGATATTTTTTCTATCCGTAATTTGCTCAGGGAACTTTTGAAAATAAATATACTCCCGAAAGTAAATCATATTAGGAAGCGACATTTTTCAGTTCTGACGACAATATAAAACATGAACAACACATAGTATTGCATGGGCAGGTTTGGTCTTCCTCGTATCAGGTTCTCTTTTGTTTCTGTGCCTAACATTTTTCTGAAACCCATCTCTCACTTCTCCACCATTACCTTCAAAACCCCCTTGCAAGATGGATACTTTTCACATGCCAAAGAGCAATTTGCCACCTTGTGTTCTAAAGGGCACATCAAAGAAGCGTTTCAGAGCTTCGTTTCTTTGATTTGGGCACAACCTCGTTCATTCTCGAATCTCATCCAAGCATGCATACCAAAAAAGTCTGTTTCTTTTGGGAAACAGGTTCATTCTTTGATAGTAACTTCTGGGTGTTCCTCAGACAAGTTCATCTCCAATCATCTCCTCAACCTGTACTCGAAGTTCGGGGAGCTTCAATCTGCTGTGGCACTGTTTGATAGAATGCCTAGGAGGAACATCATGTCATGTAACATCATGATCAAGTGCTACCTAGAATTGGGTATTTTCGAGAGTGCCAAGAAACTGTTTGATGAAATGCCTGAGAGGAATGTTGCTACTTGGAACGCAATGATCACGGGGTTGGCCAAGTTTGAAATGAATGAGGAGTCTTTGTTCTTGTTTTTGAGGATGAATGAGTTGGGTTTCATGCCAGATGAGTATTCGTTGGGTAGTGTGCTTAGGGGATGTGCACATCTAAGAGCCTTGTTTGCAGGGCAACAGGTTCATGCTTATGTTATGAAATGTGGGTTTGAGTTTAATATGGTTGTTGGATGCTCTTTGGCTCACATGTACATGAAAGCTGGAAGTTTGAATGCCGGAGAGAGAGTTATCAAATTGATGCCAAATTGTAATGTTGTTGCTTGGAATACACTTATGGCAGGAAAAGCTCAAAATGGGCACTTTGAGGGAGTTATAGATCAATACTGCATGATGAAAATGGCAGGTTTTAGACCAGATAAGATTACTTTTGTGACTCTGATCAGTTCATGTTCAGAGCTAGCCACACTTGGTCAAGGGAGGCAAATTCATGCTGAAGCAATCAAATCAGGAGCTAATTCTATAGTTGACGTAGTTAGTTCATTAGTCAGTATGTACTCTAGGTGTGGATGCTTGCAAGACTCCATCAAAGTTTTCTCGGAAGGCAGAGAGCGAGACATTGTGTTATGGAGCTCAATGATAGCTGCTTACGGGTGTCATGGGCAAGGAGAAGAAGCTATCAAGCTCTTCAATGAGATGGAACATGAGAATTTGCCAGGAAATGAAATTACATTCTTGAGCTTGCTATATGCATGTAGTCATTGTGGACTGAAGGACAAAGGGCTTGATTTCTTTGATTTGATGGCGCAAAAGTATGGACTCAAGGCTAGATTAGAGCACTATACTTGTGTGGTTGATCTATTAGGCAGGTCTGGTTGTTTGGAAGATGCAGAGGCTATGGTACGATCAATGCCTGTGAAACCAGATGCAATTATATGGAAAACACTATTATCTGCATGTAAAATCCACAAGAATGCAGAAATGGCAAGAAGGATTGCAAAAGAAGTTCTTTCAATTGATCCTCAAGACTCAGCTTCATATGTTCTACTCGCCAATATTCATGCTTCAGCTAATAGGTGGCAGGATGTTTCTGAGGTGAGGAAGGCCATGCGAGAAAAGATGGTGAAGAAAGAGCCAGGCATAAGTTGGGTAGAAGTGAAGAATCAGGTTCACCAGTTTCGAATGGGTGATGAATCTCACCCACAATCCATGGAGATTAATCAGTATCTGGAGGAACTAACTTCAGAAATGAAGCTGAGGGGCTATGTCCCTGATACTAGCTCTGTTGTCCATGACATGGATAATGAGGAGAAAGAGTACAACTTGGCACATCACAGTGAGAAGTTGGCAATTGCTTTTGCTTTGATGAACTCTCCAAAGGGAATGCCAATAAGGGTTATGAAGAACTTGAGGGTTTGCAGTGACTGTCATGTTGCCATCAAGTACATATCACAGATAAAAAATTTGGAGATTATTGTCCGAGATGCTAGCAGATTTCACCATTTCAAAGATGGTACATGTTCTTGTGGAGATTATTGGTAATGTTCATTCATTGACCTCCATTTCAGATGTTGTTCATCTTCTTGTTTAGATTATTGGTAAGAAAGAGGGCATAGTGATTATGTTCCTTTGTTTATGGCTCTTCATTCAATCAATTTCTTTCTCCCTTATCATACCTTTCAACAGTTATAGTTAGGCTTTCACATTGTATGATAGTAAAAATGCTAGACAGCTAGAATTTGTGCCAAGAGTATAATGTGCTAGAAGCCTAGAATGATGATACAAAAATCATGGGTTGGGCCGTGAAGCACTTAAATGAAACCCCCAAACAAAAAAGAAGATTTTTTCATAGTCAATGCTCAATGACTATATTGGTTAGTGGTTTTAAATTGATTATTGGCTGCTAATGTCAGTTACTACTGGCTATCATCTTGTGAGAGGAGTGACACAATCTTTTTTTTTTGTTTTTCATTTTTTCTTTAAAAGGTAATTGGCAGTCTCATTTTTTGTGGAGTATATAGGTGTATTAAGATAGAAGTGTATAGGAATATATATCATTACTCATTTAAGTGGTTCATTTATGACCAGAAACATTAGGAAAAGGGGACCTATAAGCTACTTGAAATCTTGAAAGCAAATAGAGGAGTTGCATGTTACACATGGTTATAGGGTTCCAACTAGTACAATAAAGTGTTAGCGACTTAACTCTGAATCCGGCAAGCAAGTTGTGCTTTACACCAACACATTAAAGGCATTGGGCCCTGGATCAGTTCACTTCTCTTGCCCCTCTGACAGAATAAATACAAAATGGTGTGAAAAATAAAATATGACACATTATTTACTCTAGTACTCATTAGTATAGTACTAATTACGTCACAAATTTTAGAGCAAGAAAGAGAAAACTATTGTGTGGTATCCACCATCAATTACGATAACTAATCTTTCGTTCACTAGTTGAACATGAGATTTAAAAATGATGAACAAAATTGATTTATAATAACACTTGAAATTAAAGGATGATTGGAAAGGCACCGGAAAAAGGGTAATGTCCACACAATCACATACACTGGCCATTGCTGTCTTAATGTTGACATTTTGGTAAGAATTTGTACTCTGGTAGTTGGACTGTGGGCTGAGAATGGAGTCCACTTTTTTCTTTCTTTTTTCTTCAAGTCGTAATAACCATCAGCTACTTTTTTTTCTTATTGTGAAAACAATAATGATAAGTGGACAATGAAAAATCAGCCCATACAGTCAATGGGTCCATTTTAACTTTGGTTTTGGCCCAAATAATCATTGAAATTACAATGGACTGAGTAATTATGACCCAAAATCTCATTTATTGGCTGGTTGGGCTGATTTTGTATTGTTCATTTAGCATCACCCTTATGAAAATATCATTTTGGTTAAAGATATTTTATAATTTTTCTGAATAGAATTAGAAGTAAAAGAAAAATTTACAGTATAATTTTTCTTTGCCGAAACTGGAAGAAACTCGCGGTGACTCGTGCATTGCATGAGATTGCACATGAGATTGAGTAGATACCATAATTTAATCACAGTATTTAGATTCTGAGAATGATTCGCTTGTGTCATTAAATGTTTAGCACGTGTTCGATCAATTACTATTATTGTGTGCTGAATTAATAATCAATTTTATTTGAAGAACGAATAAGTCTTCTAATCCCTTTACACACCTTTGGTCATCGAGATTAGCGTAAGACATAATTATTTATTTTTAGTAAGTCATGGACAACACTCATTTTTTAATGGTCGTGGGCAACACTAGTTGAAAAACTGCAAATAAATTAGGTATATCATTTTATGATAATGACAGTTGTGATACTTAGTACTCCATCTTTTATCGTATAAAAATTAAATAAAAATACGTTGTATATTTTTTAATCAATAATGTTTATCGTATAACAGAAATACGTACAATTAGTATCCAATATGTATTATACATAATATGAAATGTGTGCTATATATACGTGTATTATACATATAGTACACATTATTTATTATAAATGACATACGTTGAATACTAGTTGAATGTATATATATATATATATATATATATATATGATAAAAAAAATATTATTGTTTTTTAACAACACCGTTACATCGAATATACCTCGAAATTGTAGACGTAAACTTCCCATATGTCTTGAGAACTTGTGAGAATTAGGAGAACAAAGAAAGAAAGTAAAAGTGAGATGTGAATTTATAATCTTGTGCAAATTTTATATTTATATAATCTTGTGAATTTTATATAATTTTATTTGAAGTAAATAATGGAACACAGACATGCATTAATTGTTATAATAAAAGTCATTCTCGTTTTTTATATATATTTTTTAACTAAATAATAAAAAAATCATGTTTTAACTTTCTTTCTTTTATTTTCCTTTTTCTTATTTTCTTTTATAATTCAAACAAAGCGATAGATGATTAAAAGTTATTTGCAATTCAGTTATTCTTATTATATTGAAATTTACTTATTAAACACCCAAAAACATGTTAAAATTCATTGTATCAATAATTTTTTAAGAAATAATATCTGTACTTTTCATATTAGATATGATTTTCCATTTGATACCTATTTTTACCTTGAAAGGATTAATCTTTTGTTTTATAACAAGTCTCACATTCAATTCAACCTATAAGTTGTAACCTTAAGAGTTAAGACTACTTACATTAATTCCAGATATCAGAAATAGAAGAAATGAAAATGAAGATGCAAAATTCAAATTGAATACACTCATCAAATTTCAGCCCATCTTTATTAGAGTATTATATTTTAATTGTTCATAAGCTTCACTAAATTTATATATTATATATATAAATTTAAAAAAAAACTAGTAGTCATGATCTTGAACTAACATAACCAGTTCTAGAACATGCATGTGTTCAACAGAGACATGATGATTAGTACATTAACCCCATCATAAAATAAATATTTGTATTTTCTTTAGTCAAAAGGTATCTTATATTAGTCTTTCCAAGGCATCATTATTTAGAATATAGTATTTATTTTATGTGACAACCAAAAAAATTATAAAATCTTACAATTTAAAGTATATAATTTTCAATTTCTACTGTATCTGAAAAATTTATATGATTCAATATTTTAAAGTTTTTAGTCTTTATTTTATATAAGAAAATCGAAAAAATTGTGAAATCTTATAATTTAAAGTATATAACCTTCAATTTCTACTATGTGTGAAAAATTCCTATGATTCAATATTTTAAAACCTATAGTCCTTATTTTATAAGAAAATTGAAAAAATTGTGAAATCTTACAATTTAAAGTATATAGTCTTAAATTTCTACTATATATGAAAAATTCATGTGATTCAATATTTTAAAGTCTATAGTCTTTATTTTATAATGCAACTAAAAAATTGTGAAATCTCAAATTTTGAAGTATATAGCCTTCAATTTCTACTATATGTGAGAAATTCATGTGATTCAATATTTTAAAGTCTATAGTCTTTATTTTATAAGAATATAAAAAAAAATTGTGAAATCTCACAATTTAAAATATATAACCTTCGATTTCTAATATACGTGAAAATTTATGTGATTCAATATTTTTAGGTCTGTAGTCTTTATTTTATAAGACAATAAAAAAAATTATGAAATCTCACAATTTAAAGTGTATAGCCTTCAATTTATACTCTGTGTAAAAAATTCATGTGATTCAATATTTTAAAGTTTGTAGTCTTTATTTTATAAGACAACAAAAAAATTGTGAAATCTTACATTTAAAGTATATATAGCATTCAATTTCTACTTTTGTGCATGTGAAGTTGCTTTTTTATTTTTTGGTAATTATTTTATAACATATTTTATTTAATTCTAATTTATTGATAAATTTTTTATAAAATTATACTATTTAATATAATTAAAGTCTTTCCTAAATCTCATTTTAATTTATTAAATATTAGTATAAAAGATGATTAGAAAGAAAAATAAATAACTTGAATAATAGAAGTTACAAATGATAATTATTTTTTAATTTATTATTATTTTTATTTTTTATTTATTCTATTTTTAACAACTAAAAAATAATAATTTTTTTTAAAATTCTCTTTATAAATAGTAATAAATATATATAAATTAAAAAAAAAACTTGTAGTCATCTTGAACTAACATAACCAATTTTAGCCTTCTAGGACATGCATGTGTTCAACAGAGATATGATGATTAGTACATTAACTCCATCATAAAATAAATATTTGTATTTTCTTTTGCCAAGCTATCTTATATTAGTCTTTCCAAGGCATCATTATTTAGACAAATTTCTTAGGCATTGCAATGAGATCTTAGATTTTTTTTATAGAAAGCATTTAATCTTTTATCAAAAAAAGAAAGCATTTAATCTGAAATCTATATTTAAGCTAGATTAATCTTATATACCAATTGATCTGTGCACTCATCGTTGCAGCGAGATTCTTCTAACAATTATATTTGTTTCTCAAGAAAAAAAAAAGAACATCTAGTTTAACATTGCATTAAACTTTGGTTGGTAGGAACGTACACATGATAAGAACAAAAAAACTAAAATAAAAATCATGATAATTGTATTAATTAAATTATTTATCAAACTAAAAAACAGAGCAACAACAGAAAGAATTCTAACAAGTTAAAATCAACGGGGCCCATTTCCCATCCTTCAATCTCTCTCTTCCACCAGCTGCTATCTCTCTTCTCTCTTCTCTCTTCTCTCTTCTCTTCTCTTTGTTCTGTTTCTCTCTCTATTTCTGTGTGTCAGAGATTATTTGTTTGCTAGCTCACAAGAGCAAAGAGAGGGTGCTCTGTAACCGCTCAAAACCAATAAAACAGCCAAGAAAACCTCACAAGCTAAAGCAAACAACACTCTCCTCGATTCCTATGAAGTAAATCTCAACTGGGTTGTGCTTATCTCTTCATTTTCCATGCTTGTATTTGTTATGTGAAAGCTGAGGTGGGTTTTTGTTCTTGATCCTCTGCCTTAGAAGAGAAGGAAAAATTACATATAAAAAAAGTACCTTTTTAGCTGAACCGACTTGAGTTAGTGTGTTGTCAGTGACCACTAGCTGATTCTGTTGCTAAAGGCGAGGCTTGGTTTAGCTAAAAGCTGCAAAAAAGGCTTTTCCCATTAAGTGGGGTGTGGCTATTTGGATCAAATTTGCACTTCTTGATTGTAAATTTGAGATATTTTTGGTGGTTCTTTGGAAGTTGAAACTAGTTCTTCAATCTTGATTTATGCTCTGTTATTATGCTTGTATCTATGTAGGCTTGGCAAGGCTTCAATATTTTTATTCTCAGTAGTTTTATACTTTTATCCTGATTTTTGGGAATTGAGTTGGTCTTTTCTTTTTTGGGGGCCTAAGTTGGGGATGGACCACTCAGTGAATTCTTCAATGTTGCTTTCCTTTCCAGATTCTATTGGTTGGTTTGGATCCGTGGTTGGATTTGGAATGGATTTCAAGTGATTTCGAATTTGAAGGGTGAAGGTTTTGTTGCTGCAATTTCCTGTGTATTTTTCTTAAGGGTAAGAGATACTGAGAAAGAGGATATAGGAGTGAATAGCTGTTATTAATTTGAAGTTATTGAAGTGAGCTCAAAATGGCTTCAAGGGTAGATACTGATGAAGATGGAGAGAACAAAGGTAGTATGTGGGATTTGGATCAGAAGCTTGACCAACCTATGGATGAAGAGGCAGGGAGGCTCAAAAATATGTACAGAGAAAAAGTATGGTTCAGCATTGCTAGTTATCTTTTCATTCTTTCTCTTTCTCTTACTGATTTTATTTTTTGAAATTGAGGAAATGCAATTTATTGCTCCTAATTAGCTTTCATAATTTATCCAGAAATTAATACTTGTAACTGTGTTTTGTTTTCCTAGCATCGAACTGTTTAATTAATGTAGCCATCGTTCAAGGTTACTATTAAAAAGGATGCTTGGAATTTGAGTCTGGAGTCTAAAATTTAGCCCTTTTTGTTTCAACATTTGGTACATATCTTGAATTGCAAACAGTGGCTGGGACTTAATCTGGACACAGTTTGAACTTTCAATGAGTGGTTGTTATCTGAGAATCATGAAAGACACTCTGCTTTTAATGCATTCTGGAGCATGGATTTGACTGCTAATTTTATTTTAATACTTGAAAAGCAATTTGATTACATATCTAAATGTCAATTTGGCTAAGAAATCTAGTTATTTATGTGTCTAATAAGTTCTTTAAAGATGTCATCATTCAGTTATACAGATACTATCTTAAGCTATTATGTTTGCTGGTGTGATTCGTGGTGCATGATTCCTTTTTGATTTGTACAGAAATTTTCTGCACTGTTGCTTCTGCGGCTAGCATTTCAGAGTCTTGGTGTCGTCTATGGAGATTTGGGCACCTCGCCCTTGTATGTTTTCTACAACACATTTCCTCGTGGAGTGAAAGATCCAGAGGATGTAATTGGAGCTCTTTCTTTGATTATCTACTCTCTTACTTTGGTGCCGCTCCTCAAATATGTTTTTGTTGTATTAAGAGCAAATGACAATGGCCAAGGTATAGTTTTTCTTAAATTTTGGCATTTAAGATTGTACATGGGAAGTAAATAGTACTGTATTATAACATACACATTGACAATCAGCTGTATTGCTCCATTTTTAACGATCTTCCATCAATAAGGTCCCCCTAGCAAACATTTTCTGTAGTTAACATTTGCATTTTATACAATAGTGGGTGAAACTATTAAGAAGGATTTAGCTTAGATTTAAATGGTTTGCCTATACATGGTTTACAATCGAACACTGTGACGTGGTTTTATCTGTGTAGCCAACCCCACCTAGTAAGAAATGACTTGGTTCAATTGGTTGTTGTTATTGTACAGTTTCTTTTATGTATATTTAGCATCGATTATGAGTATTCATGAACAAGTTGTTCTTGTTACTAGTTTTTCAAATTAGATAGATATGCCAGTTACAGAATCCAGACTGCTGAGCTGCAAAACTTTTCCTAACATTTGTGGGTCAGGTGGAACGTTTGCACTATATTCCTTGCTATGCCGACATGCAAAGATAAAAACCATTCCCAACCAGCATCGCACTGATGAAGAGCTAACAACGTATAGCCGGTCTACCTTCCATGAAAAATCATTTGCTGCAAAAACCAAAAGATGGTTAGAGGAACAAGCAACTAGGAAGAGTGCGATTCTTATTCTCGTCCTTGTTGGCACCTGCATGGTGATTGGAGATGGGATTCTTACCCCAGCTATATCTGGTATGCCTAATTTCTGAAGCTGATCTTCTTGTTCCCATGTATATTTATCGTATGTTGTAAATGTCAACTTGCTCGCTGTTTACCTGATTAAGTTATCTGTCGATACATATGCTTCAGCCTTGGCCCTTTACTGCAATTATTATTATTTTTCTCTTGAATACTACATCTCGTGTTATTTTGAGAGATTCATTACCATATCTTTCGCTGCAGTTTTATCAGCTGCTGGTGGCATCAAGGTAAATAAGCCTCATATGAGTAATGGTATGATCCTCCTCCTGTGCTGCCTTTTCTACTACCATGCATTAGATGTTTTAGTTCATAGGTATTGAAAACTAAAGCTTCTCTGTGGGCTACAGGTGTGGTTGTGCTGGTTGCTGTGGTAATATTAGTCGGGTTTTTCAGCATGCAACATTATGGTACAGACAGAGTTAGTTGGCTCTTTGCTCCAATCGTCCTCCTTTGGTTCCTCCTTATTGGAGGTATAGGTATATTTAACATCTGCAAATATGGAAGCAGTGTTTTAAAAGCTTTTTCACCTGTGTATATATATCGCTATTTTAAAAGAGGTGGAAAAGAAAGCTGGACTTCACTTGGAGGCATCATGCTCAGTATAACAGGTAAATTTAGTTTCTCTTTTATTATTATAATTACTGCTGCTTATTTCCTCCCTGTAATTCAGAATAGCTAACAATGTTTTTAGCTTGACAACTTTGATGTTTTATTTCTTTATCAGGGACAGAGGCTCTTTTTGCGGATCTAGCTCATTTTCCAGTCTCGGCTGTACAGCTCGCATTCACTCTAGTTGTGTTTCCTTGCCTGCTTTTAGCCTACTCTGGACAAGCTGCTTACCTTATGAATAACTTAGATCATTCACAAGATTCTTTTTATCGTTCTATTCCAGGTTAGCTATGCATACTTTTTACATACTACTGAAAATTTCATTTATTCACAACAAAAAGAAAATCATTTTGTTTTGCTCTGTGGGTTTGCCCATATAGCTGGCTTAAATTCATAATGCCAAAGCCCATAATGCAAAAATACTTTTTAATCATTTACATAAAAATACTTTCAGTGGATGGTTATTATTTTTTAATCTCTCCTTACCGGTATAAACCTTTTTTTTTCATTTCTTAATTCTTACTTTATAGTGAATTCTTCTATTTTCAGTACCAAACTTTTTGTAGCTTTTGTCCCTGGTTGGATCAACTTACATCTTGCTATGCTATGTCTTAGCAAAACTGCCTCAGTATCTTGTTCCGGTTGCAAAAGCTTGCATCGAGTCTATTTGAATACTCTCGTTTGGACTTGTTTGCCTCACTGATTAATTTTAGACAATATGTTTACTGGCGAACCTATTGCAAGAATTATGCGTTTCTTTGTTAAAATGATGCATATTTAATTCTTCATTTAGTAAATGTTTATCTATTAAGTTGTTCATCCTTGGTTCTGCAGATAGAATATACTGGCCAGTATTTGTCGTTGCAACGGCAGCAGCTATAGTTGCAAGCCAGGCCACTATAACTGCAACTTTCTCGATTATCAAGCAAGCCCTTGCTCATGGATGTTTCCCAAGAGTTAAAGTTGTGTATACATCGAAGAAATTCCTTGGCCAGATATATATTCCGGACATTAATTGGATCCTTATGATTCTTTGCATTTCTGTAACTGCTGGGTTTGAAAATCAAAACCAGATTGGAAATGCATATGGTAAGCTTTTTTCCCTTGCTGAACATTTTACATCTGTTAGCGTTGGAGAACGCATTAATGCTGCGCCTCTGAATTACAATGTCATTCGCATTGCAGCCTTCTTTTCAGTGTGCATATAATTGTATAATTATCATTGTGATAACAGGTACTGCAGTTGTGATAGTCATGCTGGTTACGACATTCCTTATGATTTTAATCATGATACTAGTGTGGCGCTGCCATTGGATTCTTGTCCTCATCTTCACGGGCTTGTCGTTGATTGTAGAGTGCACATATTTTTCCTCTGTACTCTTCAAAGTTGATCAAGGAGGTTGGGTTCCCCTGGCTATTGCTGGAGCATTTCTTCTTATTATGTATGTTTGGCATTATGGAACAGTGAAGCGCTACGAGTTTGAAATGCATAGTAAGGTTTCAATGGCATGGATTCTTGGGCTTGGCCCTAGTTTAGGACTTGTTCGTGTCCCCGGAGTCGGACTAGTCTACACAGAGCTTGCGAGTGGAGTGCCCCACATCTTTTCCCATTTCATCACCAACCTCCCAGCCATCCATTCCGTGGTTGTTTTCGTATGCGTCAAGTACCTTCCTGTCTACACTGTCCCAGAAGAAGAGAGATTCCTTGTCAAGAGGATTGGACCAAAGAATTTCCACATGTTTCGATGCGTAGCGCGATACGGCTACAAAGACCTGCATAAGAAAGACGAGAGCTTCGAGAAGAACCTCTTTGACAACCTTTTCATGTTTGTTCGGCTCGAGTCCATGATGGAAGGATGCTCGGATTCAGATGAATACAGCTTATGCGGACAGCAAACGGTGCAGTCAATGGACGGCATGATGAATAACAATGGAAACAATTCCTCATCCAATATGGATTTAACAATGTCCTCAGTAGATTCAATAGTACAAGTCAATTCTCCACCACATGTGAATATCACCATCAAATCCTCTGGTCAAGTAAGCAGCCATACCGAGGTCGATGAAGTCGAATTTTTGAATAACTGCAGGGATGCCGGGGTGGTTCACATACTAGGGAACACTGTTGTGAGGGCTAGGAGGGATTCAAGGTTCTACAAGAAAATAGCTGTTGATTACATATATGCATTTCTTAGGAAGATATGCAGGGAAAATAGTGTTATCTTCAATGTCCCTCATGAGAGTCTATTAAATGTTGGTCAGATTTTCTATGTATAGAGAGCCTCATCACTTAGTGTAGCATATGAAACAGCACCATGTTTATGGATATGGTAGTCAATGTTACAATTCAAAGGAAGGTGACATGACTCTTTTTTTGGCAGTTCTCTATTGAAGTGGCAAAATAGGTTTGTTCAACATTTAAATATTTTTGGGGCTGAAGTTAGGTTTTTTCACCTATTCATTCCATGCTTGCTTAAAGTACTTGATAAATGAATGAATATTTGGGTTTGGTCACTTTCCTTACTTTGGTGCCTAATGGGTTTAGTGAACTGTGGAATGCATCATCTTGAATCAGGTAGGGCAAAGTGAACAAACCCAAGATTGCTAAAGAAAAGTTTTTACAATCATCATAAGTAACTTGTGGTGGAGGTTCAGTGTTTTCTTTGTCACTATCTAATATCTTCTTCCAATTTTTAAATTAGAGGAAATGGACAAAGGATGCTCTACAGTTTGTTTGTCGTGATAGTTGTCTGTCACAAGCATCTCTTGAAGTGTACTACTAGTCACATCTTTCAACTCAACAACCTCAAATCTTAGCTCACTCTAAGACTCAAAGTAGGGTTTTCCTATCTGGACATAAATTTTTTTGACATCCGTATAGAAGAAATCATCCTCCATGAAATTTCATTTAAATAGAACTTACATTTTATTCAACAATGGATACTATTTTATTATAATGGAGGTCGAAAAAGTTTAAATCCACAAATTGTTTCTCATATATTGTGTTATTTGTACTTGATTGAAAAATTATGTTGATTCATTTTTATCTATCATTAGGTTAAGAATGAATTATATTCTAATACAACTCATATTTCATCTGATAAAAAATGAGTCAATAATAGATACAACATTTTTTCAGTAATTATTTGCTTTGCCCTTTGAAACCAACAACTACTTTAGTTAGATGAAAAAGTTGTTCAGACAGATAGATGAAAAAGTTGTGAAGCAAGAAACATTCCTTTTTTTTTTAAAAAAAAAAAACATCAAAATATATGTAACTTCATTAAATTTAACAATTTTGATTAAGCTTAATATAGTCAAGTTATGTGCATTTATTCAATTTTTGTCTCTCAATTGCTTGTATCCACTAACCTCTTCATGATCTCCTCAAACCAATCACTCAACACTTACCATTCTCCAATTATTATTCTTTTTCTCGATAATAACATATATACAACATAAATATTATCTAACAACTATCTAATATGTGTTATACATAATATATATCATACATGTGTGAAATTTGTTGAGAAAAATAAAAAATAACATACAAAAAATATAGTTATAGCTAAAATATATAATATGTATTACTTCTTTAATTATAATATGTATTATATATTGAATATATTACCTTTTATAAAATAAATATTTCCTGTGATTCAATTATTGTAGTTCCATAGTTCAGTATTCTAATTACGATAATGAATTCAAATAAAGATCATATGTAACTTTTTGGCTGCACATGGCCCGAATGATATACTGATCATAGAAAGAGATAGTGTTGTCAAAGCTAGGCCCACCCTACTATAATAAAATACTATATTTTGCCCTGTTTTTGTAAATTACTTTTACCAGAAACTGAATCTAAGACCTAAAAGCTAGTGTATCTGTAGAGAGTAGAGACTATATTTTACTATAAAAAATTAAATTAAAAATGATAATAAAGGGTTGGACGTGATAGTTAAGGTGGTGAGTGGGAGCCATGTTATTATACTTACAGAAATGTTTTTTTTTTTTTGTAAGATTACAGAAATGTTATTTTGATACCATATTTGGTATTCTAAATGAAAAAATAACATTAAAATTATTGAATATACTGATAACTTTCATTTATTGAATATAATGTATGTATATCTCATATGAAATATATAATTTGAGCGTTAGAGTAACATGAGCCTCCTTATTTATTAATTATATAAAGAGAACTCATTAAAAGTTGATTACATATGGACTCTAAAAATAAAAGGTGAGATACATTATTTTTTAGATATATATATTATAAAAATAAAGAGTATAGTATTTGCAATTAGAGATTACTCATTTTTTATATAATATAAAATTGAAAATTATATACTTTAAATTTGATATAATATAACTTTTCAAAAAAATATAAATCTAAAGACTATAATATTTAAAATATTAAAACTTTGAAGGGTTCAATTTTGAATTAATTTTAAAAATTGTGTAATTCAATATTTTAAAGATTATATTCTTTACTTTTATAGTGTTTCTAGAAAAATAGTGAAATCTCACTTTTTAAAGTCTATAACCTTCAATTTCGAATTAGTTTTAAAAATTATGTAATTCAATATTTTAAATACAATAGTCTTTACTTTTATAGTGTTTCTTGAAAAATAGTGAAGTCTCATTTTTTTAAAGTCTATAGCCTTCAATATTTACATTTATTAAAAAAGTATGTAATTCAATATTTTAAAGCAAATAGCCTTTACTTTTGTAGTGTCTCTAGAAAAATAGTGAAATCTCACTTTTTAAAGTCTATAGTCTTCAATTTCTACTTTGTTTAAAAATTATAGAATTCAATATTTTAAAGACTATAGTATTTACTTTTATAGTGATTCTAGAAAAATAGTAAAATATCACTTTTTAAATCCTATAGCCTGCAATTTCGAATTAGTTTTAAAAATTATTTAATTCAATATTTTTAAAACTATAGTCTTTACTTTTATAGTGTTTTCAGAAAAATAATGAAATCTCACTTTTTAAATCATATAATCTTCAATTTCGAATTAGTTTTGAAAATTATATAATTCAATATTTTAAAGACTATAGTCTTTACTTTTATAGTGTTTCTAGAAAAATAGTGAAATCTCACTTTTTAAAGTCTATAGCCTTCAATCTGGACTTTGTTTAAAAAATTATATAATTTAATATTTTAAAGACTATATTCTTTACTTTTATAGGGTTTTCTATTAAAATAGTGAAATCTCACTTTTTAAAGTCTATAGCCTTCAATTTTTACATTGTTTAAAAAATGATGTAATTCAATATTTTAAAGCAAATAGTCTTTGCTTTTATAGTGTTTCTAGAAAAATAGTGAAATCTAACATTTTAAAGTCTATAGTCTTCAATTTCTACTTTATTTAAAAATTATAAAATTTAATATTTTAAAGACTATAGTCTTTACTTTTGTAGTGTTTCTATAAAAATAGTGAAATCTCACTTTTTAAAGTCTATAGTCTTCAATTTTGAATTAGTTTTAAAAATTATTTAATTCAATATTTTAAAAACTATATTCTTTACTTTTATAGGGTTTTCTATTAAAATAGTGAAATCTCACTTTTTAAAGTCTATAGCCTTCAATTTTTACATTGTTTAAAAAATGATGTAATTCAATATTTTAAAGCAAATAGTCTTTGCTTTTATAGTGTTTCTAGAAAAATAGTGAAATCTCACATTTTAAAGTCTATAGTCTTCAATTTCTACTTTGTTAAAAAATTATAAAATTCAATATTTTAAATACTACAGTCTTTACTTTTATAGTGTTTCTATAAAAATAGTGAAATCTCACTTTTTAAAGTCTATAGTCTTCAATTTTGAATTAGTTTTAAAAATTATGTAATTCAATAATTTAAAAACTATAGTCTTTACTTTTATAGTTTTTTTAGAAAAAATAGTGAAATCTCACTTTTTAAAGTCTATAATCTTTACTTTTATAGTGTTTTCTATAAAAAATAATGGAATCTCACTTTTTAAAATCTATAGCCTTCAACTTTTAATTAGGTTTAAAAATTAAGTAATTCAATATTTTTAAGACTATAGTCTTTACTTTTATAGTGATTATAGAAAAATAGTAAAATGTCACTTTTTAAATTCTATAGCCTGCAATTTCGAATTAGTTTTAAAAATTATCTAATTCAATATTTTAAAGACTATAGTGTTTACTTGTTGTAGTGTTCTTAGAAAAATAGTGAAATCTCACTTTTTAAAGTCTATAGTCTTCAATTTCAAATTAGTTTTGAAAATTATGTAATTCAATATTTTAAAGACTATAGTCTTTACTTTTATAATGTTTCTAGAAAAATGGTGAAATCTCACTTTTTAAAGTCTATAGTCTTCAATTTCAAATTAGTTTTGAAAATTATGTAATTCAATATTTTAAAGACTATAGTCTTTACTTTTATAATGTTTTTAGAAAAATGGTGAAATCTCACTTTTTAAAATCTATAGCCTTCTATTTCGACTTTATTTAAAAAAATTATGTAATTCAATATTTTAAAGACTATATTCTTTATTTTTATAGTATTTTCTATAAAAATAGTGAAGTCTCACTTTTTAAAGTCTATAGCCTTCAATTTTTAATTAGGTTTAAAAATTATGTAATTCAATATTTTAAAGACTATATTCTTTATTTTTATAGTGTTTTTTATATAAAATAGTGAAATCTCACTTTTTAAAGACTATACTCTATAGCCTTCAATTTTTAATTAGGTTTAGAAATTAAGTAATTCAATATTTTTAAGATTATAGTCTTTACGTTTATAGTGTTTTTAGAAAAATAGTGAAATATCACTTTTTAAAATCTATAGCCTTCAATTTCGAATTAGTTTTGAAAATTATATAATTCAATATTTTAAAGACTATAGTCTTTACTTTTATAGTGTTTCTAAAAAAACAGTGAAATCTCACTTTTTAAAGTCTATAGCCTTCAATTTCGACTTTGTTTAAAAAATTATGTAATTCAATATTTTAAAGACTATATTCTTTACTTTTATAGTGTTTTCTATAAAAATAGTGAAATCTCACTTTTTAAAGTCTATAGCCTTCAATTTTTAATTAGGTTTAAAAATTAAGTAATTTAATATTTTCAAGACTATAGTCTTTATTTTTATAATAATTCTAGAAAAATAGTAACATCTCACTTTTTAAAGTCTATAACCTTCATTTTTTACATATTTCTTTTAGATATATGAATATTATATGCTTTGAAATTAGTTGTTACTCATTTGTTAGAAAATATAAAATTTAAGACTATATATTTTCAAATATTATATACTATAATCTTTTCAAGAAGTATAAAAATAAAATACCATTACATCAAAATTAAACTATTATAAAAATAAAAAATATATATTACATTTATTTTTATTAAAGTAATAAAAATAGGAGGTGATGTTTTTTTATATGATATAGATCTGCAGAAACGAGGCATTTGAGTCAAATAATTTCTCTGTACATTGACCAGTGACTGACGAGATATAGTGGGATGGCATATGCTATCGCAATGCTAGTCTCTCTTTTTCTATATTCTCCATACCCCATTACTTTTATTATTTATGCTTACAACAAACTTGCTAATGTATATTATTTTCACAACCTAAGATTCTGTCTTAAGTCTTAGCGACTCATTAATCATATTCTTTATAATTAATGAATATATATATATATATATATATATATATATATATATATATATGCTAAGTCAGATGAGGGGTTGGAATTTTTAATTTAATTGTGGGCGAAATTAAATCATACAGAGTTAATCATTAGTCGATGCTAGTAATAATACATACAATAATACTTGACGTACAACAGAAATACGTTCAACTTGTATCCAACGTGTGCTATTCATGGTACAAGATGTGTGTTATACGTATAGTACATATACTATAGCACACGTTGGATACAAGGTTGACGCATTTCCGTTATATATTAAATTACATATGTACGTAGGAGAGTGCTGCAAATTAATTATCTCTATTTTTGTTCTTCTCATAACACAGTCAACATAGTTTTCAAAGATAATTCTAAATGAAAAGGTACTAAAAAGAAAGAGTGGTTGCATTACAAGTTGGACAATTCACATGCTCTCCACAGTACATATATATGTATGCAGGGTAAAACTATTTCAAAAATTATACAAATTCTATATTATGTAAAAATATTATAAAATATAGTTTTTTCTTACAAGTTTTATTGTAAAAAATAAATAACTTTAGTACTTGCAAAGGCAGTGAAGTCCGGATGGTAAGCTCTTTTTCTTCCTTTTCCGTGGAAAAAGAAACAGTGCAAACAGAAATGACATACTCCTCCTGACTCTCGGCTCTGCCATCACATCATCATCATCAACATCATTATTATTATTCGTTATCAAATCAAATGTTATTATAATTAATAATTTCATTTCATGAGTTCTTTCTTTATACTAATCCACAGTGATCACGTGGCTGATGTTGCATCTTCATCTTGCACTCAAGGCACCTCATAGATATTCCTCTTCCTCTTATTATTACTTTTTCTGTACTTTTATTTCAGATCTATTAAGAGCTCTGCACTAGTAAATACTACTTTACTAATATATTAATAACATATATAAAATTAAGACTTACCCTGTATTATTAATTAGAAAGAAAAACTAAATTTCAGAAATACTTGTTGTACATTACATATAACATACATTGTATATGATATAAAATATACATTAAATACTCATTGAATGTATTTTTGATGCACAGTATACTGAATTTATATGGAATAGTGTAGTACACTCATCACATTTTATTTACCAATAAATAAGTTTATTATTGAATATTGACTATGATCACTACTCATACCCTGTCTTGAAATAAAAAAGAGAATAATATTATTTGTACATCTATAAATTTTAAACATCAAAATATTCTACACATCAAATATATAAATTCTTCTATTTTTATTACTTACTTTTTTATTCTATTCATTTTCTCAATTTCACATCTTATTTTCCTAAAAGAAACACTAGTCAGTTCATCACTTTCCTATCCTTATAAATACTACTAGCTAGTATTCAATACTATACAAGTAGTCCTATACTTATTATTATTACTTGTAACATCCATCCATCAAAAACAGAAAAGAATCACCCCTCCCCCAAATTACTCCATCCTCTGATCTATCTTAGCTTAGCTTGTTCACAACTTCACATCACACACACACATAGAGTCAATAGCTATTACATTGAACAAAGCAGAAAGCATGAAGAAGATGAAAGATGAATCTACTACCACAAGCACTACTACCACTACAACTACTATTCCTCCTGCTTCAAAATCAGCATGCGAGTGTTGGTGTGTGGTGAGAAAGCTGATGAGGAAACTAGTGATCAAAAGGAGGCGTAGTAGCCGCAGAGCAGTAGTGAATAGACAGGGCTCATTCCAATGCCTCTATGATCCATTAAGCTACTCTTTGAACTTCGATTCCACTGGATTTGGTTCCTTTTTGGATCACGACCACGATGATTACTACAAGTTCTATGCATTCTCTTCAAGGTTTGTGCCTCTCCCATCAAGGACTAGTACTTCTTCTTCTTCATGCCCCATTGTTCAACTTGCACCTGCAGGGCATAAAAGTAATACCACCAACTAGCTAGGATGATCTTCCTTTTCTTACTTACTTAGTCAATACTTTTTCCTTATTTTAATTCACAAAATTTCAGAGTATAGCTAGGAGGGATGGATCTGTCTGATTAATTACTAATGTCTAAGAGGGAGCTTAATTAGCTTAGTTGTTGCATAACATATGTATTGGTATAAGTATTAAATATATGATGACATTTATGTTATGTTAATTTTGCTTGTTTTGTACCTACCACTTTTGCTTAATTAAACATTAAATTTCACAATGAGGAATCGAACCTAGCTAGTATATATATTTTGGGTTTACAGTAGTACTATATGTGTATATAGATTTCATAAATTTGAATCCATAATGCCCTCTGGATAGCCATGTTACTTCTCTGCTCAAATTACATTAATAATAATGCATATATACAAGGCGTTATTTATTATTATTAATTTTTGCTGAGTTTGCAAATTGCGAGATTGAATTTTATTTGAAATGAAATGTTAATGAATAGTCAAAGCGAAAAGCAGAAGAAGTATAGTATAAACTAAGACCAAGGCATGCATAGGGCCTTGCGCCATATCCATATTTTAATCAGCACTCAAGTATTAATATTTAATATAATATTTATCATTTTCTTTCTTCTATGTATTTAGCTACTTACATATACAAAAATGCCAGAGAGCAGTTAAGAAACTTCATTCAAAGAATTTAGTCTATAAGAAGAAAAAAGCATAGTGAGATGGAAATGAGTCCTAAACAGAGTCAATATCACCGTCAAGCATAGTGATGCTATATTCTTGGTTGAATTGAATGTGACTGTAGAAATTAATTAATTTTATATACTTAGTTTAAAAAAGAGAATTATGAGAAATAATAATAATAGTGGGGAAACGAAGCTGTTTCTTGAAATGTGGGAGAAGGCATGTGCAGGTCAGCTACTTTCTCCGAGTACATTATAATAGTATAGTATTAATTAAGGAAATGATGATGAGACCAAATTCCGCAAATAATGCTCACAAAATTAGCCCCAAAACACATGGTTTAGGTCTAACCTTTCAGACAATAGTGTTAATTAACAACTTTAATATGTTAACGGTCAACAACTTAAACACCAACATACATGGCTTAAGTCATACTCTACTAATAATTTGGAATAATATTTGTCGTACAATATAAATACATCTAACTAGTATTCAACGTGTGTCATACATAATATGGAATGTGTGTTATACGTATAGCACACGGATGTATAACACACATTTCCTGTTATGTATAACGCACATTAAATACTAATTGAACATATTTCTGTAGTCCAACACGTACTACTTAATAATATTAATATGTGTGTATTTAATTTTCCAACATAGTAGTATATAGTATTAACGATACCATGCACACATATATAGGTGACAGCAAAATCCATAAGCATTGCTGCTCTCTAAACCTATTCTACAATCCTAAAGGTATTTATTAACGTTTTGCCACTTATGTTATGCCAACTAGTTATACAATTTGTCTTCATATTTTTGGGTGAACCCACCCACATACATGTTTAGTGTAGAAAGTAATGATTATTTCTTTAATTAAACAGTGCAATTCATGTATATGAACTTAATCCCTGATTTAATGCTTATAGAATTCGATTAACTATAAAAATAGTTTGTATTCATGTGAAATACTAGTTTTTAGGAGGCAAATCAAATAAGCTATTAAAAATTGCTATAATAATTGCTATTTTTCATTAAAAATTGAACACTAACACTAGATCTATGGAAAAGTTTTGGATTTACAAGTTGTTAAATGTGTGCTCAAATCAAATAAGAACAGAGGAAGAATAGTTGGATTGGAGGGACCAAAAGGGAAAAAAAGCAACAAAACGCGTCTGAGTGAAGGAATGGTCAGAGCTATCTATGTATAAGCACAGTTCCCATTAAAGGGAATCACTTTAGAACAGAATTTTCATTGGAAAAGGTATGAATATTGTGTATGATGATGGTTCTTAGGCTTTTCAAAATTCGGAGTCAGAAGAGAGACAGAGACAGAGAGAGAAAGAGAGAGATGGGATTTTTTTTTTTATTATGAGTATTGAAGGAAATGATTTGTGATGAATCTAGCATCATATAGTGCACAATTTTTCCTCTTTCTGCTAAATCATGCCCCAGGTATGACTTAAAAAGTGTAGAACGATGCATGCTCATGCTGGAGTTTCTACATTTGTTGTTGTTCTCAATAAAGATCCAAGTTTCAAATTCATTACTTTTTCTTTTCTTAAGTAGCAATACATAATATCATAGAGTACAATAAGTTTTTGACAGAGTTTTTGTCCAATCTTGTTAAAGGTTCAAGGAAGTTGATTAAATAAGTTTTATTTTGTAGGTGTTTTATGAATTTAATTTCTGTTGAAGTTGTACAGTCAGCAATACTCTTGAACACTTTCTCGGATATGGTATGGCTTTCAAAGTTCCTAAATGTATGTTTATGAATACTAATGTTTCCATCAGCATCCATTGCAAGGTCAATAAAATTGAGATAAATACCTAAAGCGAATAGTATAATCTTGCCAAAATATGTGAAAAATATATTCGAACATATACATAACATTAAACTAGACTTAATCAACAAAAAGGTTAGGAGTATAACTCACATTCGAGATTGGGCTTGGACCCATTTCATTTCCAAACCCCAAAAATAAATAAGCATAGTCACCCATTCTTACTCTTCAAGGCAGAGTGTCATAGAGCCAGACAGCTCAAAACACAGCATCACTCTGTTCTTCCAGGAGTGGGTGTGGCTGTCTTAAGAAGCACCTGGCCACCGGATCTCAAATCGAATCGAGTCAACACCATCAACAACCATCAACTAAGGCGATCGCGATCAGAAACACCAACTGCAACCTAGATGCTAACTCGGATTCGCAGAGAAAACACCACAACCACCAAGGGAAAACAAGGTAACAGCTTTTGCATATTGAAGTAGCAGAAAATAATGAATAGACTTAGGGAGGAAAACTGTTGAAAAGATGTTTGACGATTATTTTAATTTTAAGGGTTTCGGCTTGGGTCGATCACCGATCATGGCCGATCCAACCAAACCAAGTTCTTACCTGCAATTGGGATTGAAAACCTAAACACAGACCTTAAAATTATGCGATCTTGCATGTTAACTGGAAAAGTTGGGAATCATATAATTGTAAAAGGGATTCTTATATCTTGTTCCAATTGTTGCAGAAAAAATGGCATGGAACAAATCAAAATGCCCAGCAAGCAATACTATATTTCATTTTCACTTGGGGAGAGAAAAAACCTTCACATGTTCACAACAATCCTATATTTTGCTAGTCCACTCATTGTCATACCTACAAAAATTCTAGCACATCGGTTGGAAAGGCTTAGCAGCAAGAAAGAATATGCAATTGTTTATTTTTCATCTGATGACACTACAGTTGAGTTTCCTGATCTTCTGCATGGTCAGAGACAGTTCCCTCAGATGATACCTCCTCTACTTCATCGGGCCGTTCAACCCGGGAGGGGTCCGATTGAGTCTTGCTGGAGTCTCCACTGTCAGAAAGTTCTACTGTTTCTGGTTGATCTTGAGCAGGACACCAGGTCTTTGGCAGAATTTCAGTAGCCTTCTTGTTTCTGAAGGCGCCTTCAGAGTCCTTGAATTTCGCCCTGCCAACAGGCCTTGGTAACGGCAGCTTGCCCTCAAGAAGGCTTGAAGCACCAGAAACTGATTGAAGATGTGGGGCAGGAGCAACACATGATGCAACCAACTGAAGCACTTCGGGGGAAGGAGACAGTCCTGAGCTCGACTTTTTCGATTGGTGCCCTGATAAGAGAGATGGGTTCACCAATTTTAAATTCAAGGGAGGCAAGTTGAGGTCAGATTCAGCCTGCTGAGAACTCGATGTTCCTGTCTGAGAAAGAAGAGGAGTTGAGCTAGAAGCACCGTTATCAGCATTGTGGCTGCTATGGAACTCCCTGCTGGATCCTGCAAAATCTGGAAGTTCCCTATCGAACTTTTGTGATCTTCTCTTCTTTTTCTTCTTGAGAATACACCTGGGGTCCTTTGGCAGGGAGGGTGGTGGACCGGGAATAACAAATGGAGGAATTCTAGGCTTATCATCTCCATATAACATGCGAACTGATTGAGCAATTGCTGACACTGTTGGTGGTAGTTCAGGATCAGGCTGTTTTGCAGGGGAACTAACTACTTGTCGCAACCAGTGTGGAAGCTTATTGTTCGACGTACTAGTTCCTGCTGTGTCCTCCCCTTTAGAGTGCACAAGATCAGGCCTAATGGGGTTAGATACCAATCCTGAGCTTGAAGATTCACCATTTCCTACATTAATGCGATTATCACGCATAACATTAGGCAATCCCTCCAGAAGTCCTGGCAACTTGCCACGCCTATTGTTTCCTTGTTCATCTTCCTTCTGCTGTATATCAATGCTGCCTGAGCAATTCAACCCTAAAGAACCCAAGGAACTGCTTCCAAAAGAACCCAAGGAACTGCTTCCAAAAGAATTGAGCAGAAATGGCCGCTCTGTCAAAACATTGGAACTGGTCCCAGGCCTATCAGATGTTTCCGCAGAAGCATCATCAGGAAACTTTGCTCTGAGTTTATCAGAACTCCAAGATGGAACTGGCATAAATTGATCATTTTGCAAACTGGGTCGATCTGACACACTAAACTGTGGCAGACTAGATGCAGAATCACCTATCCCTAATTTCATGTCAGTCAAATGGTTTTGGAATCTTGGTGGCAAGAGAAATCTGCTCCCCTGCAAAGCCCTTTCCATCATACCATCAGAGATTGGAAGATGTGCAGATTTGGTAGACTTTGCCTTCGATGATCTTGGCACAGGAAAAGGTGGCCCTTGAAAGACCTTTACTTGTTCCTCTTCCCACCTCACTGATAAATCTTCAGGCATCTTGTACTTTGAAAATTTTAACTTGGGATCTCTGAGCATGACATCCCAGTTACCCCTTCCATGCCTACGAACACCAATCCAGAGGGAATCAAGTTCATCTTCAGACCATCCTTCTGATTTAGACTTCTTTTTAAACAAGTTACTTGATCCTGAGCCAGTTCTCATCATTATGTTCTCAAGCACCTTCCTATGGTTTTCTGGGAAAGATGGGAATGTGGGTGGCCGTTGTCCCAAACCCAAGTGGGGTGCATCCCTCTCTTGCTGATTATATCTGAATAAATCTTCAGGGGGATTTTTGAAAGTGGGTAATGCTGGCAATGTTGGAAGGTCTTGCATGGATCCATTCAAAGCTTCAAATCTGCCTCCTAATGTCAAATTAGGTAAGAGGTCCAGATGTGAATTTGCCATGCTCTTAGTTGTAAGTGGAAATCTGGCCAGCAATCTTTCATCAAATGGCAGGTTTGGCAGAGCCATCTTCTCCTGAAAAGCAGAGAATCTAGCACCTGAATTTTCAAATGCATTGGAAATGGGTTCCTTTCCTCGCACAGCAGGCGGAAACTGCACAAAAGAAAAGGAAGGATATGAATTAAAACCAAACATGCATAAAGCAAACCAAAATTGACAATTAAATCCAAACTCGTGTTAAGAGGGCACACCGGAATAAAAGGGAGACTTCCATCAGGGATGCTACTTTTGTAACTCTGTTGTACATTTTCCATTGATGCATCTGGTAGTTTGGTATTTGCTGCCATCTCCTGACTTCTGACCTCAGCATCCATGGATGTCCCAGAGCAAGATGCAAGACTGAATGGAAACTCTTGTCTGGCTCCTTGTCTATTTTGTCTCCAATTTAACTTGGAAACATTACTTTCTGATGATTCTATTTGATTGGCATTAGGAGCACAGAGTCCCAAAACAGGTGGCAAATTGTTGGCAGGCATAGAGTTTGAGGTATTGAGTACCACCACCTTGTGGTGGTGATTTGGACGAAAAATGTCAGATGCATTACGGCTTGGATTATTGACAGAAACATCCAAATGACTGCTTATTTTATGTTTTGAAAGCCTGTCAATCCTTGAAAGGGAGTCTGCGTTACCGTTCTGAGCTTCTGCAAGTTGATTATTTTTGCTGTCCTCTAAGTTGATGGAAGGTCCCTCTTGAACTGGATGCATTACTCCTGCTCCAACTTCTCCACCCTTAGCATTGACTGGAAGCAAGTGGAGTGACTCGGTTCCTGGGATCCCCTCACATTGTCTGGCAGCTTTCCTTCGGGCAATTCGTTCCTTCTGCCGAGCACGGAGTTTAGCGCTGTTGAACAATAGCAAGTAATTTCAGCATTGAGGCCATGTTTAATCATAAATCAGAAAAACCATTTGATAAAACATCACCAACTAAAAGGCATGATATATCCATGTTTTCATATCCTCATTTTAATAATGTTTTCATATCCTTTGCATATCCAGTGTACAAGAACTCAGAGTAAAACAAATTTCCTCAATTTAACGTCTTCATATTCTTTGCATATTATCAATTGAAACACACTAGAAAAACGCCAAAGCTGAACAGAAAAAAGACAACCCGGTCCAATAACAGAACTAAAGACAAATTATCGCCTAAGGCAGTATTTAGTAACAGGCTAACAGCAAAGTAAATAAGAAAGTTAAAAAACAAAAAACAAAGAAAGAAAAGAAAAACATACAATTTCGTCTTCAAGGCCCGTCCTGCTGGTGTATATTCACGCTCAGGCTCTGGTTCTGGCTCTTTATCCTCCTCCCCACCACTCTGGTTGAACAAGAATTCCAATAGAAAACATTAACATCAACAAAATTAAAGAGAAGCAAATTCTGATCTACAAACCCTTCTGATCTCATCTTTAGTGGTAACTGGTAAACAGAATCAAACACATTAGAAATTCTAAAACTTATACAAACAGGCTTTCATACAAACAGAAAAGAAGCAAATTACCTCACTCATTGTTTCATTTTGGTGTGCGGCGAATACTTCCCTATACGAAACAGCTTTCCTCTGCCTCTTCCCTCGACCAAGAGCTGCTTGTGCCTCATTTTGATATTTCTCCCACCTAAAAACCAGATAAAATGAAAGAGAAATATTAAAACCACTTTATAGTCAACTATGCTGTCAAAATGCTACCAGGTGTTTAATAACAATATAAAATGCACAATCATCTTTTTGGAGATAAAACAATGTTCAGGTTTTATTTAGAAGGTTCTGATTTTTTGAAAAAAGATTTCCTATAATGATAGCAATTTTACCATCATATGGTCAAGAGTTCATTGCATGCTGCTTCAGTTCTCAAATAATTATGCTGCTTAAGACTACTGCTAGTATTAAGCAGTAGTCAGCTAGCATTTTGAAAATGGATCAAACCAAAAGGGTTGTCATGTTAAGGGAAAATAAAAACATAACCCATTCATAGGCCTTAATTTGACCACTACACAACAAGAAGCTCTGATTCAAACCTCATTAAAAGAACCACAGATGGAAAACAACATCAACAAGACAAGACTTATTTTCAACCCATTAAGAGGGATTAACTAAGCATCCAGGAAAACCATCCTTAAAACTGCAGTTTTCATTTTAGGTCCCTTATGACAATTGGGGGTTGTCCTAATCAACATCTGAGGGTGCTCTTCAGCAACAAAAGGCCTCTCTCACCTTTCAGATATGTTTTGAAGTTCATAATGCCAGAAAATAAGAATTTTAATTCCCACTAAATAGCTTAATAGCTATATTACTTGTATATCCAACATTCATTCACACACAACATAGAAATTGTGAAAGTTATACATGACATGAAAAGAGGATACAACCAAATAAAAGGTCCTTACCTTTCGCGCAGTAGTTTGTCCCATTCATTTTCTTCATTGCCAACCACATTATCCTCTTTCTTTTCAGAATTTTGATTGCACATATCATCAGTACCATGAGGAGGAGATTCACCCACTCCATGTTCTTCAGTTGGCTCATCATTCCACTCAAGCGCCTGTGTAGAAAATTTCAATCATGATAAGCGGTAGAGTAAGTTCAGGTATATCTAACTGTATGTAAGCACTTTAAGAAGAAAATAAAGAAGGAAAATTAACCATTCAAGTAGCATATATAAAACCAAAATTTGGAAGAGAAAGAAACTTGTATCATGCTAAAATTAAATAGAATTGATTTACTGAGTATTAAGGCATCAGCAAACTCTTTGTTCATTAGTCTAGATGCCAATCATAGATGCAACGTCAAAGGAACACAAACAACAGTGATTGTCTCAAAAAACAAAGATAGTGAAAAGAAAAAGGCACAAGAGAGGAAGAGATGGGTAGAAGTGGAAATGGAAGCATGGGGGGAATCTATGTCCAAAAACATACATGCAAGACAAGATTCATGCACTCAAAAATACACCATATAACTTCTTAGTACATTTCTACCCAAACTTTAAAGGAACAATTAAATATTGTATCAACAGATGTTAATGAGTTACTTCACCTTCACGGAGCCAAGCATGTCATTCTCGGAATCCCCTTCAGCAATATCAGTCGAACCATCTTGAAGGTTTGAACGATCAAGCAATTTTAAAATTGCATTTTCATCCCACAGAATCTTGCTGCCGCTATCTGTACACTTATCTTTGTACACATCTCCCAGACCACCGGTCCTCTTCCGTTGCTTATGTTCTATATCTGCTACTGTCTCATCTTTGTTACTATCATTATGTTCACTTGCATTAAGGGCAGGAGAATCATTGAAGAGTTCTTCAGTGCCCCATTTCAAAATATCTTCTATTTCTTTCTGAGATCCAGACTTATTTACAAAAAGCTGATCAAGCATCAGTTTCCTCTTAGCAAGCTGCAAGATACGCTCCTCAACACTAGCACGAACCACAAGCCGGTATACCAAAAGTCTATTTGATTGTCCAATTCTGTGTGCTCGATTCATTGCTTGGATATCTGCATGAGGGTTGAAATCAGAGTCGTAGATGATGACAGTGTCAGCAGTTGCCAAATTTATCCCAAGTCCACAAGAACGAGTTGATAATAGGAAAACAAATCGACTTTTGTCTTGGTTAAAGCGTGCAATCGCTGCCTGACGATCAGCTACAGAAACAGATCCATCCACTCTTTCATATGTTTTAGGCCCAAATTCTATGTTCAAATAGTCCTCTAGGATGTCAAGAAGCTTGGTCATTTGTGAGAAAAGAAGAACTCTGTGTCCTTCCTTGTGTAAAATCTTTAGCATAGAATGCAGAAGAGTCAGCTTAGCCGAAGCCTTTATTCTCATTTCATGAAGGAACTCAACAGATCCAGAATCAGGTTCAGTTCCTGGTATGAGATATGGATGGTTGCAGACCTTTCTCAGTTGCATCACAATGTTCAGCATAGATTGTTGAGCAACCCCTTTCCCAATATTCCGCAATATTTGATAGTTCTTTGTAAGCATCGCACGGTAATATTCAGCTTGGATGGATGACAACTCAACAGGAACCATTCTTTCAGTCTTGGGAGGAATATTTTGCATTGCATCCTTTTTAAGTCTTCGAAGCATATGAGGAGCAACAAGTTTTTTTAATTCATCAACTTTTTCAGCAGTTGTAAGATCATTAAACTTCTCTTCAAATGAAGTTAGAGAAGGAAATGATGCTGGCTGTAAGAAATTCAGCAAGTTGTACATCTCACCTATGTTGTTCTGTAGAGGTGTACCTGTCAACAGTACACGATGTTGAAAAGAGAATGTATTCAGCAAGCTGAAAAGCTTACTTTCAGAATTCTTCAGTCGATGGCCCTCATCAACAACAAGAACTTCCCAAGGCACTCCACGCAAATGAGTAGAATCAGCAAGAACCATTTCATAAGTAGTCAAAAGCACATTAAACTTGTAAGCTTCCGTTTTCTGGTTCAATCCACATGGATCACTAGCATGCCATTCATACTGGCGAATTATGGCTCTTGCTTTTGCACAGCCATGATATTCAACAACATTCACATCTGGAGCCCATAGTGAAAATTCAGCAAGCCAATTAGGCATTGTGGAAAGGGGCACCAAGACCAGGCAAGGAAGCTTAGCTTTGAATTCAAAATACAATGATGAAATAAAAGCACAAGCTGATACTGTTTTCCCAAGCCCCATCTCATCAGCAAGTATGACATTTTTGGATTTGTACCAGCATTTACGCAACCAATTCAGAGCCTCAAGCTGATGGGGAAACAAGGAACCCCCTTTTAGCTCCTTGGGTTGATCCATAAGATTACATATATCATTCTGATGGTCATTGCCTTTTCTTGTTGAATTTTCCTTTGATGCGTCCCTTTCCAGTGTGAGGGCTTCAACCTTATTAAATTGTGTAATCAGATGAGAAGAATTCTGCAGTACAGGTTCATCTAAACTTTCCCAAGTGCACTCATCGTAAGGTAGTCCAGTCCATTTTACAAATGCTTCAGATGTTCCATTTTTGGAAGGACGAAGTGCAAGCAACCGCTGAGGCTGCTTCCAACGCTCCTCACAAATATTTATTATTGTCATCCCATACTTTGCCTTGTAGTTTTCTAGTTTTCTCTTGGCAAGAAATTTCAATCGGGATTCAGAAATCCAACTATTATGAATATGAGACTTTCCTACCCACTTAACTAAAAATTCATAGGAAACTTCGTCTCCATTTAGACATGATGATACACCAACATTAGCATCCTGAACTTTATTGCCAATTACACTGTTACTCACTACCTTCTCTATGTCCACTTCTGTTGGTTTTGTTTCAAGAGAGGCCTGCATTTCACAATTTTTTGGAAGCTCACTGTTACTCTCACTTAAAGCAACGATGGTACTCTCCTCTGCTTCCATCTTGTCATTTGCATTTTCCAAATGTTCAGCAGATACTTCAGAATCATCCTGACCATTACCATCCCTGGGAGAGGAACCTAAATCATCAGTAGATTTACTCAATGAATCAGTTGGATTTCCTTTCTTGCTTTCCTTTGTTGATCTTCTGTACACATTAATATTTTCCACTTTATAAATTTTTTTCAATGATCCTTCTTTATCAGAAGTTTGGACAACATTTTGAGGATCATCAACAGGATTTTCAGCCATTTCAGCATCCAAATCAATATCACAAGCAGAACTATCATCCAGTTGCCTGTTCTGGTTTTCTGAGACTCCCAGATCACCAGAAGGTGGGTCATCCACCGTGGTCAAAGATACATTTTGTAATGTGTTTGTGTTTTCAACTCGAATTCGACACCCTAGAACTCGATCAACCTGAGAGACAGATACACAAGCAAAAAGTAAGTCATTATAATCACTAAGAGGATACCAAGGAAAGCATTTTCTTTGACAAATAAATGCAAACCATCACAAAAGGCCTTCCTGATGGTTACCTGCAAATCAAGAAGAGCACCATCTTCATGTATCAGAGTTCCGTCCAAATGCCTTCCCAATTTATCAAGCTCATTTGATGTGTCTTTAATTGGCTGAGGGAACATATTTTATCAGAAAAGTGTCAATAACATTATGCTGGTAATATCAATCTTTGGAAAAGGAAAAGCAAAAACAATGTACGCACCTAAACAAACAAGTAAATGAACTTTCTTTAAGAGTATGAAATGATTATACGTCAAGAAGTAAATGCATTACAGATAAAATGCTTTATAGATTCTTAATGTAAAATTCAACAACAAATCAACAGGTAGAGCTAGTACCTCATCTTTGTGATGAACATCAGAATCCATGTTTCCAACATACTCTCTGGATACAGATGCAGAAATTTTATGGGTTACAGATTTGGGCTTCTTGTTAACTTTATTTTGTCCAGACTTTCCCTTTACAGAAGTATTGACAAAATTTTTCCCCTTTTCAGTCCTACGCTTCTTTTGACTACTATTAGTATTATTAAAAACTTTATGTTTCCTTTTTCTAACTTCCTCATCACTAGCAGCAATTCCAAGAACAAGGGCCTTTCTTAAAGGCGTTTTATTAATATCAGGCTTCCCATCCAGCTGTTCATCATTTGGCTCTAAATTAGTAGTCTTGGAGGGAGATAAGACTTCCTTAGCAGGTGAAGATGCCTTCCCCTCCATTGGAGAAGTTGTTGGGGATGTACTTGATTTCTTTTCATCAGCATCTGCACATGATGAAGTTCCTTCAATGGAACTCCCAAGAGAGGGGTCACTTGGCTTGTTGCTACAATTTGCATCCACTAGGGAAGACAGTGATTTCTTTCCAAAGAAGTTGACTCCCAAACTTGAAATAGGTTTTGCTTTGCTGGATGACCTTTTCTTTGAAATATGTTTGCTTCCGAAAATCCGGGATACTTTATCGAAGCTGAGTGAGTTAACTCCAACTTTTGATTTTGCTTTGACAATTTTTGTCCTCGCTCGTTTTGAAATTGAATCCAGATGGCTTATAGGCTTTAAATGATCATTTTCTTCAAGGCAACTTGGACATTGCCACTTCCCAGGGGGGATACGCTTCAGAAGACAACATGATCAGTAAAAAAAATTAGAAAAAAATAGATCCGAGAACCATGGCTTCATTAAAGAAAAGGAAAACCAGCTCAAAAGGACATACCTTAAGAGGTGGACTAAGGCACTGCATATGATAAGTGCGAGGACAGGAATCACAGCACAATAAGTTGCCACCAAGATCACAGACAACGCATTCATAGAAAGACTGGATCAGAAGTTTATTACACAAGTTAGAGTGGCCAAAAAAAATAGTAAAATAAAAACATACAAAAATTTGCTAATGAATGTCCTATGGGCACTGATTAAAAGAATCACAAAATAGAAAGTTTTTTATTATTCCAATGTAGTTAATGCTTTGAAAACTTATAAACTTCTTACGTTTTCAAACAAAACTTTCCACTTTTGATTTCTTGTAAGGGAACTCGTAAACGAAGCTCAAATAGGAAAGTCTCAGAAAGCTCAACGAAAACAGAGCATAAAATAAGCAGCTTAAGAATAAAATACATGAAAAACAAAATACAAGGAAATCATGCAGATGACAGTTCCATCTAATCTATGTTGCAAAATATCTCTTTACAAGAATAAATTTGTTAGAAGGGCAAAATAGCAGAGCGGACAATGTATCCTCTTAAAAGTAACAACAAAGTGCTATGACGAATAAAATAACATCAAGAAAACGAACCCACTACAAAGTGAACACAAATTCCTCAAATTAATAGCTGATTTTCAGCCATCATCACACTTACAGCTGACCTTATATTTACATGTGTGCTAAATCAGTAAGACTAACACTTCCCCCCAAGCAAAAGCTATATATCCATATGCACACTAAGCCTGTCACAAATAAAGCCAGCCGGCCTTGTAAGGACTTAATAAATGTCCTATAGTTGGTTTCATATGGTAGCACCACAGATTATAGCCAGCCGGACCATTGTTCTTCTGATGTGAGGGTCAACAGTAGTCAGAAATAGCTGTAATGGTGGCAGGCAGGTAGCATACCCATTAAAGCAAGAGAAAAAATAAAATAAATAGACTAAAATTGTCTGTCTGAATGAAAAAAGACAAGATTCTTGGAATAGGAAGGCACCATAGGTAATTGTGCAGCGAGAATCAAAGCATCAACTCCAGAATAAAAGCACATACAGTAAAGTAAAAGGTTAATCATTTACATGTAAACTGGTCACGGTTTGAATTGAAGCCAATAGGGAGCACAAATAGTACGATTCTTGATGGGGATATGTGTTTTCTCCAAAAATAAAGATAAAGCGGTAGCAGTGCAAATACTCCTGATATTAAGACTTAATGGTGACCTTGAAGGTGCTTCATCCAATGAAGAGGCAATACTTCTAGGTATTGGCACGACAAAGTTAACAAGGCTGTAAACGAGTTTAGCATGCTTCTCCAAAAAAACATTGCCAACTTGAGCACTTTTGTGATGCATCTGGAATCTCGTGAGAGATAATTCAGCAGTCAGAAAATTGGATAGATTTATGTGCAAGCTTGAAGCTGCGAATGCTGATGCTAGGGAGAGGATATCTTAGTGCACTGACATGGGAGAGGTTTTCTTGGCAATGCAACACCAATTGCTTGATTCTGAATTATTTGTAGTGGTCTGTACTCTGTAGAGCAATTGTGAAACCAACATCCGAGGTCTCTATGGCATCAAAGATGCAGTTGGAGTCATTGTTGGCAGGGGCGGGCGGCAGTCTCAATATGCTTCTTGCAGTAATTGATGACCTTCAAAATGCTGTTGCTGTCAACATTCAGCATAAAAATCACACTGTCTTCACTTTGAGTGCCAGCACCATCTCCAAGGTATCATTTACAGAGCTGATGAGGGAAAAAGCAATGGGAAGGTCAATTTGAGGCAGATCTGAATCAACAACTAGCTGGAATGGTGATTTTAGGCTAGTATATTTAGGAACTTGCTGGAGAAGATATCTCACACTCGGCCATCCCTTTTGGTCACATGTGAGGCATTACTGGCCAGATTTCAGTGACCAACTTGTGGCGACACGACAGAGGTCCATCAGTGGCGATCTTCTAGTAGATCACTGATTTGGGGCCAGTAAACATGACAGTTGGCTCATTCAGAGCAACCAAGCATTTCTGATGTGTGCCCAGAGATAAATACGTGCAGGAGAAGAAAAAGAGTAGCCAAATGCCTCAGGAGATGAGAAAGCAAACACCCACTTGAAGATAGGGAAATAGGCTTAACAAATCATGAAAGAGAAACAAACTCCAAACATCCACAGGTAGGAGGAAAAATTAGGGTCATGAGGACCGTGTGAACAGCCAACAAGAAGACAAGAAACACGAAACTGACACTAATGAAGAGGAGTTCTAAGTTTTTTAGAACTCAGCAGTGAAATAGTACAGAAATAGGTCACAAGAGATAACACCACTTTGGATTCATACAGAAAACCTAGAAAGTGTGCTTTAATTGTGTGTACCTGGGCTGCATGCTGATATCTTATTTATAGAATAGTGTGTAGCTAAGCTCCAGCCTAATCACTGACTAATTTTCACTAATCAACATAACTATAATTGTGAGTGTACTATTTACACATGCAAAATCTAACACGCCCTAATTCCATATTAATCAGTGACAATTTTCTCAATTACTCCCATTGGACATCCATAAGTAACTCCCCTCAAAAGTGAAGTTGACATATCGGAAGCTGGAACAAATATAGCAACAATAATATTGACTGAAAGAAAAACATAACCAACACAGACTGAAAATAAATGCTAGAAAATATTCAAGTTATCATAATCAACTTTCTTTAGTTAGCAAAGGCTTACAGATATATGGTTGGAGAGTATTGCTAGAGATTTTGGGGAAAAACTTAATTGCTTGTTGCAATTTTTTATGGGGATAAGTGTACTAGGTAGTCCTACTAGACACTTTATCGTGCCCAGCTTCTTCAATACTTTTAAAGGGTTTAGAAGTGACCATATCAATTTATTCTTATTACATTTTCTCTATGCTCTTCATCTGTTCTCCTTTTCAAGTATATCTTGCTTTGACTTTTGTTTTGTACTCTTTCATCCTCAACAGTAAAATTTCTGTTAAAAAAAATATCTTTTGCACATGATATCCTAAATTACAGAGGCAACAACAGCCACCATGTACTTACAAAACAATCTGCAGACCCTCCCCTTTCTCTTTACAGGTTTAGCTTTAAACACTTAATATCGGAAGTGAAGTATATCAAACATGAAAAATAATCTTGCATAGAACTTTCTGTTATTTTTCAAATTTTTTAATAAAGGGATAACTTCAGATAAATTAGTACAATGTTAGGCAAATAAAAGATGACTAACCCCATCATTTCCTTTCTTCTTAGAAGAAAAATGATCAGAAGCTACTTCAGGCTTTAGTGCACGTTTGGCTGAAGCACTCCTAGAAGATTCAGATGTTGCAGAATTGTCCTCTTTACCGTTGGATTGCTCTTTACCAGAGGATTGATCCTGTCCTAAAGGAAGCTTTCTTCGCTTACGCTTCAAAACCCAGTTCCTGTTAATCATTGTAGGAGGTGATGATTTGCTATCCTTCATCGTTCATATGTATCCTACATAAGCAGTCAAAACTTGGGCCATCAGCAAGCATGTCATGAAAAATGAAATTAGATTCAAGAGAGAATGGAACACTGCAACTTCTTAATTAATCTCAAAATATCAGTTTACATTGCTCATCCTATTCTTCTTTACACAAGTACATCATCGAAGACTGTCTCCGATCAAGTATCCATGCAACTGGAAATGATGAATAATAAATGGACATCAGTTCAATAACATGAATATTAGCATTACCTATGTCAATGTTGCGGAAGAGACACAAATAATAGCATCAGCTTCTATTATGGAAACAATGAATCAATTACCTACGCAATTGCATTTCAAATGTCAGGCCGCAGTTCGCAATAATATTCATAATAAATGGAAAACACTTCAAAGAATATCCCCAACCGACTAGGGTTAATGCCACCAATAAATATACATGTACACATGCATACATGATAAATCACTTCAGATATCGAATCCACATTCATTCAAGAATAAGCAGGATCAGATTATGCACACCAGCGGCATAAATGAACAATCTCAAGAACCCCATCATGTAAAACTATTAAATGTGCTGAATCTAACGAAGCATACACAGAACAACAACAACAACAAGGCACAGTACGTTTCAGCAATCAGCACACAACAAAAAAGAAGCAGCCAAAAATTCAACAATCAAATCCAAACCAGCCAAGCATTACGCACATTCAACTCAAACCAAGACCCAGAATCCCCATTTGAAGAGACCAGTCAGCTAAGAAACCAGCTCAAAACCCCAAGTGCCAAAACTCACGAAATTTACAATCTTTAAAGCAGATACCACAATCACACACCAAGTAGCTTAAGAATCAAGGGACTAACACCCACAAAGCACAAAAGATTTTGGTAGATTCCCACAAACCCCCAGAACCCAAAATTCCCAGCAAACAACCCACAGATAAAGAAAAGCAGCAAACAAAAGAAATCAAGAAGCGTACCAATGACGACGACGGATCAAATAGCAATAGGGAGAGTAATTGCATGAGATTGAAGGAAGGAAGAGGAGAAAGCAGAAAAGAGGGGTATTAGGGCATGGGAAGAAGCACGGGGAGACGAGAGAGATACGAGAAGAGAGAGAGAGAGAAATAGAGACAGACAAATGAAAAATAAATAGAGAGAGAAAATAAAAAAGGAGATAGATAGCTGTGTTGTTGGTGTTTGTTGATGTTGTCTTTGTAGAGAGAGAAAGCGAGAGAGTGTGTGTATTTTAGAGAGAGAAAAGGAAAGAAACACACACAAATACGGATTCGCCGGGGTCATAGGACGGGGTTACCCTCTGACATGGCAGAAGAGAGAGAATTTCTTAGAAAGATTAAATTTTTATATAAAAAAGCAAAGGACTTGTTGCTGTATCTTCTTTCTTCTTGTTGCTCTTGTTCAACCCAAAAACCAAAAAAAAGGAAAATTCATTCTTCCACTCCCACTCTGCCACGTGGAACCTCCACCAGCCATTGTCATTGTTCTTGTTCTTTCTTTGCTTTCTCTAATTCATTCTGTCACTCCTCTATACTCTTTAATTTGAAAGATGATGATTTGTGTTCTCTGTTAATGAGTGTTTGTGGTTTTGAGTATTATCTGAGATTTTCAGAATGTTCGTGTTGTGTTGTTCTCATGATGATCAACATTGCCATCAATGAATTCTTAGTTTCTTGTTTTTTTCTATTTTATTTCACTAACAGTAATAATAATATTTGTCAGCTTTTTCTTTTTTAAGATATGAGACTTTTTACATTCTTTAATTTTCCATCTGATTTTTATGATATGTGTTTGTTTTGGATTTGGGGTCATCACATTTAGATTTTTCCCTTTTTTTTTTCCTTTCATGCCTTCAAAGATACCTTTCTTCTTTCGATGAATACTGGGTGGCATTATTTGGTGACATATACAGTAAAATATTTATTATCTGAAAATTTGCTATTAATCACTTATCAAAATATATTTTTCCTTTTCTGTTTGGTTGGACTTGGATGTATTCTGGAATCTGGATAGACCCAGTTGTGAATTATTCTATGTCAAGTTCATTCCAAATAAAATTTATTTATCATATGGACTCTAATATACTTTTTGTAATCACCATTGATATTAATTATTTAAAAATATATTTTTATTAGTTTAATTTTAATATAATAATAATTAATTAATCAATTAATTTAAACTATCATATGAGACCTTTTTTATTATTAGTGATTAATTTAAACTATTTTATTGATATGACAATATATAATCAATTAATAATGTAAAATTTTTTATAATTTTTTTTATATTTAAACATGTCACCGCAAGCAAATATTTATAATTGGTGTTAAAATATTAGTACATTTTTTAGTGTGTTTTTAAAAGAAGAAATACCTCCAATTGACAAATTTCATTATTGCCGTGGGATGGCATTTAGAAAATTATTTTAAAAAAGTGTTCTTTTGTTTATTTATAGTATTTAAGACTGTCAACAGATTAATTAATTTGGGTGGATATGTTATAGATAAATAGTTATTATATCAAGATTAATATGGAAATGGGCCTTTTCTAACTAGCTTGGTTGAATGTATTTCATACAAATATGGTTAAAAATTTTAGATTCAATTTCTATACATTGAGATTTTCCGCTATAGAAAAATGTTGTTAGTAGTATAGCCATTTGAATATCTATAACAAATGTAATCCATATTTTAAAATTTAATTCTTTGAATATTCATTTAATCTCTTTTATTTAGCTTCTTGAAATTATAATTTAAGGTACTATTTTAACAAAATTAAATTCTAATGCTTGAAACATGAACGGGTTGTGCTTATGCAAGCCATACTTCAAAGGCCACAACCTAAAAACTTTCCATCCAATCAAAGTTCATGTTTTAGAATTTACATCCTCTGAATCTTTTGTTAGCAGATACATTTTAGACTGATTGGATCTTTTTTTTCTTCCATAAATTAAATTATATTTAAAAAGGGATCAAATGATTAAACATGGTAGAAGAATTCATAATTTGTGTATACCATTCATCATGCATTTCACCAAGTGGGACATGACCATGAAGTATGCATGCTCTAAGAACTATAGTAGCCTTTCAGACATGCGAAACTACAATGCTATGATCTCTGAATTGGGTCAAACCACATAAGCCATGCATGTCCTAAATAAGTCAATAACTAAACACAAGTTTTCTAGTCCGAGTCAGACATCTCCTTTTACCAAGAACTGAAATTATTCTATTATCATTCATTAGACTATATCACAATGTTGCGAAATTGAATTGATTGTGATTAAAAATAACACATCTTTCCGGCAATTAATTTATCAAGAATTAAATCTTACTGGTCTCCTGAAAATTGCAAATCCTTCATCAATGCACACAATCATACATTGTTGGTTAACTCAATATAGACTTTCATGTACTAAATTTTGTTTACACTGTTAATAAATCAAAACTATATATAGAGACATTGTGTGTTTTTCTGTAAAGAAATTAAAGGTACCAACATCTTTCATGGACAACACCTTACTCCATACAATTAATATATATAGTGGTCATGAACCCCCTTAAGCACAAAATGCATAGTTGTTGATTGATGAATGATAGAAGAAGTGACGTGTAAATGTTATGTCACTAAGAGCAAGTTGCTCACAAAACAAGACTTGCTTGTCCATTTCAATATCCATCTCATATTTTCACATTATTGTTGCTTTTTCAAAGGTTGTGTGTGGGGATCATGTTGTTCTCACTCACCCATCACTTGATCATAGTTTAAACACCTTTTCTTTTTCTCTCTCTCTCTATAGTTTCTCAGTCAATTTCGGATGGCAAAATTGTCAACAGCCATCAGCCATCATCATAGTAGCTCAACCTCCCTTACCTGTTACCCTAAAATGCCCCTTCTCCTCATTCAAGGCCTAATACCTTCTTGGGGTGATTCTCTTTTTGTTTTATTGTCTTTTGAGGTTTAAGATAATTACACATAAATCTCATCCATAAAATATTTCATGTGTGTCCTGAATGTGTGAAGTAGGAGGATAACAACTCTGTAAGTAAGATAATAGATTTAATTCTTCAAATCAAAGTGTCATTTCAATGGATAAATTGCACATTCTTAATAGTTGACAAAAATTCAACAGTTTATAATTTTATAAGATAGAAATATGAACATGATAGGCTGCTATATAAAGTGCATTGTATCATGTACTTTCTTTGAGAAGTCAAGTCCAATTTATAATCCGTACAATTGAATATTGACCACAAATATTGAATATTTCAAAACAATATCAGATGATTTCTAGATTTCATGTTTCTGGTCATCAAGCAGTGCAATACTATATAGTTTATGGGTAGCTTTTAAACCATAATGATTAACTATGACTTCCCTATCTTGTTAAGGCATAGGTGATTAAGTTCAAGACAATCTAACAGTGGAAATCAAGAATGTGAAGAACATGCAATTTGAACTTTTTGACTAATACGTCTCCCTCGCCTCTTTCTCATTCCAAAACCGTATAGATTAGAAAGTACAATGAAAAACAAAGACAAGCTATGGTGTTTCAACATCTTCCATTTATTTTGGAAGATCAATGCAGAGTTTACCACCCAACAAGCAAGAGCTTCAAAAGCGCCATCCTAATATAAAGACCATTTTTGGCTTGCCTAAAGTAAGCAGCCCTTGGATCAGCATCAACTTCCTCTGTGATCTGCATGAAATCAAAGACGAATTTTGCAAATCAGTTATGTAAACTCAGTGCTTATGACCCTAAAGAGAATTTTCACAACATTTGATATAGCATGCTTACTTCATCGAGTCTTGGAAGAGGGTGCATGACCACAGCATGCTTCTGCATCACCTCGAGAACATCCTTGTTCACAATATACTTGCCTCTGGCCTCTTCATAAAGGTCGATTCTTTCTCCAAACCTTTCTTTTTGGATACGAGTTTGATAAACCACATCGCACTCTGATGCCACTTCCATTAAATCAGCGCTTTCTTCCCACGCCACTCCCTTCGATGTCAAATAATCTTTGATATCATCCTATAAATGGAGATAGAAACAGAGAACCCAAGAGCAAGTTAACATGGGAAGATTAAAATAGCAATATATCCATACTTATATGTCCAATAGTTTACCTTCATTTTAACCACATCAGGAGCGACAAAATAAATTTTCACATCCTTGTACTTGGCAAGCAAGTATGCCAATGAACGAACTGTCCTCCCATTAGCAAGGTCTCCCACAAGCCCAACTTTAATACCATCAAGCTTTCCAATCTCTCTTTGAATGGTGTAGACATCTAAGAGTGCCTGAGTAGTTTGAAAAAGTAGTAAACCTTTGAAATCAACTTCTTATGGAAGTAGTGCACTAGTGCTTCAGTTACAGAATAAAACATGACTTTGCATCAATATATCCTTCAAGTAACTGAAAATTTATCACAATTCACAACTCATAAGCCAAAAAAGAGAGAAATTTCCATCTAAATTAGACTACAAAAATTTGGTATCTGTAGAAGCAAAACAAAAGATACTTCATCAAATTTTGAGTAGCCTTCTGTGATTACCCAATGATGACCCATGACCCTAAAGTAGAAAAGATCTTCTATTTGTTCTTTCACAAGTTAAAATAAATTGAAATCACTATTTGACACTCTAAATACCTATTCATCAACCCTCAATAACTTTACTTTCAAATCTATTACACATTCTCTATGAAACATTACTTTGCTAGCAACAGATATCGCCATGGCAACTCCATGCCTACCTGGGTGGGATGTTGTCCGGGACCATCCCCTGCATTGATTATTGGAATGCCAGCTGTAGCAGCTGCTCTTCTGGCAGCACCACTTTCAAAGTGCCGCATCACAATTATATCAGAGTAACCCTCAACTGTTCTTATTGTATCTGCAAGCAAATCTCCATGAGACCCTTTTAGGGGGAAAAGAGTCAATGGCAAACTTGAAAACAAAAAATCAAGATAATTGACCTTCAAGTGTCTCTCCTTTAGCTGCTGAAGAAAACTCTCTTGCATTTTCAGTTGTCAAGACCTTTCCACCTAATCTTTTCATGGCAGACTCAAATGAAAGCCTAGTTCTAGTAGAGGGCTCATAAAATAAGGTAGCCATAAGATAACCCTTTAAAAGTTGGCTACCAGGAGAATTCTTCTCAATATTCTCCATATATCGTGCGACTTCAAAAATGGCATTAAGAATATCTCTATCAAATTGTTGAGCTTCGATAACATCATCAAGCGGAAACTTCTGCCCCGGAGAAAAAGAAGGTGCACATCCATTTTCCAGAGCCCGACAATGGATTCCATCCCTTTGCAATATCACTTTCTTTTGTTCCCATTTTGGTGACATCTTTATACTTAAAAATCTTGAATTAGGGCAACATGCTGATTTTAAATAACCAGGCTCCGAATAGGATCTTTTACTATGACAGAAAAAAACATCTTCAGAGCATTTCGATATCTTATGGGCAAGAAGCTCAGTATGCATTGAGCAGGAGAAAAGAGATGATGAAGAAGCCATTGAAGACAAAACCAATTCCTGAATAAGAAGATTAAAAGAAAAACATTAATTGGCTAAAATATTGTCCTCCAAACTAGTAATCCCTAAATATGTAAAAAAAAGTATCAATTAAAACGTGTGATGTATCAAACACACAAAAACTAAAATGGGAAACAAACAAAGAGAATCCAATACGAGTTAGCGAAATTTGCACATGTGATGTATCAAAGCTAAATGCTCACAATTGAAATTCCAAGAAACAGCATATCAAAGACTAAACTGAAGTAAAACAAACTTAAAAAAATTCCACATGGAAAAAACATCATGGACGAACATAAAGCAAAGCCTCCCAGGTGAGTAGATCCATGAAACACATAAAAACGAGTCTCTAACAAAATACCCACATCCAAAAATTCAAAATTTAAACCAGTATGAGCAAAATTAGCAGAAAAATAACAACTTTGTAGGATAATGAAGAAACTGAACAAATATTCCGCATACCAGTGCTTCAGTGGCAGTGTGGTTATCTTAGAGAAAAGAGAGTTTGATGAAAGAGTGAAGAGAGAAAGATCTTCAAAGAGGACGAGAGTGAGAGTGGATGAAGCCACAGGCTCTCTTTTCGGTGGCGCCTAGGCTGTTTTATTCACTTTCTCCATTTTTTAAGGTTACTAAAGTGAATTTAATCTTAATTAAAGAATTGATTATGTAATTATTCGACATATCATAATATCTTTACTCTCTCGTGGATTTCTCATATTTTCCTTTAATTGAATAGTATAGATAAATCTGAAAAATTTAATCTTTTGGACGATAATTTGGGCATATGACAAAATCAATTCCAAGAAGTTAACTTGCCTCCCTAAACGTAATTTTCTGTTTTGGGTATCAAGTCAAAATCATCTTTTTTGGTTTATAAAACTATGATGGGGTGTTTGGAACACCGTTGGAATTTAATTCCCACATGAATTGAATTGAATTCCAGTGTTTGAAACAAAAAAAATCATTTAAGTTGAATTGGAATTCAATTCAATTCCATAGTTTTGGTTCAAAAACAAATCGGAGTCATTCCACTCCGATTTCAATTGAATTCCATTGGCATTTCACTTAAAATATGAAAATGTCCAAATTATCCTCTTTAAATTACCCAATTTAAATTACCCTCTTCAAATTTCAAAGTGTCTTGGATAAATTTGTTCATTAAAAAAATTTAATTCATTTTATAAACATTCCAAACATTGAAATTCAATTCAATTCTACAATTTTACTAATGTATTTCAAACACCAGAATTCAATTCAATTCAAGTGTGAATTCAATTTCAAATGGAATTCAATTTCAAATGAAATTCAATTCAATTTCATCTTATAAAAAATTTCCAAACTGGCTGCGAAGCTACTATCTTGATCAAACATTTTATGAGCTTTGAGTTTTAACTAAGTATCATACCCAACTTTTCCTGAATATTCAATCATTTAACAACTAGTCTTTTTTCAATAAATGGTCACTATGAACCATACTCAATATAATTTAATCAATCATTTTTTCTATTGTTAAGTATATGTTTCAATTCTTGAATAAAAAAAAAAAAGAATCAGTATTTAATTAATAAAGATTTTGATCTTAATAATTCCAATTATAAGGAAACAAAAAGCATTGAGCTTTCATGGGTAGTAGCTAGGATTGTGAATACTCATGGAATTCTGATAAAAAGTGAAAGAGTGTGACCTACCCCCTTTATTTCACAATATTTATCATTGAAAAAGTTAATGTGCCAACATATCAAAAAGTTAAAATATATAAAATAGAGGGAGTATTATGCAAATTCGTCCACTCACATACTTTATAACCTCCCCATATAAAACACAGAAGTTGGAATCAATATAGAGATCCTTTCATTCAACTAAACCAGTTAAGCCAAAAACAAAGGAGTTCTGCTTTCATTCCCCTTCTTATGTTTTCTGGATAGTAGTACACACACCCTGGATAGTAGTACACACACCCTGCGTTAAGGAAAACAGAAACAATAACAAGAACCAAGTTTCTTTTCCATTAATTTCCTTCAATGAGTTTCATGAATAATTTTACACATAAAATTCATCCATCGAAACTATACTATTTCTACTCTCCAACCAAACACACCCTAAAAAAACCATTTCTACTCTTCAACCAAACACACCCTAAATGGGGACGGCAGCAAAACAAAATTAGGAACGCAACGCTTGGCCGTCAGTGAACCATGCAAAGCCATCAAAATTCAAACCAATATCAGCATTGCAGCACTGCAGGGATTTATGGCAGTACTAGAACTAGGTCATACACAATAAATTGTTTGAAGCATCTCAAGTCTGTCAAACATAGAACTAGAAGAACCAACATACATCATCTATATCACTCCCTAACAATCAAGCAATTAGCAATAGATGATTTAGGGAATGACAAGAGTATGCTGAAACCAGCAAACAAACCAATCTATGATGGTAATGGAAGGGAAAATGAAAGTCAAATTAGTGTTTTGATATAGCTTCCATCGTAAATTTGATCCCTGTTATATGTTAAAAAATTGAATTTTCACAGTATTAAGTACTAGTCCATGAAAGTAACAGAAACCCATAATAAGCAGTCATAATGAAGCTGATTCATTCAACAGAGTTCAAACAGCTACATTCAACTTTTCATGTTGGTGCTTGAGCTAACTGAACTGCTCCAAATTTTATGGTATACAACCCATCATTCCTTAGGAAACTAAAAAACTGGCTAAGTAACAAAATTACTTCACTGACATTCAAGTTGAACAAGAAGCTCTAGCCTAACATATATGTCACACCAGAAGGCACTGCAGACAATTGTTACCACCGGATGGGAGGTTACCAAGATAACAAATGTAAGACATGGCATGAAAGCACACAAGGCACTAATAAAGATAAACAGTTTTGATCAGTTCTCATTTGAACTTGTGAGCTATGAAAACAACTGGTTAAGACTTAAGAGTACTATAATAGTAGAATAAGACAATGAAAATTTAAACTACTTTGAAGTTACAAATCCTTTAAATGAAGATAATGGTGAAAGAAAGATAGTTCGACCTAGAAGCTGAAGTAGGACACTTGTGACTAGGCATGATGAATAGCCCCAATGAGGACTTTCTAGTTTTCCAGGTCTTCTTTGTCCCTTTCAGTGTTGCACACTTGCACCAATATTAAGGGGTACTAAAGACTATATATATATGAGGTTGTGCATTTCAGACAGGATCAAGCCATTTAAAGCTAAAGTAGACATCATCAAAGATTCAAAGGCAAAGAAAGATATATGAAAAACCAATTTATCCAAATTTCAACATTATTTCATTTCTCCCTGATAGAGCTGCCTTTCATGAATGTCAATAAATAAAGAGCACAAAATTTAAGACTCTTCGCTTCAAGCCTAAACCCTGAATAAGATAGCTTGCATGCTTCTTCTTCATGATTAAAAGGGGTCACTAAACTAATTAAATCACAAAGCTTCACAAAACCAAAAAAATCCAAATCACTAGAGAGCTTATAATGCCAAGTAAGATTTCTTTTTCCAATTTGATGATGTTTGAAAAACTTCTATTTTGGTGACAAAATATAACTACAAGTCAAAATGACCACAGTATAAAAAAATGCAGCAATGAGGCAAAGACTACTAACAACAAAAGCTACAGCTAAACAAGAATTGGCTCATTAATAAGGCACAAATAGAAACACAGCACAACATCAAAAATTCAAAGTACAATCTACCATTAGTCTCTTTTCTTTTTTCCTTCCCAATTGTTTTACACTATTCCATTACATAACAGAGAAAATTCAACTTACAAATCAGACCCACCCTCTCTGTGGTTAATCTCTCCCTTAATCATACATCAAGATTCTCCATCTGAATGCTGCTCTTGAGGGGCACATATTCTCCAAGGTATCCACCAAGATGATCATGCAATGCACTCTTATCAATCCCTTGATGATGGTAACTCTTGCAAACATAGTAGAACACGCTCTGCACCAAAAGCCCCACCAGATTCACAATCACCAAAACACCCACCAAGAACCCACCAACGACAATCCTCGTGAACACACCATAACTCTCCCCACCGTGCACCACAACCCCACTGAACACCCCACCAATGATCCCACACACAACCAAATATCCGCTCACCAAAACAGCAGCATACTTAATCCTACCCTTCAACAACTCATAGCTCTTCCTCATGGCAGCAAGGCCATAAATGGGTTCAAGCACCGACACAACACTAGCAAGGTGCCACAACGCAGTGATGTAAACATGAGCAACGAGAAACAGCAGAAGGATCACAACAACGGAGAAAAAGAGCAGAAAGGAATTCTGGGTATCAACGGCTATGATGAGAAGAACCAAGGAAATCACAAAAACAAAGTTATAAACGATCATCAAGAGAGTGACCCAGAGGAAAGTAATGAACAAACGCTTGAAGACTTTGGGGATAGCGGAGATAGTGGAGGAAAAGGAGACAGCTTTGTTGGTGTAGAGAGAAGCAACGGTGAAAACAACGGCAGCGGTGGAGAGGAGAGAGAAAGCGAAGAGGAAGATGAGGTAACAGAATTGGAAAACGAGGAGAAGGGTCCATTCATGGGTGGTCTGTGAAGGGTCCTGGTATGGAGATTGGAGCTGAGCGAGGAGAGGGTGAGTGAAGAGGGAGTGCGCGAGGATTGCGAAGGAGAGAGGGAAGATGAGGGAGAGTGTGATGAGGTAGAAGGTTTTGGGTGACCTCTTCGGAATTGAGATTGATTCTCTGAATATGTCTGGGATGCTCAGAAATTGAAGCTCTTCTGGTGCTAGATCCATCTTCTTCTTCTTCTCCGATCTGTTTCTTGAGAGAGAGAGAGAGAATCGAGAAAATGGTTGAATCTGTTTGGTGTTGAAGATTTTTGTTTGTAGCAGATGGAGGTGCCTTTTGTTCTACACGTTTTTTTCTTTTTCTTTTTTTTTTGGATTTTTGGAAGAGAGAGATGTTGATTGTTGACTGTTCCACCTACATATATTTAATTAATTTTATCTTCTATTTATTTACAGCTATATGAAATGTATATTCTGTCCCAATAATTTATTGCTATTTGCTTTTTTTATTCAATTAAATAATTATGACAATTTTTATTTGATTGGTATTTGCTATTTTATGTGTCTGTATATTCTTTTCTTCAACCATAGAGAAACTCCAGATGTAGCTTAAAGATGCAGCTAATGGAAATGAGTGACCACTCTAAGCTTTCCTTTCTTATACATGTGGCATCCAAAATATTGCTTCATTCAATTCATTCGCAACCTATTTTCAATTATACAAAATAAATATTACATTCTTCAGCATATTTTTCAACAGGAATACGCATATTTTTCTTTTTTCAATACATAGTAAAAGCAAATCACGCGTATTTAATAATTTTCATATTACAAGATTATGTTATCATTTTCCTTTCTTTTCTTCACCTGCAAGTCATGGCGCCTTAAGTTATTTATTATTACTACAATTTTCTGCTTCATTCTCCCTTTTTACTTATATATATCTTGGATTTTTTTTTAATTTTTCATTAGTCATTTCTATACATTTCAAGATATTTTAACTTTATGTATTCTTTTTTATTTAATTTTCATCCACGTACTATTTTTTCACTCAGTCATTCAATCATATACTGTTATGTCAGCCATAATTGTATTTTATCTCTCCTACGCTCTCGTAAATGATTGTGTGGACTACAGTGGCTGTGCAACTTTTTGTTTTATCCTTGCAACTCCAATTGCATTCAGTACTTTGAGACAAAAAGAATGGGCTTATTCATCTTTGGACCATACGCACCTTTTTTTTTTCGTTTTTCGTAGCCCGCTTTATTTGTCCATACAAAAAGTTTAATAACAATTTTTAAATTGTACTAATTAATCTTAATAATCCCTTAATTTTTCAATATTAATCAAGACTATTTATTGGCACACACTAATTAGAAGGGGCGGTAAAAAGTTGCGCGCTGAGAAAAGGAAGAAGAAACCGCAACAATCCTCACTCACTTCAAACCAAAATCTCTCTTTTTGTTTTTGTCTTGCTCAGATTTTTTTTGGCAGCTAGGTTTTTTTTTTCTTCTTCTTCTTCGTCTCGAAATTTGGCGGGAAAATCCCTAGAGTGGAGTGTGGTGTTGTGGAATGGGGAAGGAGGAGGAGGAGATGAGAGGGGAGATAGAGGAGAGGCTGATAAACGAGGAGTACAAGATTTGGAAGAAGAACACTCCGTTCCTCTACGACCTCGTCATCACCCACGCCCTCGAGTGGCCATCCCTCACCGTCGAATGGCTCCCCGACAGGGACGAGCCATCGGGGAAGGACTACTCCGTTCAGAAGATGATTCTCGGCACCCACACTTCCGAGAACGAGCCCAACTACCTCATGCTTGCCCAGGTCCACCTTCCCCTCGACGATGCCGAGAACGATGCCCGCCACTACGACGATGACCGCCCCGATGCTGGGGGCTTCGGCTCCGCCAACGGCAAGGTTAGTCCCTCCCTTTTCGCCTCCGCCACCGATGCAGCTCTTAGCTTCTTTTTTTTTCTTTTCTTTTCCATTTCGGTCTTTTTGATTTAGTTCTAAAGTGGTAATTAATGTGCTTAACCCCTGAATAAGTGATTTAGGGTTTTTGGAAAAATTCAATTTTGGAGCTCTGAAGTTTGAATTTGTTTTTGTTTGGGTTTTGATTGTTTGCTACCTGATTTCGACGGTCTATGGAGTTTGCGTATGCGATGTGGTGGATAATTAGATTCGGCATTTTGCAGTTATCAATCGCAATCATGAGTATGCTTGGATTTAAACACATGATTAACTTTTGGGAAAATTTCGTTTTCCCCCTCAAAAGCTTCTCAGTTTTTTTTTTTTTTATTATTATAAGCTGTTTTAGTACAAAATAAGCTGATCCAAACACGATTAAGTCATTGAAGTTGTTTATGATGTGCCTTTTTTTGTTTTCGTGGTGGTTGTTGTTGCTGCTGCAGGTTCAAATAATTCAGCAAATAAATCATGATGGGGAGGTTAATAGGGCTCGTTACATGCCTCAGAATCCATTTATCATTGCCACCAAGACTGTTAGTGCGGAGGTTTATGTCTTTGATTACAGCAAGCATCCATCCAAGCCTCCACTTGATGGAGCGTGTAACCCGGATTTAAGGTTGAGGGGTCACAATACTGAAGGGTACGGTTTATCATGGAGTAAGTTCAAGCAGGGGCATTTGCTGAGTGGTTCTGATGATGCTCAGATATGCTTGTGGGATATAAATGCAACTCCCAAGAATAAAACGCTCGAGGCTACACAGATTTTTAAGGTACTATTTTCTTTCAGCTCCAGGGTTAATGTGTTTTGTCGTATACAATCCAGTTGAGCATGGCGGCTTACCTGGCTATAAGTTTACTAGACTTTGGAAATAGTTACGACTTTATGAGCTGCTTGTTGATGCTGACATCGGGTCATATGAAATTAACAGTTGAAAGCTGTCTAAGACTGCTTTGACAAGAACCTGATTTAAAAGCTAATACAAATGTACTTATTGTAAACCAATCAATGATGCTTTGTAAACTTTGGGATATTCATTGTGCAAAGTAATCTGTAGCCCTATTACAATTTGTTGTGTGATTGGCCAATTTTTTTCATTGGTATATCTTCTACAAAATCAACTATTTTTTTTAATCTTATATCTCCATATGCATTCTGACCCACAAACTTCTGAAAATAATCTAATCATTCTAACCAGGTCCATGAAGGTGTTGTCGAGGATGTGGCTTGGCATTTGAGGCATGAATACCTATTTGGTTCTGTTGGTGACGATCAATATTTGCTTGTATGGGACCTTCGAACACCATCAGTCACCAAACCTGTCCAATCTGTTGTTGCTCATCAAAGTGAGGTGCAAAATGACTCTCTCTCTCTGTCTCTCTCTCTCTCTCTCTCATGTATATGTGTATGGTTTTGATGTGTCTGTGCACAAACATGCTGCTTTGAACCAGTTAGTTCTTTATACCTGTGATATGAACTGGCATTTATCAAAAAATGAAAAGTAAATCCATACAAGGAATTCTTTGTGATGGGATCATCTTTATATTGGCCATTTGCTGAAACTTTCTTGTGGTGGTTTAAACTTTAAAGAGTTTGTTAATTATGCATCCTCTGATTTATGAGAAACTTAATTCAATCAGGACAATTATTAGAATGGTATCACTACTTAAAGATTACAGATATTTTATCGAAATTAACTGGAAATCAAAAGGTCATTTGGTATCTCTCTCTCTCAATATTCACTTACAATGATGCATTTTTTTCATGGACATCTTAGGTTAACTGCTTGGCCTTCAATCCCTTTAATGAATGGGTTGTTGCTACTGGTTCAACTGATAAAACTGTGAAGCTGTTTGATCTACGCAAGATCAGTACTGCTCTTCACACCTTCGATTGTCACAAGTAACATTCTCCTTGGATTCTTCTAAAGTTTCTCTAGATGTACTTATATTTATCAGTCACTGATCTGGATTTTTGTTCATGTACAACAGGGAGGAGGTTTTTCAGGTTGGCTGGAATCCAAAGAATGAGACAATCTTAGCATCTTGTTGTCTTGGTAGGAGACTTATGGTTTGGGATCTTAGCAGGTAGTGTTCAATGAAAGCATTTTCGTCCTGTACCTTTTTAATGGGTTTTCTTACTATCGATTGTTTCTGAAATGTAACTGAGCTCTATTACTCCATGGAGACCTATGTGGAACATTTATCCATGTGTTGGCTTTAACTCATCATTCACATCTAGTTGAAAAGATGATGCTTGTTTAGAACTGAACTTCGCTTACTTCTTGGTTAGTGTTAGCTCTAATGTTTCAGGTGCAGGATCTGCTACTAGCAGCAGTGTTAAAATGACTGTTCATAATTGACAATGAAAATGGGTTATTAAAGAATAGATTAAGTGTTTTCCCTTATAACAGAGTTTACTCGTTTGTTGTGTAGGATTGATGAAGAGCAGTCACCAGAGGATGCAGAAGATGGTCCACCAGAATTGCTGTTTATTCACGGTGGTCATACGAGTAAAATATCTGACTTCTCTTGGAACCCATGTGAAGATTGGGTTGTTGCAAGTGTGGCTGAGGATAACATACTTCAAATATGGCAGATGGCAGAGAACATATACCATGACGAAGATGATCTTCCAGAAGAGTCAGCGAAGGCTTCTTAATAATAGTAAACGTTGCAATAATCTGATAGTTGTTGAGTGTATCATGGGAGATAATTTTTATTTGGGACTAAGGAAGCTTTTCACATTTAAGTTCTTCACCATTTTTCTCCTTTAATTCACTACTTCAAAGAAGCTGTATTTTTGTATTGTCACCTGTCTGTACCTGATGGTGGTAGCATGTTGAACAACGGAGACCTAGGTGTAAGTTGATATTAGTGAAGTTTGCCATAATGTTTTACAAATACCATGTAACTTTTGGATCATCAAAAACCCTTCATTAGTTGTAGCCGTTCATTGTCATTTATTTTACTTAGCCCCAATCGGGAAATACTTTCTTTTTTTATTAAATACTAAGTACAAAAATGCTTTGAGATCAATGACTAGTGAGTTGTGACTTGAAGCTCCAACTGCAGATCGAAAACTATTAATAGAACAGCCAAATAAACCTCACGCGCCCGTGTTGGACACTATGGCTATATTTGTTCAATTCTCGAGGATGTTTACCAGCCATAAGAATGCTTTGATTTGTTAGTTTTTCGTAGTAGTAGTATTAACATTTTGCAGACACATCTGTATCCATATTGTGTCGCCTGTGGTATGTGATTTGTAGAGTGCAAACCACCAGTTTTAGTTAAAATATATGGTGAGACTACATATATTGATTAGTGAGAAAAATTGACCCTGTTTTCTGTGAATATATTATGACGGTCCAAAACAAAGCAGCCAGTAGCGGAGAAGTTCATCATGCAACTTCATATGAGATTAACATGTAGTATATCTAACTGTTTGTTTGGTTACCACTCAAAATCCCGTCGAGTTGGTTAAAAGTGGATTAAAGAAAAGCAAACATGTTTGTTTTGTAAATTTGCTTTTAGAAAAAGTGCATTACTTTGAAAATAATTGATTCTAGTGGAAGCTAAAACTATTAGCTTTTACTTTTACTATCTCACAACAACCCTCTCAAATTCACTTTTTTAACATCTTTTCCAAACACAAATCAATTTTTTCTACATCCATTATTTTAAACACAATTCTTTCAACATCAATTATTTCAAAAGCAATTCTACCAAAATCTAAACCAAATGGACTTTAAATGTTTATTATAAAATTTAAAAAAAAAACATAATAAATTTGAGCAGAATAATTTCTTTAAAAAAAAAAACAGAAGTGGACAAGGGAAAAAACTAAGAATGTAGCAAAGGTAGACATTAGTTTTCCTCCATGCGCCGCAGCACAAACTCAGCAAAGTTTTGTTGCCTGCAAATCAATGTGATAATTAGCTTTTTCAGTAAAGCAAGTGAAATTTCTCAAGAATCAGAAGTGTTTACAAGACAAATCTACCAATTGGTAGCAAGTACTTGTTCCTACAAGTATTTGATGAAATCCTTCAATTATCACTTTATCAGCAAATAATGCTTACATGTACATTAGATGATACTCCAGAGCAGATTACAACGCAGAGTGCATAACACTAACATCCTAATTATAACGCCTAGGTCACAAAAGCCATATGATAAGTCAATAACACAGCAGAGAAATCAGGAACATGAACTTACTTTCCTTCTTTATGCTTTGGGCTGGGGCGAGAATACTTCAGATAACCATCCCAAGGAACTATTTTAAGGCCAGCACGAAGTGAGATTATATCTCTCACCCTATACCATTGAAATAAATATACTGTTTCAACACCTTGAAGCAAAACATAGACATTTGCCACTACATACTTTCTCATTGAGTTAAATCTAGAATACAGATATTTTACCTCTCTGCAAATTCAATGGATGTCTCTCCTGGCTTCAGATTTTGTGGCTCCAAGTACCAAACATCACAAACAACTGCCCAAGATGTCATTAATTGCAGCAGATGTTTAGTGAACGATTGCCTGCAAATCCACAAAATGTAGCAACTCTAATACAGCAATACGATATAAGTGTGAAAGAAACAGAAATAATTTACTGTCAGAAGCATCTTCTTACTTTCGACTATTCCAAAATGCATCTACGAAAATTTTGTTGTACTTGATTGCAATTGGGCAAACTGTGCAGCCAAGTTCAAATGCACCCTGAACATCATTGGAAATTGGAATTATAAGAAGCTTCAATTCAAACACTCAACATACGGGAACTAGAATACAAGCCAAGGGAGACAAAAATTGCCGAAGGAAAGAAAAAGCCTATTGTGTAAGTGAAAATGTAAATCTACAAGAGAACATAACAGAATTTCAATACCTTCTTGAACATGACAGAGTAGTGATTATTTACACAAGTTCCTTCAGGAAATATGAGAAGTGGGTTGTTGTCAGCTTCCTGGACATGTTCCCTCAATCTGTAATATGAAAAATCATGCAAGTAAAAGATAAGGCCTGGGAAAAGTATTTCCTGACATTTTTCTTATAAATATAGGAGGAAAAAATATCCTCTTCACGAAATCAAGAACAAACAAAAGAGAAAATAATTCATGAATGAAGCATAGCTTTCGTACACTTTCATTGATACTTACTTCCTTGCCACAATTTCTCGATCTTTTGCCTCTGTACGATTGAACCAGATACATCCTACACTTTCCATAATGGTGCTCTGCAACAACCCTGTTGTTGAAGAAATGCTTCAGTCATAATTTATGCATGTAAAATATCCATCAAACCCAAGTAAAGTTGAGGTGCATGATTGGAAGGACATGGAAAGATTAGTTTAGGAACAAATGTATTCAGGAGAAAGATGGAGTAGCACCTATTTAGAAAGGAGATGACAAAAGCATGACCATATGATGGGAAAACAACCAGAGGCCCAGAGAGAAAAGTGGATCCATCATCCATGAACATACAAACTAACTGGATTCAACTAGTGGAATAGGCTTGACTGTCATAAATTATAGTACTATTTAACCAACTCTTCGTGAAGACCAATGAAACTGCCCAGTAGTAAAGGATAATGTGCCTATTAACATAAGGCCTAAACCTAAGTTTTCATTTGCCCTCTTCCTTATATAGTGTGTGGAATTCTCTAAGTTTTGCTATGCTATAGAATTGAATCAAACTAAAAGCAATGTGCCAATTCTCAAAAACTAAATTACCAAGATAGAAAAAGCCACAAAAACATATCTACCTATAAAAATGCTGCTATTTATTGATGGCAAAGACATAAGCATTGTGAGAATCTGAGGCATACACAACGGCACTTACCAACCCATCCTGGATGCTTCTGCATAATAACAGCAAATGCAGTCATCTGTTCTAAGATAATGAAATCAATCATGGAAGTATGATTGGCCACAAAAACCTGTTCAAATTAAGGAGAAGCTCTGATCAACATCCATACTTTTAAAGGATATGTGAATGAGAACAACATGGGAACATTGATATACATCAAAGAAACCTGTTTTGGTCGCCTGCTGGGCCTTGGCCCATGGTACTTGACAACCCCAGTCCAGGATGCAACAAAGAAACAGCAAATCATCTCCACCAAACATCTCTGAATGAAATGAGTAACTTATAGTAAATTGAATTTGATACACAAAAAAGTCAGAATATAGGAGTTTCTATCCATCAACGGGAAAACAGAGCACAAATAAGAAGAAGTTGAAATGGACATTAGTTGCAGGTTTTATAATGCATATAAACGAGAAAAAGAAATCTACACTGAAAAAATAATTTAAATGGGACGAAATGGCATGAAGCAAGAAGGTGAATAGGTACCTCAATCTTTCTCCTCAGATTATCATTTCCCTTCAAAAGAAAGTGCACCGGAACGAAGGAAGAAAGAAATATTATCCATCCAAATGTCAACAGCAGAACCCTGCGAACAGGATGCATCACATGACCAGAAAAGGATTACAGAAAAATAAGTATTAACATGAGGAGCAGAAAAGGAATAGGCTAACCTTGCAGGGAACAAAATCAAATATCGAACTACAACTCCACAACACCATAAAGGAAACAAATAAAGATTCCAGTTCCAAGGTTCTGAAGGAATTGACTTGAAGCACCTTGTGAATGAATCCTATCCAGCATAAAACTCTGAATGTGTCAGCAATTGACAAGAACCCACCCAAGGTGCAAAAAGGGATGGGATATATTTCAATAAAAGGTGTTATGTCTAATGGCTTTGAGCTTCGGTATAGAATCTGAAATAGTGCACTTAAATATAAATTTTCTGATTCTTGGCAAAACACGAAATCACCCAAGAATACTGAACAGAAAAATCAAGAGAGAATTCAATGCACAGCAGAAGAACACCATTTAGTGTTGGAAAAGGCTAAATTCATCATAACCAACAATATCTTCTCTCTTTAATAATCTCATGGATCATCTTTCTTGTTTCTTGAAAATATAATTATTGAGACACAAAAACCACAAAGCATGAAAACAGCAAAGATAAGGCCAAAAGCTTACATCTACAATAGCACCAGCAGCCTCAGATAGAGTAGGAGAAATGTCAAGCAAATCACACCTGAAATATCATTTTTTCTCCCCATGAAATTGTAAATCCAGACATTGCGATGCCAGGCCCAGGAGTATTTGAAATATAAGAGGGTAAAAGAATTTAAAAGGATAACTTAATCTCCACTTTTCAATTAGATCATATGAACAAAAAAATTGTTCCTTTCTTATTGACCACTATTTGTCAGCATCCAAACAGCAGTAGAGTCAAGGTAAAGAAGATGCATACAGGCGAAGCTTGCCACTAGGCTCTTGATGAATGGTGGATCCAGAAGGCAGGTAATCTTCAATGTTGGGCTGATCAAGGTCCAATTCAGAACTTTGAGATTTGAGTCTCCCGGTGCCACTCATCTTTGTTGTGCTTCCACAGCTGCCAGAGATTTCTCAAATGATAAACGTGTGACCAAAAAGGACCTTCTGATCCAGAAATTTGATCTTCTGTTCAATAAAGATTGAGATGAGGATATCCAAGTCACTCGTGCTACAAACAGGAAATCATAATCCATTTAAACAGCTACGAGTAGAGCACCACATACAAGCTACAAAATTGCTAATGCCATAATGAGATCATTGCCAAAATTGAAATAACACAGTCAACACATAAAACCACAGCCAAAACTAAAGAAAACCTCTCAGTTCTCAGTGCCAAGTGAACTCCCTCTTCTCCAAAAATCATGTTCATTCCCAAATAACTTTCATAAGGCAAAAGAAAATGCTAAAATTAATCCAAATTTTAAAATAAAATAGTTCCTGCACACTTGCCACTGAACAGAGACAACAGAAAGCACATAATAACAAAGTGAAAAAAGAAAACAAAATTGAAAACAAAAAAGCATATGAGAAAAAAATACAGCTGATTTTTCTCATATCAAGAAATGGCTTCCATGCAAATCAGACATAGCATTGCAGATCAACTAATTAACACATAAAGTGGAAGATTAGGCCAATAAAAAATAAAAACCCTGGCATTTCCCTTTCCCGGCAATCACAGAATGTAAGAAGCACAGCAAAAATAACATGTGAGATCGCATTGAAATTGTTTTCGGAGAACGAAAGATTCAAAATATAAACAAAAACAAAATGAAAATAGCGATGTAGAGAAGAACTCACGATTGCGACGGTGGAGAAATGGATTCAGGTGAGGTTGACGCCGACGGTGACCACAATCGAGGTTGCAGAAACAAGCACGTACAATAACAAGAAGAAGTAAATGGCGATGCAATTGGAATGAAGTGGCAGTAATGTAATTTCCGAAACCGATCAAGGCTAATTATGTCCACATCGAAATATTAATTCTTCCCGGTCGTTCAACAAAAATAATACCAACCGCCAACCGCGCGCATTTTCTTAGTAGGTTAGAAAATTTAATTGATTTCTTTTTCTTTTTAAAGGAAAATGAAAAAAAAAAATCATGGATTTTCTATGCTCTTGTAAGTTATAAGATGCATGTAGTGACAGATTTTTATTTTTTAGTATCGAAATAGAACTTATGATTTGATTTTATAATGGTTTTGCAAATTTATTATGTATTTATTATTGGTGGCGGAAGTAGTAGTTCTTCAATGTATGTGGGCTCCGGTTATCGATCATATTTTCTCATCAATTCATTAAGATAATTAGGTACTTGCATCTGACTTTAGTGTTTTACCTGTTGTCACTGTATGTGTTTGGTAAAAGATAAAAAATGCATGAAGTTTAACCATAGAATTTCCACATCTAGCTACTTTTATGAATTATTTTCATGTATAATTTTAAAACTGAGGTGATAGTTTAATAAAATAATATAATATAATTGTTGACACCAAAAAATATACAAGTATGATTTCGACATATATATGTTACAAATACATCTAAATTGTCTAAGCAGTGTCGAAGCACACATATAGTGTTGTCAGCATATATATATATATATATATATATATATACATTGAAGCATGTGGCAAACTCGATTTTAGTGTCGAAGATTGTTTAACTTTGTGTTCTAAGTATAATTTCGACAACGTCGACAGTCAAATATTAATACACAATGTCGAACATATATATTATTGTCGAACTTTGGATCGAAAGGTTCGAACCAATTGTGGAACTTACACATGACCATGACCTGCAGGCACATATATATATATATATATTGTCGAACTGCATGGTGTGTCGAAGGACAACTTCCGTGCAAATATTATATATATATATATATATTAAACACAAATTAAATTAGAAGTTATTGGAAGTTACTTGTTTGCAGTTATTGGAAGTTATTTGGTTGTACTTTCTATCCATTAGGATTAGTTTTAGATTTAGAAAATATGTAACCACTTAGGACACTTTGTATCATTTTATGATTTTAGTTTCTCTATAAATAGGACCTTTTGTAACATTGTCAGGGGTTGGAAAATTGTGATAAAAACTCTACACATCCCACATCAATCCGGATAAAGAGTAACTCATATTTTTCATCCACTTTCTTCCCACTCATTCTCTTTGTAAGTTAGATTTTATTATTGTTAGTGTTGTATTTTACAATTTCTCTATTCTCTTCTTCATCTTCTTCTTCTTCTTCTACTCTATCTCTTTCTTCTACTCTAATTCTCATCCCCGATTTCTGATTCTATTTATTTTTGCATTTTAATTTAACTCACTCTAAAGAACCCACAATTAAACAATTATTTTGTCTCGATTTTATTAAATTAAAAATTGAGTGAACAATAATATAACCTACTTATTTATTTAAAATTAAACAACAATAACATCGCATCAAACAGTATTGTAGCGACATTTCTTGTTATCCTGTATTTTGATAAAATTAATGCCAGGATTACTAGAGATACAGATAATGGACAAATCAATGACATCACTCTCATTGCAAGTAATTTTTGGGTCCGAATCACTCTTATCAAGTTTTTTAACTTTTCGGTCATACCCTTATCAAGTTAGATTGATTTTTTTTGTCCTATGGTTATAAAATAGGCTTGTATTGGTTCTTTATCTTTAGCCCGAATCATAAAAACTAGCCCATTAGCTCAGCCCACAATTGTATTTGATTTTGTTTGATTGTTATATATATATATATATATATATAAAAGGATTATTTTATTAGATTTTGCTAACAATTTAGGATAATAAAAAACAATAATGGTAAGTAAACCATGAAAAACCAGCTCATACAGCCAATAGGCCTATTATAGTATTGGTTTTGGCCCAAATAATCATTGAGATTGTAATGGACTGAGTAATTATGACCCAAAATCTCATTTATTGGCTGGTTGGACTGATTTTGTATTGTTCATTTAGTATCACCCTAAAAAAATAAAACATTCACCTCAAAAATATTCTTATTTATATTTTCAAAACAATGGACTCATCTCAATGCTATAAGTTTTACTAAATATTTCTATATTCAGTATTTTTAGGATTTAATTTTCATCCACCGAGAGTGCATCATTTGTTTTTACACAGTCATCCAATTATGTACTGTCACGTCAGCCATGATTGTGTTTTCTCTCTCCTACTATTTGAACTGTCATACAAATGGAACATTTTGATTGGACGACAATGTCAAATATTTTTACACTGTCAGTGCATCAAAATTAAATTGATGATTTTAACAAGTACTTCTATAATACTTGTTAGCGAAACACTATTCTATTTAATATTAAACTTGTTGTGATTAGGTGTTGAATATAGGTTTTGTTGCATTTAAGTATTTTCTGTTAACATTCATCAGTTGCAAGTTTTGGCTAAAAATGAGACTTAGCTTGCTTGACCAATGTGTGATTTCATGTCGGTTTCTATTTATTTACGTAATTTTCTGCTAAGTTTAATTATTCTGACTTTGATCAGCCAATAGTGGAATTTGAAACATCTGAAAAACTGGGAGGAACCCGTCTAGGTGTTTGTTTAATCGTTAAGCAAAACATACAATGAAAGATATTGTATTATATTATATTAATCGTTAACCACTGCTGACGCATTTTCTAATCTAACTGGATTCTTCTGTAAAATAACTAAGAATTCAACTATAATTAATACTAATAAAAGAAGAGGATCCAAATCCATTGTATATGTAAATGAAATTCAATTGTAGTATGGTTTCATGGTCATCTCCATTTCGCCCAAATGATATTCTTTTAGTCAATGTCCATATATATACGCTAAGACCTAATTAATGAAAGCAATCATAAAATCAACAATTGTATTTAACCTTAACGTACGGAAACTATTGACATACGTGAGATGAAATTATCTTTAAAAAAATTAAAATTTAATTTTAATGTACTGAATTATAAATTATCATATTAACTATAATAATTTATTCTCTCTTATTATCTAAAAAGTCATTAAAATAAAATATTGCAATTCGGTAATCATATAAAATTCCTTCAAAACATCAAAATTTAACACCAAAACTAATACATGCATAGATTGTTAAGTGGTATTTAAAATTCTTTTATTATTACTGTCTAATACATATAAAATTAGTGGTCATAAATGACCCTATAATATAGTAATTTAAAAATCAATAAAGTTTAACATACAACAGAAATACGTCCAACTTATATACACATAGCACCACACATCCTGTAACATAGATACAAGTTGAACGTATTTATTAGGTACGTCAAACATTATTGATTAAAAAATTAAGCCGTCAATCAAATGGTGGGCGAGGGCAGGAGCACAATCTCATGCATAACGTGGGCCTACCCTGTCGTGTATGACGTTAAGCTCATAACCGCGTAACCTACTCTGTCTCTGCCGCGGAGACAAAAATATGATGTCACTGCAATGCAATCGCGGTTATATTTTCCTTATCAAGTATAGTAGTAGGTAATTAACAAGATTCTTAGCCTATTATATGCATGCTCATTTTATGCTATAACAGTTTATAATTAACTATGTAGAGATGTAAGTGAATCAATTCAACCACCCCGTTCAGTAAAATAAAATTACGATCCTATCTAACTGATTAATTGATCCGATGCTTTGGTCTCTTAATTAGTTAATAAGTGCAAATTAATTAAAGGTTGATAGTTAGTACTTTATTATATTTTCCATATTAAAAAGTCTTTTGAAATAAGCATATATATGTCAATAATTTAATTAATACTCCCTCTATTTATTTTTTATTGTCTTTTAAATATATTACACACTTATTAAGATAACCATTAAAATACACAAACTTCTTTCTTAAATAAATACGATGACAAATGTGTTTTTATAAAATATTAAAAATTTTTATGTGAATAGTAAAGAGAGTTGAATAAATTTCCTCTTAAAATTAATGTGATGATAAAATTTAAAAGAATAATTACAAATATATTATTAAAAATAAGAATGATAAGTACGGTTAAAAAACATTAATAGTTAAAAAGATAATTAAAAATAGATAGAGGAATTAGTTGACTTCATAATAATTACAAATTTTGCCAACAAATGTCTCGCAAAGTAGCAAGATCAGATCTTGCATGATGTTGAGTGTTTGACTATATATGTCATGTATTATACGAGCTTGAAAAATGTCTCATTTGGCTAAGTTACCTATTTGATGGTGTCGTGTGGGAGAAGTTAACAGTAATTTCGAGTTAAGTTCGACCAACTTTTCTTTAATAAATTTGACTACAATTAATACATACATTACATACCAATTCAAAATTAGTATATTGTTACGTCCTCCTTCCTGCCGTGTTGGGGAATTCCCCATCTTTTTCCTTGACATGCATTAGTTATTTGATATAAATAAAAGAAAGGGGCGAAAAATATATCGATGAGTATTCTGTATGTATAATAAAAAATTAGTTAAAATCAGTTAATATATGAATTTTGGAATAAAATCACTCATTCAATTAAAAACTAACTCTTTAAAAATAGCTTGTTTTAAATTAAAAAATTGTCTAATGGACTCATTTTGATTTGACTATTTTTTTTATTATTTATCAAATATTATTAGTGTCAAAAATAATATTATCCCTTTATTGCTTTGTCCATAATTAGTCGAGGTTCTAGAAAATTGTATAGTTATTAAGAAAATAATTAAAATACATAAAGTTATATAGAAATGATAAAACAATATTTTTTAATTTTTTTATGCAATAATAATTATAAAAGACAATATATGTATTTGTGTATTAGTAAAATTAAAAAAGTATAATAAATATTTTATTGAAATTATAAAGTAATAAATAACATTAAAAAATAATAATTTTCTTTAGACAAATAAAATTCTATTGAGTGAGTAATTAATCACATGTAAACTAATTAATCTAGGAATATATATATCATCAACTTCAGCATTAATTAGATCAGCTGTTTGTTACGTTGTTGTTGTTTTTGTAATTTTTTTTCTCTTATTTTTTAGTGCTTCTTAAAATATAAACAAAAATGGGGAAATCAAATTATAAAATGAGAGGAGAAACTTCTATGTTAATTACAATAATCAATTACATAGTAAATTCCTTGGGTATGTATACAAGCAATGCAAACTTTATAAATATACCAGTGGTGTAACATTAGTTTTCCAAATCCATACATTAAATACATATACTACCAAATTAAAGAGAAGAAGAAGAAGAATGAGTTCTTCTCAGAACATTAATATCCAAAAGATTCTGTGTCCTACAACAAGGCCACCCCGTCGCCAAAGCAGTAGCACTAATAATAATAATAATAATCCTGCGAGTTCTGGGACCCAAACACAACAACAACCAACTACTATACAAGAGGTCTTTGCAACAAGGAGATCAGCCCCAAGAACTCATGAAGATGAAACCACAAATGCCAATCATGTGGAATAATAATATATTTTTTCGTTTAATAAGGTGAACAATATAATATATGGAAGCTATTACACACACACACATATATATATATATAGTATTCAGATTTCTTTTCCTTTTCCCATTTTTTTGATTTGTGGTTATGTAATCAATAATATTGGTTGTACAACATAAATATATTTAACTAGTATCTAGCGTATGCTATACATAATATGAAATGTGTAATATACATATATGGGTGCTATACGTATAGCACATGTTGGATACTAGTTAGTTGGACATATTTATGTTGTACGAAATTATTGTTATCTAATAAGTATTAATTATATGTTGTGTATTCATATGTGTATTTAATCTCGAAGTTGGTCTACATATCAAATTAAAGCCTTTATAAAGTTTCATTTAATTTGTATGATTTTAAAAGTAGTTAAGACTGAAGTTATTAATGTTTATCGATGAAATAATATTCTCTGAATAAATTATTCAAATGTTTATTATATAGTTGGTGTATTAGATGAATAGTTTTTTATTCTGGTATTTCGTCTGCATTTTTTTTTTTTTTACTTTTTTGTATTCAGTATAAATATCAAGGATTTGGTCTAACTTCAGTTTTTCATTAAAGACCCAAGTATCATCAATTATTGAAAAAATATACTATAATTTAAAAATGATTATTATACCAAAATAAAGTAATATTGTAAGTAATTTATTTTATCGGTTCTATCAAAATTAGATGATTATAATAAAAATGACGTTAAATGTATAATAAAAAATCAATCAAATTAGTCAATAAACAAGATTTTATGTTACAATTATTCAGTATTACAATTTCAGCGATTATTCGAAGAAAAAAAAATTAAAATGGACTCTTTAACTAATTTACTATTATACACTAAGTTATATTATTGTTAAAGTAATTGTTTCCTTGCAAATATATCAATACGAAAACATGAAAATTTACATCAAAGTCGATTATAAATTCTTTGGCGAGCGAGAAGGCTGGACAGGAATTTCCTCCGATCCATCTATCTTTCAAAGAAATGAAATTCTTCGCAAATCTCGTGTAGTTGTTAAAAACATCGTTATCTTTACCTAAACAATCTCAAAAAGCAAATCGTTCATAATCAGAACTTTATGCGAAAAGGAATATGACGTAATGATCCTTTCCAACGCGACAACCATAGACAGCCTGTCGGGAGATAGATTCATCCTGTCTTCGAAAAAAGACCAAAATGGCAAAATGCCTCAAAATATATATACTCCCTCTATGAAATATATGATAATACATGTAAAATTATTTTATAATGAATATTAATTAATACATATTAATTAATTTTTTTGAAATTTAAATTTATCATTATTTTATAATGAATTATAATAAATTTTAATTACTGAGAGCGTAAATTTACATGTTACAATGCATGATAACTTGACTTAAAACTATTTGAAAAAATAATAATTCCTTTTTGAACCATATACTCTTCACAAAAGTAATTATAAGTGACGCCTAATAAATTTTCAAAGTATTTATTTTTGGATAAAATGGTGACAAGCGGGCATCCAAAACGGAGCTACAAACAATACTCCCTTTTCAATAATGTGTGCTTCACAAGTTGATCTCTCGTAATTTTGAGGTCTAAAACTTCACTAATTTTCATCCAATCAAAACATAATATATTCTAAGTATTCTTACAATGTATTTATTTAGACACTTCTAATAATTAGATAATATCTATACATATTATTATGTGACATTTTTTAATTGGTTGTATCATCTATGTCAGTACTGTCATATCAAAAGATGACTAGGCACTAACATAAATATTATAATCAATCAAAATGTGTCATATAATAATATGTATATGGATAGTATTTAATTATTGAAAGTGTCAAACACCTTCTTGCAATTACTATAAGTACTAAGCATTCTTGCGGTATAAAAGTCAGTGACAAGTGTTGTGCTGTTTAAAGACCCCACTTGTCGTTCTGTCTTAAAAGTTAAAATATTTATTCCTTGTAATAAAAAGGGAAAGCAAATTGTTGTTTTAGAATTTAACTTTAAAAATATTATAATAGTTTTTTATATATAAATATAAAAAAAAATTAATTTCAATCAACTGTGATTATAAAATAATTTACACTAATAATGCATCATAATTAAACTCTATAAAAATAATCTCTATATATTAAGACTATAAATTTTTTATACATATTATTCGATTATTATATCATTATAAGTATGAATAAATTAAATATTAACTTTATTACTTAAAAGAATAAATTGACTTGACTTGACAGTTACTTTATTTCATAACTAACAACTATGCACGTATTTAAATCTAGTAGCTTATTTCATATGAGTTTAATTCTAATATAGTGGTAATATAAAATAGTTTTATATTGATATTAATTATATTTTTTATGTTAATAAAAGTGATTTTTAAATAGTAATTATAGAGTAAAATATTTGTACTTATGCAAAAACACGTAATTGAATATTTATAAAATTATTTTACTCCGTTATATATAATAATTAAAACTCATTTTATATATACTAGTACATTGTTGGACATTTCATGCCACTCAAATCATATTTTTATTATTTATATTTTATTTAATTTTAATTTAATAAATATATAAATTAGTGAGATTGAATTAGTAAAAGGTATTTAATAAATATGGCCACTAAAAAATAAATATTTTGAAGAATCCATTCACATGATCCATTGATGATGAGAAATATGGCAAATTAAATTACCTTTTTCTCTACAAGCGCATTACTACACAAAGTTCATTTCTCAATTTTTATATGCTCAATATTTTTCATGTTGCACCCAAAAAGAAACAAAATTGATAAATTTTAACACCATATATAGTAATCTAAATTCGAAATGATGAAGAAGTTGTATGTATATTAGAAAGAGTAGTCCACAAGCAACAAAACACGGTAACCCCCAAATTTGATGTTAGTCCCTCAAATTAAATGTATATATATGACTTGGTCTTACTCTTACATATGCGTGACAAAGAATTAGTTAGTTAGTGTGAAAGAGCAGAAAATTACAAGTAACCAAGGTTCAAATACTTTAGGATACATATTATGCTGGCACAAACTTGATCTTGTTTCTATTGTGTGGAAGTTTATTTTGTCTTTCTAATGTGATGCTCTTTTTCCTCATTTAAGTTTGAGAGGTTTGTTAATGAGACTACAGAAGTTTAAGTAGGTGTCTCCTACTCGTGAGTATCCCTTTGTATTTTGAATTCTCATATTTATCTTTCGAAAAAAAAAAAAATTATGAAGGCACAACAACATATATACAGAGGGAGGGCTAAAACCTTAAAGTGTGTTAGCTATACACGTACATGTCCGTGGCGCGTATTCAACTATTTGACCATTTGCTTTTTCCTCACGGTTTCGAATAACAAACCTTCGTTACAATATACAATATATATATATCCTTCAATATTATTATTAATTAATAATTTTATTCAACGGTTTGTAAATTAAGGTCTTCATTAATTAATTGGTTCGCCGACCACCGCGGATTTCTCCTTGTGCCACAAGCTAAACGTATAACACAATTAAAGGGATTATATTAAATTTGGTTGTAAAATGTGAAAATGGCCTGGGAAATATGGTAGGAATTTCTATGTACATTACTTACAATCACTTGGTAAGTTCCTTGCGCCGAATAATGAAGCAGCTTGTTGAGTCTATAAATACAACCATTTTGCTAATGTATGTTTCATATATCATCAACAACGAACATTTGCTATTTGCTATATATCCATCCATCCATCCATAATTCATACAAAATACACAAGCTACGTACCTACCCTCAAGATCCACAATGAGTAACAATATCAAGAACATTAACGTTAAGAACATTTTGTGTCCTACAACAAGGCCAGCTCCTAAGCCCAAAAATCCTAATCCTCCTAAAGGCACTCAAATTCCCACCATACAACAAGTCTTTGGGAGAAGGAGCTAGCTAGATAGTTATTTTCATTCCTTGTTTGTTATTTCACCGGTATCTTTCATTCAAATTCAATTCTATTCTATCTTCATGGACAATTTATATAATTTGATTGTTTGACTAGCTCGTTTCCATGTACTAATTTCTTAAAGTGTGTAATTGCATTTGTACCTTGCAGATTGAACTGCACCTATCTACCATTCTACTGGAATTGGAAGGTTTATTAAAGACGAGGAATGAATCAAGTACATAGAGCACAAATTAAATTAAAATATATCAGCTAGCTAGTTTAGTTTGTTCGTTTATTTACTTTATTGATTTATTTGTTTTACTTTACGTTTAATTTGTTGTAACAGTATGGATTATTGCATGTAATATTCTTTTTTTTTTCCCTGTACTTAATTACTTGTATCTCATCATTGTAATTGGAATACTCCCATATCTTAGCAATAAACTCATGTTGTTGTTAGCCATCCATGTTTGTTGATTAACTAACAAAATCATTGTATATAAATTATTCTCGTCAGAATTCTTGGCGTATAAATAAAAAATCAACCAAAGCAGTGAATAAATAGTGCACAATATATAATATGTAATATGCACAACATATATAACAAGTTATGCATCACAATATATATCACATACATGTGATAACATCATAATATATATTGTACATATTATATAATATATATTGTGCATATCATATTGGTTGACTATATTTTTTTATTGTGCATATAGGAATGCTTTATTCTAGCTTCTTTACAAGAGATTCTTATGAATATCAAAATGAAATATTTATTTAATCTGCACCACTTATATTTTGACACAAATAATTTTATCTCCTTATTTAAAATTTAACACATTCTCTTTTCACTACCATTGATATTTTTTATTATGTGTCATAGAAATGATTTAGATTAAATAATTTTTTTTTGCTCTCTCCTAAAATTTGTTCTTATTATCTATATATGTTTAGTGGGGACAGACTATGTAAGTCATGATGTTGATGATGAGTGATAACGCAGTATAAGTTGCAAACAGAGATGGCTGCAGCTGCACTGATCAAAGGACCACAATTAATGCCATTATATCTTATCCCTTATTAGTATTTCCACTCAATATGACGTATGCGAAAATGCATGATTATGGTTTAATTTGGATTTTTGTTCTTTTTTATTTTTATTCTTATTTTTTTACAAATTGGGAAAATAATGTTGCAGAGAACATATTGCTCCTCTATTGAATTTCAGCGCTGTTTAGCTTCCCATCTGAGCAATATATTACCTTATACTTGCCACAAATGATTTAGATATAAGAGGGAAAAAATATTATTTAAGTTGATTATTCTGGGGCTCATTTTATTTTACGAAGGAATCACCGTTTTTTCTTAGACGATGTGTGAGTTTGATAATCACATCAATTAGATAACATATATAATACTTTACTAATGAAGATATGAATTTTTCTCCCATCAAGCGTCCTCTTTAATTCTTTTTTTTTTTTTAACTTGCTAGCTTTATAAAATATTTAATTGTCATTCTGTCTAACTCTAGTCGTCATGTCTTCCAAAAATTATGTTTGTTCAAAATTTGAGAGGTGGATTGAATAAGCTAAGTCATGAGATTCAAGATGCAATGATATCTATATTATACAGTGATTTCAGGTAAAATATATGGAATTATTGTTAGAAATTTATATTCCTTGTATCCCTATCTCTAGTATCTTTTTAGGGAAGAAAAAATCTTTAGGGAGCGTTTGGTTCATTACCGAGGAAGATTATCGGTAATCTAGATTACCTTACAGATAGATTACCTCCAATTAAATTACCGGTAATTCACATTACCTTGTTTGGTATATAACAATAAGATTACTGATAATTCGCATTATCTTGTTTGATATATTATCTACGTTACAAGGTAATATATATATATATTACTATAATACCCTCTAAATAATTATAAAATTAATTAATCAAATATAATTATATTATATATATTATTAAAATACGTAAAATACATACAAAATGAATTAATCAAATATAATTATATTTTAAAATTTAATATCAATATTTTTCAGTTTTGACATTAATATAATTATTTTCTAAAAATAAAAATCCATTAAAATAATTATAATATTTTTGCAAAAAGTGTAACATAGAAAAAACAAATATAACGCAATAAATTAAAAAAAAAACACCAACAAGAAAGGTTACGTGGGTTTTTAAGATAAATTAGGATTTGTATTAGAAAATTATAAAATTAGGAATAGTAGCGTATTTTGTTAGAGGGGTAATGGTGTAATAAAATAAATTAGAAGATTACCTAGGGGTAGTAATCCAGATTGCCACCTGATACGGAGGTAATCCATATTACCACTTTGGAGGTAATGTGGATTACTGGGTAATCCACATTACTAATATCTTTGTCAAAACAAACGAATCAATCTGGATTACCAGGTAATTTAATTGCAAAATTATCGATAATCTATGTAAATTATCTCGTACCAAACTCCCTCTTACTTTTTAACTACTTACCCTTTTATCGTTATATATATATATAGCTAGTCTTTATATTGAGACAGAAAGAAGACAACAATATAATGTATAGATGAAGAAAATTAAGAAAATGGTAGAAGAGACTCTCAATATGTATATATATAACAGAGAGAATTTAATTTATTCCGCTACTTCATTGTACTGAAGTAGTAATAATACAATAAAGACAAACATATTATTATAAGTTTACATAGAAGGGATATTACTATCTAATTAATTCCTAGTCCTAATAAATATAAAGTAACAAATTAAACAATTGCAAATGAACAAACAAACAATAAATAAATAAACAATGAATGATCTTGATGATGACGACCAACAATATATAGTTGCGGTAGTCAGATCTTATTGCCAAATACATATATAGATCCTGCTGGACTCTAAATAAATAAATTACCTGCAAATAAATGAAAAAAAGAGAGATGAATATTGGAAGCATTAAAGATCGCTTCGTTACATTAGATTAAAAAAATGAGAAATATTTACGATGATGAGATAAATATTTAAATGTTTTATGATTCAAATTTTAGCAACAACGTACGTTATAATAATCCATAAAAAAAAAATGAGAAAAACTAACAAGCATGAAGTTTAACTGGATTAATTGATTTTGTGGACAAAATTTATTTTGTAGGGCAAGAACGAAAATGATGAGTTTGTGGGTTGGTGCTGCCTATCTAAGACTTTCAAGGTAATGAATTTACATGACTCTAATATCATATTAAAATCCATTGATAATAATAATAAAAAAATAATAATAGAAAATTAAAGAAAAGATTGAGAGTAATGTAATGCAAGTGAAGGACGCGCCTATATAATACTATAATATATAAACAATGGAGGATTTCTTTTTGTACACTATAAAATTAGTCATCATATGTAATAATTTAATTTTTTAATATTATTAATCAAACTTTTAAAAGTTGGATTAATAGTTTTAAAAAATTAAATTATTATATATAATGACTGATAATGACTGAATTTATGATGTACATATAACATTACTCTGAATAATGTAACTAATAAGTAATAACTGCTCAAATTGATTTTTTAACTATATAACAAATACCGGGCAAAACATTAATATCTCTAGTATGTAATTACATAAATACCTGTTATTTGAATCATATATGTTCCCATTAAATTGTTTTTGAGGTCTTCACCTTCTTATTACCGGTGCAAGACCATCTTGAACACTTACGGGCCTTTGCCTCCCGTTCTGGGAAGGCGGAGGTGGCGGCGGCGGGTTGTCTGGAGTCCCATTCCTCCTGCCATTATCTGATGACGGCTTATCGCCTTTCATATAGTCTTTGATCTTCTTAGGCTGTGTGGTTGCCATGTATGGGAATTGATCGACGATGTAATTAAAGAATAATTAATGGAATGAATAATCTTAATAATGTGAGATATCAATGAATAGCTATTTGTTTGAAAGACACCCTTGTTTAATTTTGACGAAACCTTTAATTTTTTGATGATATTCATGCTAATACGGTGCATTGTATATATAGAGCTAGCTCGTGCCCAGAGAATTGGTTTAATTTGTTAATTCATGCATATATGCGAGGCAAGTGCCTTGTAATTCAGACGTAAATTTTCTTTGAATTTAATTAACTTGCAAAATCATTTTTATATATTTGCAATTATTTATTATTAGTTAATTACAATTCGATTGCTGTTGTCAAGATGAATATAATGAAGGAATTTGATGATTTGAATTTGTTTAATTAGGGCAACATATTACATATATACATAGGAATTAATTAATACGGAAACTTTGTTGTAAAATTAAAGATATGGAACAAAGTAAGTTCGTATTCGGTTACATTGGCGACCGCAACGCGTTAACCTTATCTTTGAATATCATTATGGTTGATGAATATATGTTTGTATGTAAATCTGCTCCTGTTTTTCGCTGAACGTTACATAGTAATTAATATTTCAGGAAATTTTGGTAGCTACAACGTTTGATTATAGAACCAGGCAAGCGGGAAAAAAAAATTAATGAGCTGAAGAGAAATAACATGGTGGTTTCATTGTAATGTATGTTGAGTGGGCCACATAAAAAAAATAGACATATATATATATATATATATATACTAAAACAATTGATGAGAAGGAGAGTAAATCAATTTAACAAAAAAAAAAATAAGAGTTTGTAATTAGTACAACAATTTCAGTAAGTATCAGCGAAATAAGGGCAGGCGCTGAATGTTTGAAGAGCGAAGAAGGAAGGTGTTTTGAAACGCTGTTTCTCTGAAATGAAAGCGTGTATTCTTATTTGTTGAAATGATCAATAATAATGAACTGAAAAAAATATTGCTATTAGCCTATTAGTATTTTGTCGATTAATGCTACATAGATGTCTAAAATTGAGTAATATTATATGTATACCATAAAATAAATTATCATTACTAACAAATGAAATAATTATTATTTTAAAATTATTAATCTAACTTTTAAAATATTGGATTAATGTTGGATTAATAATTTTAAAAAGTTTAATCATTACATATGGTAGCTAATAATGACTGATTTTATGATGTATAAAAAATATTATCTAAAATTTAATGTTTACGAAACATCTATTATGATCTATAATGGACAAAAAATTGAGATATTATATCAAATCATGTCAAAATTTAAAGGCGTGGAGAAATTAAATGTCAACAAAGATATATAAAAAATAAATTTTAAAATAGTTTTTTTTAATTATCAATACTATGTGTACAATAAAAATTGTATAATTTAACAATCATCATATTTACTATTGGATTGTAATATGAATTTATCAACTAATATCTAACAATAAATATAACTATTGTATAAGTATTGTACAATATTCATTGAACATATATCATTCATTTTTTATCAATTTTCTTCTATTCTTCCCCTACAATTTACAAGGCCCTTACAATTTACATATATTGCCTCGGAGTCTTTGGATAACAATTGAAAATGTTTTACATACAGATTTACGTTTGCTTCCTTCGCACGCTTTTAATTTGAACGAGTAATTTAATTTAATTTATGATTTTTCCCTTATATGCTTATATAACTCAATAATTATGATTTAATAATTGATTTTACAAATTTAAATAATTTAGATTAATGAAAAACGTGACTTTTTTTTAAAGTACGAGTTCTATTGAATTATATACATAGGATTACATAAGGGAAACCCTTATTTAATGTATATATGCCATAACATACATACATTTAATCATAAATTATCATATGAGTATAAAATCAAATTTGATCATATATTATTTTAAAATTATTACAAATATTAAACATGATTAAAAAATATTATAATATTAACTAGTGCATTAAAACTAAATTCATATTTATTTGATTCAAGTCATTATATACATCAAGAAAAATAATAATAATTATATAATACTTGCGACTCGACATGCATTTTTGTGTTTGTCAAATCGCTTTTTTATTTTTTCAATTAATGTATGTTTTGTACAATAATATTATTCAATTCAATCACATGATGAAATTTTCACATATAGTAAAAATTGATGACTATATGTTTTGAAATGTGATAATTCACAATTTTTTTGAATACACTAACAAATAAAGATTATAGCCTTTAAAATATTGAGTGACATGAATTTTTTACATATAGTAGAAATTGAAGGCTATATACTTTAAAATGTGAGATATCGCAAATTTTTTTATTGTCTTATAAAATAAAGACTATAGCTTTAAAAATATTGAATTACATAAATTTTTCACATATAGTAGAAAATTGAAGGCTATATACTTAGAATTCATAATTTTTTTGTTGTATTATAAAATAAAAATTATGAGCTTTAAAATAGTGAATTATATGAAATTTTAACATATAGTATAAATTTTACTTTAAAATGTGAGATTTCACAATTTTTTTTGTTGTATTATAAAATAAAGACTATAGCATTTAATTAAATATTGAATCACATGAATTTTTTATATATAGTAGAAATTGAAGGTTGTATACTTTAAAATGAGAGAATTCATAATTTTTTTATTGTATTATAAAATAAAGACTATATAAGCTTTAAAATATGAATTATTATAAATTTTTATAGACCTATCTATTTTCTAACAATGTGTGACAACGTACGTGTACTATACATATAACTCACTTATATATTATATATAACACACATTAAATATTATTTAAATATATTTCTATTATCCAACCATTACTTATGCTTTTATATAATCCCTACTGAAGAAAAACAAGTTGTGTTCCAGCTATCAAATATTCAAACTAAATGACCACTTATTTCAATTCTCACGGTACCTATCATATGATACGAAACTTCTATTCCTAAAGTGATTTCTGTCATTTACTCCCCTCAAAAGTATGCAAAATCTTTTTATTTTATTTTATTTTTGTCCAAATCATGAAAGAAGCGACATACATCTTTTTTAGAACAAGCGGACAATAATGTAAAAGGAAAATAATGTTTGTCTCCGGGTTGGGAATTGGGATTATATATGTTTTCATTCCGAAATTACAAAAGGGGTATAGATCCGAAGAATAATAATAGAAAAAATAGACAAAATAACATATTAACCTCTTTGATGATTTTTACATGGGGGTTGAATGGTGATTAGGGTCTGATGTAATGTGGGTCCTACCTCACTGTTTGTTTTACGTACACAAAAATATTCTATATATAAATGGGAATAATTTAAGTAATTATTTTTGATATGCTCAAGTTTAAGAAATTTTATTTTTATTCATTCAAAATATATAATTTTTTTACACAGTTATCTAATTATGTGTTGTCATGTCAGTCATAATTTTGTTTTCTCTTTCACTACTTAAAAGATTATACGAATGAAGTATTTTGATTGGATGACAGTGTAAAATATTTTTATACTTTCAGTGTATCAAAATTAAACTCTTAAAAAATTAGTAAATTTTCATCATATTCAATATTATTTGGGTATAAAGAGAATAATTATTGAAGTAGATACATAGAAATAGTGAAGTTTAATTATATATTTCAGAGAGAGAATTTAAAGCATTAGTAAAAGCACAAACGTATAAAGGAGGAAGAAAAGGGAGTAAGGTAACACAATAATGTACTAGTGTACTATTTATATATATCACTATAACTTCTGTATAGGTTTACATGGAAGGGAGAATATTATTACTTCAATTCCTAGATAGTCCTAATTAAAGTAACTAACACATACACGTAGTTGCGACGAATAAATTAACAATAATATAATAAATTAAATTACAACCAAACCAAGCAATGACTAATAAATATGACGACCAACACATATGATATATAAATCCTTCTTCCACGTATATAAACCTGATCGATCTGATGGCCTGCAACAAAATGAAAAGGGAAAACAAGGAAAGTAATTAAAGTGAGAGGAATAATATTATTAATCATCATCAGCTAAATGATTAACAACATGTATAGTGTTGACGATGAGTTGATATATTTAGGTGAGTGATCATGATTCAAATTTTAGCAACAAAGTTTAAATCCATATAAAAAACAAATTACAGGAAAAAACCCATTAACACGTAGAAAGTTTACTGAAATGAGCTAATTATATTTTTGGACAAAATTTTGTAATGCAAGAAAATAGTATGATGATTTAATTTTACGGTTTTGAGCAACCGAAGAAAAGAAATGGAGATAGTATGAGATTTGATTAAAAGCAAACTATCAACTGATTCCCGACTAACCAACGAAGTATATATGTTGTAATCAATTACCTGTTTTGTGAATAATTCAGTTTCCCTTTTAGCTGTGCTTGGATGCATCACTTGTCTTGTTTTGAGATATTTTCTTATCTCCGCTCATTCTCTTTCCCATATTTCTAGGATTGCTTGTTGGCATATTGCCGATCGAAGTTGATGCCTGTGATGAATTCTTAGGAGATTCTCTCTTATTATCATCTTTAGATACTTTCTTATCGCAACTCATATACTTCACAGTATCTTGAGATTTACTTGATGACATGATAATCAACAATAATCTAATTGAAGATATATTATTATGAAATTTAATTGATGAATGTGATCAATCACCTATATGAAAAATGCTAAATAACTAGTCTTGATTTCTTGTTTAATTTTGATGTAATAATGCAATGCAACTCATCAATGCAATATATATATATACATGCCCATGATGAGACATGGTGTTAGTTAATTAATTAATTAATGCATGAATATTGCTAGGGAAGTGTCCCGTAATTCAGAGGTAAATTATATATGTATGTCACATGCATATACACGTATAGTATGGGTTAGTTTACCATGCAATTATGAACTAGCTCTATGAATTTATTATCTATTATATTGGAAAATCATTTACGTTTTGTTTAGGGCAACATACATAGGAATTCTAAGGAAAGTTTCAAGTAAAAGATATGGAATTAAGAAGAGAGTGTGACCTACGCAAAATGAAATGTGATCTTTCATAGATTTGAACATTGTTCTTATGTATACATGTTGTTGACTTCAAATGTGTGCTTCCGTTATTAGCATTAACCACATAGCTAGGTAGGAAGATTATATTTGATGAGGAAATTTTGCTGTATGTTGTTGGCGAAAAGTTGAAGAAATAACAAGGTGAATGCCCTTGTGAATTTAATTTGTGTGGTGTGGGAACATAAGAAAAAGTAGACAGAATGTATATCAAAACTGATTAGAAGCTAGCAGATAATTACTTATATGTATAAACGAATGTCTTATGGCGTACAAAGGTTAAGTTTGGTAAAACTTTTCGTTGGAGTGCTTCTGCTCTCAAAAAGCTGAGCTCCTATTTTGACTTTGGTAAATCAAAAAGTTGGACTGCTTTTGCTTATGGCTTTTGAGAGCAGGGGTGCTCTTAAGAGCCATCAAGAGTGGCTTTTCAGAGCCAACTTTGACTCTCTGAAAATGAAAATACATAAATGACCCTCATTTACACAATATCTTTTAATATTATGTCTATTATGGTTATTTAATATCTTGGGAGCCACTTTACACTATTTTACCAAACATTATAATAATGACTTCTGCTTATTGAGAGCAACTTTTGTATAATTTTACCAAACGGTACTATTATGACTCTCTAAGAGCAGCTTTTTGAGAGCCTAAGGAGATCGGCAGTTTTTCAAGAGTCACAGCTTTACCAAACTTAACCAAAGAAATATTTGAGATTATTTTTTAAATACTAAATATATTATAAAATTAGGAAATACTTGATAAACAATAAAAAAAATAACAGTTAATTGACTCATTTGATAATCTTTTGATATTAAAAAAAAGCTCAATTTAAGGAAGTTTTTTTGTGGGCTGAGTTATTCTGACCCAAATCTCTATATTGATTGATTTTAGCTGATTTTTTTTATTATGCAAATAGTAGATCAGAACTCTATAAAATTTTAGGTTAATTCTTTTGTATTCATAGATATTAATAGTTGTTATTTAATTATTAACTCAATAAATTTAAAATGTTATAATTTGTAGAACATATACAACTTGTTCATCATCATTCATCACATATCAATAAATGATATATATAATACCCGGTAATAGTATACGTACAACAATTATACATCCAACTAATATCCAACGTGTATTATGTATTATACGTAATTTGTGTTATATGTAATGTTTGTTATGTATGACACACATTACGTCGTCTGACACACACCACATGTTGAATACTAATTAAATGTATTTATGTTTTATAACAATCATTTCTCATTAATACCTTTGAATTTTATATATACAAAGATATGTACATATGAGCGTCACTGTCATTACTTGGGAGAGAAGGAAAACCTTAGTAATTTGCAAAGCAGTTACATAGCATTTGAGCCAAAATTCGTGTATTAGTCCGATCCCTCATATCACATATATTACACAATAACGCTTATGATACAATAAAAATACCATTTATTTAGTATTCAATGTGTGTTATAAACAGCAAGAAAATATGTCCTTCCAAAAAATGAATGCGAAGGACATTCTTTGCCATACAAGAAGGCCACGACCTACTCCTTCTACTCCTACTAATACTACTACTCCTCCTACTACTAATAATAATAATAACAACAACAACAATAATAATAATAATAATAATAATAATAATAATAATAATAATGGATGGCCCAGTACACAATCATCCTTTGCAAGGAGATCAAATAATTAATAATTAAGTTCATCCATCATGCCACCAGCATTTTTCTTATTTGACAGGTACGTATGAATCCAATTTTGGTTGTTTGACTCGTTTCTATATATTTATTAATATAATATCTGATTATAGTGTAATATATAATTGCATTTAATTTGTGGTTTGCAGATTGTTGAACTGTACCCACCTAGCTAGGACCACTACTGGAAATGGAAGGTCTATTAAAGATGAATGGATGCAGTTTTTAGCATATATATATATATGGAGGAGATCGAATAAATCAGCTATAGTGTGTGCCACCACTTTGTTTATTTGTTTGTTCTAATCTTGCTGAGTGTGTGCTTAATTAATTCATTCTCCAATAATAAAATACCGACTGTTAAATTTGCATGCATGATTCTATGAGCTATATATGTATTTTCTCTTTTCTCCCTCTCTCTCTTTTTGCATTTAGTTACTTAGCTTGTTTCTCATTAGCTATAATAATTTGGTAATTTTGTTTTCATCAATATACACATATATAAATACTGTTAACGCAATAATTATAAAGTAAAGCGTGGCTGGGTTATCTCTATCTATTCATCAAATTTTCTGAAACAATTGACGCGCATCTAATGTCAATGTAAATTGAAAGGAAAAGCATTTGTGTAATTTCATTAGGAAGTTATATATTAACTATTAAGGGCATGCCTTTGGGCTGAATGCTATTCACCACTACTTGTGCTGACTTTTAACTATCTAAACACAAATAAACTCTAATTATTTCTGGGTTAAAAATGTTTCTACCTCAATTTTAAAATACAAATGCTTGGGACACAAAAAAATCAGTCAAAATGCTAACAAAGCTCATTTAACACTTTATGCCCCAAATAACACTATTAATCACAAATATATTTTTAATGGGCTGGGTGATTGTGGCCCAAATTCCTATTTGTTGACTGTTTTGGCTGGTTTTTTGTTGTGCCTCTAGCAATGCTCATTTTAAAATAATATTCATTTTAACTTTTTTGCTTCATTGAAAAATTAATGTGTTTAGATACAATGTACATTAGATTTCCAATGAACTAAAAAAGTCAAAACGACCATTATTTTAGAATGGAGAGAGTAATATATAAGAGAATGAGATTTGTACAGTCAATTGATGTAAAAAAATAGAGAGAGAATGGATGAAAAGAAATAGTGTAAGTGAAATATTTAGAAGTACTAAATGTACAAATTAAATTAAATAGCATTACTCTTATTTTCCAAAAATATATAAAGGATTATTCTATTTCAATATTCTTATTAGATTCAAATGATGAGATACACTTGGAATAATATATATTTTTGATACATAAATGATGAAGGAAAAATAATAGTGGAAGAGAGACTATATATATATATATATATTGATAAGTATTAATAATTCAATATATATAACAAGGCAAACGTATGAAGGGAAACAAATTATTATTATTATTATAAGTTTAGATGGAAGGGAGATTACAAATTCCTAGCTAGCTAGCTAGTCCTAATGATAACGAACATACAATAACAAATGAAACAATGAATGATCTTGATGATGACCAACATATAGTACATCTTTCTTATTCGAAAACTACATACAGAGCCCGCTTCCACGTGTATATATATATATATATATATATATCGCTATTTGGCAGAGAACTGGTGTTAATGCATGCGAGGCAAGTGCCTTGTAATTCAGAGATAATTTTTCTATGAATTTAATTAACTTGCAAAACCATTTAGTTAATTGATTAAGTAGTATAGTTCGATTGTTGTAGCTAGGCAGGAGGAAGGAGTTCGATCATTTTAATTTGTTTATTATTATTATATTATTAGGGCAGCAACATATACATTCATAGGAAGTCATTCAAGAAGTTTCTTGTAATTAAAGGATATATATGGAAGAAGAGAGAGAGAGATACGTATTAGATTAGATTAGCGCAACACGTTATGTGAAAATTAAATCTAATTCATATATAGATTATTAATTTGAACATTGAATGTGATGTAAATTTGCTACTGTTTTCGCTGGAAGTTGTATGAAAATATATATATATCATTATTTATCTGAGGAAATTTAGTTTTGCTATTGGTGTTGTTACGTTAATTAATGCAGTAGGAGGGAGGTAGCTTATTTGACTGAACCAAGCAGAAGAGAGAGAGAGAGAGAGAGAGGAAAAAGCTAAGGAAGCAGAAGAGAAGTTGCATACAAGCTAAGGTGTCATTATATTGTGTGTGTTGGGGGACATAAGAAGATATAAGGGATTATTGATGCTCTTCTAGAAAAAGATTTTTTTTAATTGATCTTTTTAAATTGATCTTTTTAAATAAGATCTTTTGAAGAAGTAGAAGTAATTTAATGTTTGGATACAAAATCAATTTATATTTGGATATAATATGAAAAGGTCTTTACTTAATTGTAAACATCTTTTCTTTGTTATAAAAAATGTATTTTTTCAGAAGATGGAAATTACAGCTTCTGAAAAAAGATCTTTTTCTACTTTTTTTTAGTGATTTTACTTTTACTAAAAAATATTACCCAAACATATCAAAAAATTCAATAAGATCTTTTTTTAATTGAAAAAGATCTTATTTTAATTGTAAAATGACATCCAAACAAGCACTAAATCAAAATAGATAGACCAAATATATAGAGAAATGTTGGTGGTACAACTAGTATACATCCAACCTTGATCCAATTAGTATTTTATACAGTGAGGGCCCACACACATGTATAATAGCACAAACCACTTAATACCAATTAAGGGGCAGCATTTACAATTCACATAATATCACGTTGACTGCAATTATTTTTATAATTAATTTAGAGAGTATCATGGGTTGAATAATTTCATTTCAATTAGTTTGTTTGTCTTTTATCATAACATAAACTATAGAAATTGTTTGGAGATTCATCAAATCATATCATATTGTATTCACAAGTCACATTTGCAGTTGTGGAATGACTTTTTTTGCAGAGCACATGATGGAATTAAGTGAGAATATGACTCAGGTAAGAACATTCTTAATTTTCCTATTACAGCAGTGTGTTCTTCATGGATGTTTGCTCACTTTGCTTATATAGTTTTATGAATTTTGATATATATATATATCCGTTTTCTAATATAAAATTTTGATATAAAATTAAAGTTGTTTTTGCCTATTCCTCATTATTTTAGTAATACTTATTAAACGGGAAAATACCATGTTGTGTACTTTATATATATCCATTTATTCAACAAGCCATGTTTAACGTATCAGGATGTGTGCTTTTTAGCAATATTTAAATGTGTGCTTTTCACCTATTCCTTGTGTGTGTTGTTCCTGTGTGCTATAACATGGTGAGAATGTGTTATTTCATTAGTTTCTTTTTGCTATGAAGCGTAGCGTGCTTTTCAACAAGCCATGTTTATTTTGTCTGCTAAATTTTTTAATATATAATATATTATTTGTTTGATAAAATTGGAATTCGTGACATGCTACATTTTGTTTTTTTCTTGTATGTGTGCTTTTTTACCAAAGATTAATGCGTGCTTTTTACCTACATGTTAATGTGTGATGCTCACGTGTTTTATAAATGGTATTTCCTATGTAATATTTTATAGAATGACAACCAATTAATTTTTTATTTATTTACTTTTTAATACGCCAAATGATATGTCAAGATGTGTGCTATTTTTCTTAGAACTCAATGTGTGCTTTTTACTAATTGATAATGTGTGTCATATATAGTTGTGTGTATGTTTTTGAAATACAATGTGAGATGCGTGTCTAAAGTGTGTTTATTTTCTTTTTTTTGACTCAGGCACCGTTTATTTTCATTTTTTCTTAACATATTGATGTGTGCTATTGTATTGAGACAAATGGATACTATACAAATGATGCGTGCTATTGTATTGATGTGTGCTACTACTACGCAAAGTACATATTATTTTTATACTAACAACAAAATCTGTGTGTTCTAAAAGAATCAATAAAATTAGTGTTATTTTTTGTATTTTTATTATTGTCTGTGTGTGTGTTTCTCCTATTTTTTATTGATTTTTTTTTTTAATTTGTGTTTGTTTTCTAATTTTGTTAGAATGAAATGAGAGATTTTAGGAGTGAGAGATGTTTGGGAGAATGAGAGAAATTTTGGGGAGTAAATGAGATTTTAATTTCCTTTAATGAGGCTAGAGGGATCAAATAATGTATTAATGATATAGTTGGATGAGAGTTGAATGTATTTTGGTTGTACGTGTAGCATTACTGATATCATTAAAGAGATGTGTGAGATATTATTAGTTTTAAATAATTTATTCCAGATATCAAATGTAAAAATATAATGTTTTTGCAAGAGAAGAAAGACTGGGTAATTTGCGCGAAGGATCGGAAGATAGAGAGAGGAGGGGGGTTTTGAAGGCGAGTCCGTGCGTGTAAAGTTGCAGCCTACGCCCTTGGGCGTAAATAATGCGCGTATGTATGTTGGGACTGAAAGTATGAATGAATTCCAAAACTATTATTTTATATTAATTAATTAATTAGTAGTATTTTCTTTCTTTGATTCTTCTGTTACAACTTACATTCATTAGCTCTCAGTCTTGAGTCTTTGCATAATAACAGAATCAGAAAGTTTTTCACATTTGCGTTTGCTTCCTTCTCAAGCTTTCAATTTCACCAAGTAAATAGCCGATGGATTTAATTTATCGATTTTTCTTATGTACTTACAATAGTCTCCACACCATTGTCTATTCAACAATTATAACATTTTACACCATTATCTATTCAACAATTATTACATTTTACACCATTGTCTATTCAACAATTATAACATTTTACACCATTATCTATTCAATAATTATTACATTTTACACCATTGTCTATTCAACAATTATAACATTTTACGTAGAACACGTATACTTATAATAATCACATGACATTTATTTTTACATTTTCAAGCATTTGAATGTAGGAATGAGATCCACATAAAATCCAATAATAAAGATGAATATTGTACGACTATTATAAGTATTTGTTATGCATATAATTTCCCCTGTTTCTTTTAGTTTGTTAGTTAACTTTATAGATTTAAATAACATGAATTATTAAGATATGTGTTTATTTTTACTGATATATTGCTTTAAAAAAACTTGACTATTGAGTTTTATAAGGCTATTGGTGAAATCCACAATATTTATCTTTAACATCAGTCTAAAATTTTTGTTACATATACATTTAGTTATATATTATCACTATCACAGTAAGTCGGTAACAACATACATTCAACATCTAATATTTTTTAAAGTATAAATATATAATCATGTAGCGCTAATACGTTAAAACTAAACTCATATTTAATTAAATCAAAGTATTATACACTTTTTTCTTTCTAACAAAAATCTTAGGTTAAGAAAAAAAAATTTAATCATGATATATCAATGACCAAAAATTAAACTCAACAAATTAATATGAAAAATGTTTTGTCTTATAATCAAGTCAGTTAGTTAACTTTGAATTCAATTGGTTCCAAATAGTTAATTTTTTCATAACAAAAATGTTGAGCCGGTAACTATTTTGATACGCACTATCGCAGATAGAAGGTCGGTCAATTCGAACTAGAAAAAGTTGCAAAAACGAGCAAGAATGCACAAGTGCTTTCCGTTGGAATGGAAAATAGCTTCTCTTGTACTCAATGCTCAATTTCACAGCCATTCCAATTCACCATCTTTTTCAAAGAATATCATATCTGAATACCTTAAAACCACGTTAAAGAAAATAAAGAATGTTGTCTTCAAATGTAAATAGTAAATACATCACTTATTAAATATAAAATTCTTTAAAATATTAGATAATTTAACAAAATTAAAAAGAAAAGAAAAGAAAAGAACACAATACGTTCAAATAATCTAGTGGTTCACTTGATACCAGAGGGGGTCGATGGAGAAATTTTGCAAATAGCATCACTCCACCCAAAATAATGTTTAGGGTTTGCTAGTTGTACAAAAGCAACCTAATGATAATCAAATAGTGGACCGACCTAATTAACAAGAACGAGGAAAGAAAGGTAAGGCTACGTCTTTTCTTTTGAATTCATTTCATTGAAGTATTTGACTACCATAATCAGAGTTAAACTTCTCATATTTGTGGGCATGGAGATGAGCTGATGGCCTTGTGTTCTTCAAAGCTGTTTCAATATCCTCAGCTCTGATTGGCCCTACTTGTGGCAACTCTGCAACCCAATATATTTATTACTTTCAGTTCACAGTGATATTTATGAAGAAGAATTCAGAGAAACACACAGTCTAAAATGAGAATAGCAACTTGAAGGAATAACACCATTTATCAGTGTTCTTATGTAGATTTTGTAAAAGGTATACCTTCGTCTGGCACCACGTCCTGTCTCTGTTCAAGTTGTGACATTAACCGTCTCAAGGGCTGCATTGCTGTCTCTTTACAGAGTAATCGGATATCAGAGCCTGAATACCCTTCTGTCCGGTCGACCAGCAAATCGTAGGGGATCTGTTCCTCACCAGGCGGTTGTGGAAGAAGTTCCTCAAACATATTCCTTCTCGCTTCTGGTTCTGGAAGTGGTACAAGAATCTTTCAATCATGGTCAAGGGAAAACCACTAGACTAGGATCAACAGTGTTTTCGATTGCAAGATCAGATTGCTTATTGGTGGGCCCTTTGTAAATAATACGCTTTGAATATATCTATTCTCTATGTGCTGATCAAAAGTGCTGACCCTATGAAGTTGGCAACTTTTTTATTTTGCGAAATGGGTCTAGAAGAATGCAAATTCCAGCCCATAACATGTATCTTCAGTTAGAAAAAAGGCAGAGAAAAAACGAGCTTCATGCATATCATGTTAGCAAATGCACTTGTACTTAGGCTACCAATGCTTGTCCAGTTGGGGTAAAATTAAAATGCAAATGGAAATTTAACCCCAAACATTTATGATGATAGATTACAAACCAAGGAACCTAGATAGAATGGCAGATTCATTTGTAAAGGGCAAAAGTATCAAATTCTCTGTAGCTTAAAGGATGCATGAGCTATCAGGTAATAGGAAATGCTCAATAATTTATTCCGTACTCGAAGAGAAAAAATCCAAAACCTAACATTTCATATGTTTTTTACCCAATACCAATATCCAAGACAATGAATTAATAATTTATTTTAGAGAAGTAGAAAACTTTGACCCATTCAATTATCATGAACAAATAGCTATCATATATTGGAAGGATACTCGCTTCTCAAGACGGCGGAGCATGGCTGCATCCAATTCCCAGGGAAGATTTGTTGCCGCCAAAACAAAGACAAGTTCATCAGTCTTTGTCAAACCGTCCATCTGCAATCTAATCCAAATGATTAATTTTTGAGAAAGCACAGCAGAAGACATATAAACACTCCATTGTAAATTGACATTGCATAGTAACTAATTGAGATGCATAGACACAGAACTTGCGGAGGGCACAAACTAACAAGTAAAAAAGAAAAAACTTTCTTAGTTTCGAATGTCAATCATAACAGGGAACATAAATAACTAATGGACAGAATCATTACAGCAGCAAAAGTAAAATTTTAACAGTCATTATGAAATTTTTCTTGTCGGCAAGAGATGTGCAAGGAACTTGAAAGGATACAAATATGAACTTGAAAGGAACTTGAAAGTAAAATTGCAGTATTGTGTGGACTAAAGGAGGGTATAAGTCTGCAATGCAGAGCTCCAAATACAGTGAGATAATGTTAGTAAGAACTTGAAAGGGCAGTGATCTGCCTGGATAATGGGGATAGTGCACTGGTGGGTTTGTTCAATACGAGTAAAGTAATTCTCATCCTCCTTTCTCTCCAGTGAAAATAGTGGGCAAATCAGTCATTAATTAAATGCTTACTGACTAATCATGTTACTATCACCTAATCACTAACTTGATTATTATGAAATTATGCCCAATGCAAGAAGCATCACCTGAATTAGTAGCTCAGTTTTTAGTCGTCTACTTGCTTCATGTTCACTGCGTGCTTCACCACGTTGACTAATGATTGCATCAATTTCATCAAGAAATATTGTTGAGGGCGCATGGTGCCTTGCTAGCTCAAAAAGCACCTTCACTAACTTCTCTGAATCACCTGCAATCTAAAATGAACTTTGTAAATGTACGTGTTCACAATGACAAAGAACAACAAGGAGCAGTTTAAAAGCCCTCTTTCTCTATCAAGAAAGAGAGAGGAGGCAGACAAGCCAGCCAGCCAATAGAATGAATCAGAACAGACATCCAGGTTATACATTACAAAGAGTCATGCTTTTGAATCCAAACCATCCTTGCTATATCACATGGCTGTTTTGAGCTCCTCTGACTAGTGCTTTTATACAATATATGCTGTGTGCATCTATTGGCTTAGTAAAACAGAGGAGGGTAGTAGAGATATCGACATTTCCCAACAAAAAGCGATATGCAATCCATTTGCAAAATTCAGGGTAGTTGTCTTGTCACCATCATATCACAATAGTTAGATGTATTACACCATCTTGCAGAAAAAGACTATTCTTTACTGTTCTTCTATTTCAAATTACACTGCCATTACCCTGCTCTGATGCATGATGCATCAGCAAGATATTTAAGTCACAGTCTTGAAAAATGAACAGTTCTGAGTTTCATATTAAATTAAGATAACAAAAGAAACATAAACAGTCTGGAAAAGGGGGGAGAAAGTTATTAGTAACATGCCTCGCCATTTGCTGACAACAGACGATGCTGAAATATTGAAAAATGTTGTCTTGCATTCTGTTGCAACTGCCTTTGCAAGCATTGTCTGCAATGTTCAAATCAAAATTCATGTAACTATTCAACTATTTAAAATAGGCAGCTACAATACTCACAACCATAAAATATGAAAATAGAAAAGCTGTGCTTTTCTTTCAACAGAATTTATTTTAGTTTGAATTTGAAATTTTATTTGCTCAAAAAAATAATATTCACTTACAATTTTAGTAGATACTAAGGAGGCAACACTATACATATTTAAGAGGGAGTACTAATACAAACCTTTCCTGTCCCCGGCGGGCCAAAAAGAAGAATGCCTTTCCATGGAGATAACAGACCAGTAAAGTACCTAGACAAATGAGAAAGATCAGCTTGACCATAAGAAAATAGTTCACTTCATATCTCCAGTAAACTTATGATAGGCCCTTAATGAAATAGAAAATGAGAAGATAGATGGGCCACGTGAGCCCAGTTGATGTAATCAGCATAGTGGTGAGTGTGTTTGTGAGGGGAGGTCAGATGTGCGTGTGGAAAAGGAAAGAATGGGAGTGAGTTAGTTATTTGGTGAGTAGTCACAATGGTCAGAGGGTGTGGAAGAGGTGCTCTAGAATTTAAGCTCTCCGATTGCTCAGTTTCTTATAGCCTATTACAGGTTTTCAGGTCACCTTGATTGAAACCTATACAAAAATATAGAAATTCATACACATTTTCTAGTTGTCTGTCAATATTTTACCCTACTCACTCTGATCCAGTTTAACAATATAATACTCGTTCATGCAAAAGAAGAATAAACAAAAGATACTGCTTACAAGATTAAAGCAGTCTGCAAGCCACCCTGCAGTTCAACTAAATTAAGAGAAGGTAAATCCTAATGTTTGTATTATCATCGATTGCATTTTAAAATTCTAAAAAATGAGTTTATTTAGCTACCTATTCAAATTGTCTACAACATCCAATTAGAAGGTGTCATTTATAACAAATAGAATAATATTTTGACATGTAATGAAACCAAAGCATCACCAACAGCACGATGGAATATTAGGTGCAGTAAGTTTTCAACAGAGATACCTACTTGGGATACTTAATTGGCATTACAACAGCCTCTTTTAGTAATCGTTTGGCATTCTCTAACCCCTTGATGCTTTCCCACTTCACATCTGGGCTCCCACGAATGATATCTCTGCCAATGGTATGATGTAGAATCATAACCATACATGAAAATATATCTCACAAAATACAAGCACAGATGATGGAAAACTTGATCCAAGAACAATGTAACTGCTCCATGTGGTCATCCGTTGTATTGTGTCATTGTGTGTGTGTGAGAGAGACACAGAAAGAGTTAGAGAAGAGAAAACTTACCTACTTAAGCTCTCCGCCAAAGCACGCATTTCAGCAGATTCAAAAGGTGGAAGTAAAGATTTCTGCCTGAAATGTTGAGAATAATTAATTATTTATATATCAGTGGTTCAGAGAACGAAGAAAGTTGTTATCTTCCACTCATAAGATGAAACTGCTAATAGTCACAATTATAAGTAGAGATCAAAGGGTCAATTGTAGTAGTGGATGACTGGATTGCTAAAAGATGCACAACAATGTGATGCATTGTTTCTTCCTTTAAATTGGGGCAAAAGCCTCAGAGATGCAGTAAGCATAAACTTCAGCAATTTCTAAACGCAATGAAAGAATAGCCATAGAAAGTTGGTCCTATCACTGTCTGGAACTGCTTTGACTAATTTTTATTACAGTGTATAGCCATAGTTGAACTAATTTGTTGCTAAATTGACTACGGTCTACGGGTGATGACGCACATGTTTGTGGTGTAAATGATATATAGCATTCTGATAAGTTGCTCCAATAAATGTAATTTACACCAGTCACCAGTGACATTTTTATTAAATGAAATTTGATATTTCATCACTCGATACTAATTAGTTTTTGCATCCAGCTTCTAAAAACTTCAGCCTAATGGGTTATGGCCTTTTGAATTTCATGCACATCAGTTTGACCAGCAGTTAATGCAAAGATTAAACATGTGTAGGCCATACCAGGCTTAAACAATATGGTACTCTTCAAAGTAACATTTTACACCACTACCAGCAAGTTCCCAATTAAGCAAATTCAAATTGATAATTAGTAAAATAATTTCAGACATTGATAACTTTAATAATTACTAGATTTCCAATCATAACCTGTGTCACACAAAACTAAAGCATGCCAATACTGTTCCTTCTTTCTTTTATACGATTAATCCACACATAAGAAAGGCTTAACACTTTAAAGTGGCAACTACAAAACCCAATAATAAAGAGTGAAGGAACAAAGAACCGTACGGCCTTTCGTTCACATGGTTTGGTGAAAAACCATTAGCCTGCGCAGGATTCTGCCCCTGAGACACAGAAAATTGAAGTACATATAAGTCAAATTTGATGGAGGAATAAATTGAAAGGGTTTCACGAGGAAATGTGATTATCAGACATAGCACTGCTTGAAACTGCTCGTAATAGCAAATCGGATGATCTTAGGGCATGCGCATTTCCATTGGATGCAACGTCCAACGAGCTCCATTCTCCCGCTTTACAGCAGCCTCGCCATTCTCCACCACTTTCTTTCTCCCAAACTTCGCATCATAATACAATTTGAAGTCCTATAGATCACAAAAAACAAAAAATAATAATAAATAATAAATAAATAAACTTGAAAAACAAATCGTAAGACTCTCCATACACATGCAATTCAATCCACAGATAGGATTCAAACAATCAACAGAACAAAGCAACAATAAAAATTTCAACAAAAAAAAAAAATTGCAGATTAGAATATAAGATTGTCAGTAAATCAGTTTCGACAAATCCTGCAAGCTATAACAGACAAAACTGAAAATCGATCCAATCGACAAGGACAACTCCACACTCGCACGACGAGTAAAAAAACGGAAGAAGAAAACAAATAAATAATAAAAAGATAAATAAAACCGGTGGTCTTTCTACAAGTGCACAACTAGGATCGGCGAAGTGCATTGCAAGCGGTCATCGCAACAAAACGGCAAAAGCAAGAATAAATCGTGAATTGTGCATGGAAGGTTTAGTGCTGAAAAATTTTGTGGAGAAAGAAAGAGAAGAGAGAAATGAGACTGGAAAGACAGCGAGTAGGCATTGGTTCATCGGCCATGTTAGAGAGAGAGAGAGAGAGAGTTGGGGAAGAAGGTGTTTCTCTCTTAGCTCCGGCCAGCAGCTGCGAGCGAGCAAGAAGCACCTTTTGACTCTGATTAGTGAATAGTTGATGACAATCAACCAACAACCATCTCTGATTAGTGTAATAACACGAGTTGCCTCTGAATCACGTGCTGCCGCCACGTGACTCAACATCACACATACATTTAGCCTCCCAAATTCGCCCAAGCAAGGCTTGGACATGAATTACAGTAATTATAATTATAATCTAATAATTAATAATTCTGAATTTTACTAATAAGATTAATTAATTAATAAAAATCTATAAATAAATGAGTAAATTCCACTCGATCTAGCCCTGCTATGTGATAGCAAGGTGAATTTTCAGGGACTCTATTATGTTGGCAAATTTATAGCTAGACAATAGGATGATAATTTTGTGTTAAAGATCTAACCCCTCTCAATTAAGTTCAGTATAATAGAACAAACTAAACTCAGCCTGTTAGCATTTTTTTCACCACAAAAACTGAACCATGTTACTTTCCAATATAGAAATTATTGATGCTTAAACAATATATATATATATATATATATATATATATATATACACATATACATATCTTCACAATTAAGAGTAAAGTATATATCCTATGAAACTAGTATATAAGATTGATGACAATCCAAAGTTCGATCCAAACATAAACACAAATTACACAATACATATCTAGATTATCTTAATTTAGTTTTAATTAGTCAAAGGTGGATACAATCACGAAAAATTGGTTTGATACTTCAAATTAATCTTCATTTTCACTAACAACAAGTATATAATGGTCAATATTTATAAGGGTGATGCTAAATGAACAATACAAAATCAGTCCAACCAGTCCATAAATGAGATTTTGGGTCATAATTACTTAGCTTATTACAATCTCAATGATTATTTGGGTCAAAACCAAAGTCAAAATAGGCTTATTGACTGTATGGGCTGATTTTCCATTGTCCACTTAGCATTATTGTATTTATAATAGTTAGTTGTTGTTTTGGTGTAAGCTGGGCCATCAAATATTTTGGGCCAATTACGGCCGGTCACGGTCATTTTGTTGTGAGTACTGAATAAGAAAGTAAACATTTATATTGCAATGTTAATGAAATTTTATGTGGAAAAGACCAATGCATTATTGTATTTTTGTAGTTTGTAGCCTGACATATTCGACCCAGCTTGAGGCCCAATAGGCGACCATCATGCAGAAAAAGCAAAAAAAAATGGCTTCCTCTGATGTATACCAAAAAAAGAAGTATCCTTGATTAATAGTAGCCAACCAAATGAAACTGAATTTGGGTTACAAAAATACTTTTTGTACATACATTGTTTCATACATCATATCGACATCTACTCTCTCACTACTTAGTTTAGTTAATCCATTCGGCCAACAATAGAATAAGAGCATGCTAAGGCACAACAAAAAATCAGCCAAAACAGCCAACAAATAGGAATTTGAACCATAAAATGTTAAATGGGCTTTGTTGGCTGTTTAGGCTGAAAAGTGTTGTTCCTCAAACATTTTGTATAGAATAATCAGAGAGATGATGAATCAACCAAAAACAAAAACAGAGAGATGATGACAGTACTGATAATTAACCTCATTACTTTCATGAAACGCTTATCATTTCCCTTTTTAATAAATTAAACTCGATATATAATGAGCTCAATCTTCTCTACATAAAAGTATAACCACTAGTTCATCATTTTGTCTGGAATTTATATATGATTTATATCCTGACATAATTGGAATCTCTTTTGCAAGTTCTACGTACTACAAATAGAGTTTTATTAGGTGATTGAAACAATCATAATCAACCCTTATCGGACCGACCTATAAATTGGAAACAAACAACGAACAAAATAAGCCCATTTTGAGAAATTATTGCACCATCCAACGAAAGAAAAAAAGAAGACAATGCTCTGCTCTAATAATTCCCCTTTTATTCAACTTCATTTTTATATTGTTTTGAAAATTTAATTTGAAGAAACTCCTATAATTAAATATAATTAGTGTCAAAGGAGTAGTGATGATGGATGTGAAATGGTCCGATAAAATATCAATTAGATTGTCAAATCAAAATGCGATGAATACAGCACATACAAGAACAGTGTAACTCACTGAACCTATACATCATTGTACAAAATCAAGAGAAACCTGATTAGAGTTACACCTAAAGCATTATCCTTATTGGCGGTTACCTAACTACAAACTCGACCTATGAGTATGTGGAGCTCTTGCTTCAAGTGTTAAGCTCCTTCTCAGACATATATTTGGAGTGGCACATAAAAATATAAAAATAAAAAGGACTTTAACATCCAAGTCAATCTCAAGTTGATTAAAGCAAGTACAATAGTGTATTATGTGTATGTGATAAAATGAGTAAAATGAGTGAATAAAGTAGAATAAGTAAAACTTACTTGGTGGGGGCACCGAGTCTCTTATTAAAAGACGTTCTCCCCTTATCAATAGTGGTTAATGTCTTTAAGTGCAGTTATATCGTATTTTCATTGATTACGAACGTTAGTCTTCCATACTTTTAAGGATCATAGATTGGACTGACTTTTGAATTTTATGGACCTAGTTCACTACAATGCCATGACCGAATATAATGAAAATAATTGGTTGCGTCAAAAATTGAAAGACGATTGAACACTTCATGCATGTATACTTCAAATTCAATATAATAATCACAATTGACAAAGAATATATATTAAACTCCACATTCTAGTCTGACTGACCCGACAGTGTTTGGTTTTGTTTTTATTAATGGAGATGATTGTTTGAAATTAGTTCTAAGATCTTAGAAAGATAGATATTATTTACTATATATAATATAATTTTATTTGCAGCACGCACACAATAATGATTATGATACATTAACATTGGTCTAAATTTAGTGGGTGTCCGTACTTACAACATGGATGGAGTTCAATGAATTTGGCATGCAATGTAAAAAAGCAGCTACCATGATATACATTTTTAAAGAAGCATATGCATTATCCTAAAAACCATCTTTTTGATCAACTTGTTCCTTGGTTTTCACCCCTTGCTAGTGTGTGTGTGTGTATAAAGCTGTGAACAAGAAATGACAAAACTACATGCTTAGTACTAGGTTTGTTCAATTTGGAATCTTTGACAGCTAGTAATTAAATTGCTTATGCATTGTGTTAGGAAACCATGGGCTTAGAGCTATAAGGTTAAGTTACATTAATTATTTTATAGTCTAATATATTTTGTCACATAAATATTATTTTGACTTAAGAAATAGACGCAGCATATGTCCATCTAAACTTATACTTAATTTTAATCAATAAAACTACATGCACACATATATATTATTCACAAATACATCCATCTATATAAAAATAGAAAGCTAGTCCATTATTCCACCAATCCAACCCTTTATTTCACTAAGAAGTGAGTGGAATGTATGTGTAAGTGGATGCTATATGAAAGTACATGTGAATTTTTTCAGTTTTAATCATAATAGAGGATTGAACTCTTAACCGCTACTTGTTTAGAATATATACTTTGATATCATTCACAAATATATTCACCTATATAAAAATATGAAGCTAGTCCACTATTCCACTAATCTAACCTATATAGGATTGAATGGATGTGTAGGTGAATGCTATAGTACATGTAGATTTTCTCAATTTTAATTATAATAGGGGTTTAAATCTTTGACTATTTGATTAAAATACTTTGATATTACATTTGAATTCATGTCAGAAGAAATTTAAATAAATTAAAAGGTTTATGTAATAATTAATACTTAATATTGAGATATAATAGGACCATATAGAATCAAGATCAAATTAAAATATAACAATAAAAATAATCTAATAACAATATGAATCACACTAAATCAATTAAGTATATATGATATAATATTCTCATAGATCACATCAAATCAATCAGGAAAATGATATATCTGCTATCCTCTTAACAAATTGTGTGAAGGTAAAAGGTAAAACCAAGATAGATAGATGTTGTCTTTGACAAAAAGAGAAAATTGGCGACCGATAATTAATTAATTAATTACAATTGAAATTAAAAGCACTTGTGTATAGTGGTGGATGGTCAACTGAGATGGGCGATCGAAAAGCTAGTAAGTTGTTGAAGAGATGCTTCCATTCAATATAATTTTATAGAATCAGTTCAGATTCAATACAATTACGTATGTACATCTCCTAGCTAGCTAATACCTGCGTGTGTGTCACCCTTCCCTATATCATTTCATGTCAAAATCAGAAATAGTAAAACGAAGCTTCCTCCTTGTCACATACATTTCATGTTGGAGTAGGGCTAGGCATGTCAATTTTCCCACGAAACGGGATCCTGCGGGGACTGCCCGATGGATCTCGTGGGCAGGTTTTTTTACTCTGTGGGGATGGGGATGGGGGACAAAGTTCTCCCACAGTCAACATGGGGACGAGAGTGGAATCTCTTCCCTACCTGCAGGGACCCCGCAATGTGTAATTACAAAAATATCCTTAAAAGTTAAATTAATATTATATATAATTTATATATTTTAGTCATTAATAATTTTCTTTTATAAATAAATTAAATTATATATTTTATACCTCTAAATCCTAATTTTAACACTCACAAATTACAATTTTAAAATATCAAACCGCTCAAAGTAGAAACTAAAAATCACAGCACCATTGTCCACATCAATTGACTCTTGCTCTTTTCCAAGACTCCAACAGTCCAACACCAAACTCTAAGCCTCACGTGTCACAACTGCTGCCTCAGCCTCACCCTCCTTAGCTGAGCTCGCCGCTTCGCCCAGCTCGTCCTCTACATGTCCAATGAATTTTTGCATGGATGCTATAATCCTTATTTTGAATATCTTTTTATTATTTTACTTTTCATTATTGTAAAGCTATATTTTATTTGAATTTGTGGTTGAATTATATTTTAGAATTTGTAGTTGGATTACATTTTAGAATTTGTGGTTGATATGTGATTTCAATTTTTTTTAATTTTAAAAAAATTGACAGGAATTCCCTGCAGTCATCGCAGGGACCTGTGGGAAACGGGGGCAGGGAAAAAAAAGTCTCCGTGGCGGGAAATGGGGCGAGGACGGGGGGTGGGGTGTCGTCGCGGGGCAGGGAACAGGGAAGTACTCCCCGCCCTCCCCGCCCCCGCCCTGCGCAGGTGACATGCCTAAGTAGGGTCAAAAGAGGGGTCAATCGCTATAACCTTAATAATTTAGTATCATATTCATAGCACACCATATCAAAAAAGAAGAGCCTGTACTGTTTATTTAATAAACAACTTATTCTTATCACCATTAATGGACCAGCATAGTATTGAATCGCTGAATCACTGCTTCGATCAGAGAATCGATTATTGAACCATACAAATTATATCGACTAAATATATATGATGTATATAGCTAATATGATGTTATGGAGACCACATTCTAATAAATCAAGAATGAGAAATTGATCGTACAACAGAAATACATCCATTATATGTATAATAACATGTTATGTATAACACACGTTGGATACATTAAAGAGATAAGAACAATCATAAAAGAACAGTTTGCAATGATGAATTAATTATAGGATGGCCTCATGTTGAGATTGGAGAGGACAAGGCAAGTCTGCAATCTTTTCTGTACATGTATTTGATTGGTTTGCATGTGGTTGAAGGTACATGCAGTGTCAAATTAAGCCAAACAAGATATGATGAAACAGAGGACTTGTTTTCATTGGCGCTAGATATATCCATATATATGGTGATGAGATCTTTTATCCAAACGCACTGGATTAGGATTCGTTTGAAGTACGGACGTTAACAAATAAGAAAACACACGCAAGAAAGAAAGAAAGAGGCATCACATCATCATTTTCAAACCGTCAAATTATCTGTAAACAGCAAGGCATGCCTACATAGAGACACGCCCATACATCAACTCATTTCCGCTTCAACAGTTCAACTCATCCCCCTCACTGTAAATATAAATTTTAATTTCAAGGTATTGTCAGAATAACATAATTTTATATTGATATCTAATTATGAATAGACATATTATTAAAAGTCTTTAACTCAATCACCCACTAATTAAAAAAGTATACAAATTAATGAATATGATTAGCTGATAGTGTAAAATTTTAGACATTGTCTGTGTCATAATTAAATTCATAAATATATATGATTTATTTAAAATTCTAAAAATAATGTCAAATTGCATTCTTTTCGTAAATTAATTATATAGCTTTTTTGGCACAATTAATAGTCAAAGTTTAATCTAATAATAAAGGATTTGTAGGGTGCGAAAATTGCAACTAAGGGTGGAAATAATCCATTATTATATTTGTGCAGCAGATAAGTGGCAATGGTTACTCTACATCAAATCTACGACAAGTAAAGTAATATCAAATATATGAACAAATCTATGGCCTTTAATCAATTAAGTAATAATATTAGGATAAGAGCGACCCATTAATTATGGGTGCCAAGTTCCTATTAGGAATGCTTAGCTATATGGAACAAATCAGATTCATCTGAGTAATCATCTTCTTGTACATACTTTGATTTTTCCCCCCTCTAAAGTACCATCCTGGGACATTAATTTAACCTGTCAAATACTTAAAAATCAGCATCAATTGTAGCATCTCATGTGGTAATCGCTTTTCTACTATTGTATGGACTTTGATTGACATCAAACGAATATTTTTTTATTTTTCTTTCATTATGGTAGAATTTTTCTATCTTATAAGAAGCTACGACAGGTCCAAGATACACATTTGGTACACTAAGGATGGAGCCTATGTGCTGGCAGCGCCTTATATACTGTAACCACTATCTATTTAATTTATTGCTTGAGAAATAATCTGAAAACAAATTTTTATAGCAAACTTTTTTTTTTGTTAAGAGCTCCTAGAAGAGCTAAAGGGAATAGAGAATACGATGGGTACGTGAGATCGAACCTCTTATTCTGCCGTGGAATCAAGAAAAATGCAAATTAAGTTACACCTCATTGGCATCTATTCAAAACTTTTACGTTTGCATTTGGACACAAAAAATAATGTAGTTGACAAAATGTTAATTAAAAGAGGTTCAAAATCGCTTATCTTCTTACTCTCGTTTTCTAATAATAAAATATTACAACAATAATCATTTCCCTCTTCTGAAAACATTTCTTGAATATTCTTTCAATTTTTGTTTTTAAATCCTTTTAGTGAAAGGGAAAATTACAAACTTTAAATACTTGAAAGAAAGAGTGGATTCCTGACAATTTGTATAGAAATAATCTTACAACCTCGAACAATTATTAATCATAGATACCTTAGATTGACCTAATTAAAAACACAGCAGATAGATTTTCCTTTAATTTTGTCACAGATTCATTCATTCTTTCTCGTGCCCCAACCAGAATATTAGTATATATCCTAGTATTAAACTATGAAGCTCATGAATTAGGCCCACACTAGATCTTTTTTAGACCTCACTACTTTCTCACGTGATTGCATGGTTTCCTTTCCTTCCTTTACATTAACAATAATGCTAAGTGGACAATGAAAAACCAGTCAATACAGCCAATAGGTCTATTTTGACTTTGGTTTTGGCCGAAATAATCATTGAGATTGTAATGAGCTGAGTAATTATGGCCCAAAATCTCATTTATTGGCTGGTTGTGTTGATTTTGTATTGTTCATTTAGCATCACCCTTAAATTAAGGCTAGCGTTATATATAGATTCTCTTGTTCAGTGTTCACAACCTATAGCTATATGTATGATGTTATTAGCATCACAGACAAATATATGGTGCCCCCAAACTACTACTAAGAGTTGTTGTTTCGATTTCTCAGCAGTTCAGTTTGGGACACAATATACATATATAGGTTTGCATGGTTATTAATTAATTACTCTCTCTCTCTCTCTCTGTTTCTTCACTATCAAGATTATATTTTTGAATTACAATATGCTTTGCAGCTGTCACTCACTGGCTATATATATTCTGCCGTAACGTAGTAGTTACAATATTGTGATATCTGATCTTGATCAATTTTATGCTCAATTCACTTTTGATTATTCATAAAAATCCTTAATTGTATTTTCATACGAAACGAATTATAGTATGTTTGGATGAAATTTTACATAACACAGCGTTCATTCAAATGCACTTTTTATGAAAGGAAGGAGAAACTAGATTCTCCTAAATAGATATTGGGACAACATATAATCTGAATTAAACAAAGAATTTTAGAATAAATTGAATATCATGATTTAACTATTGGTAACGTAAAAGTAAGTAAAACACAGTGCTAGTTAACACAAATACTAGGATAACAATAATGTTCTAGTCAAAACAGTAAAGAAAGCTCATTTAATATTTTATGGTCAAAATAGTATTTTAATCATGTGTATATTTTTAATGAATTGAGTAATTATGACTCAAATTCCTATTTGTTAACTGTTTTGACTAATTTTTTTAGGGTGATGCTAAATGAACAATACAAAACCAGCCCAACCAGCCAATAAATAAGATTTTGGGCCATAATTACTCAGTCTATTACAATATCAATGATTATTTGGGCCAAAATCAAAGCCAAAATATGCTCATTGGCTGTATGGACTGATTTTTCATTGTCCACTTAGTATTATTGGATTTTTTATTGTACCTATAACATTGTTCGCTAATTAAAATAGATACATTTAATTATTTTTTGTTTGAAGATGTATCAATATAAATAGGGCAGATTAAATAATTAATTAATTTAGAGGGGTACCACTTTCTGTGCCTGCTGGTCTCGTCTCTCACGTCTCTTTCTGGCGCTCTGTAAATTAGAAGGTTCTGCCATCCTTTCCTGTTGATTTGTGTGGACGAGGTTCCATCGATCGGGCGGCTACAAATACTATGACCTTCCATATCATCCTTCTAATTTAATTAATAATTTATTATCAGAAGCTCAATTCCTTTGTATCAAAAAGAAAAAGAAAAGGCTCATTTCCTCAAATTTAATGAAGAATATCTTCTACTTCAAATATTATAATTAGATATTGTCCACAAAGGAAAATAGAAAACGTAATTGCCAAGGGAATCGTGGCTCGCCGAAATCTTGTCCCATTTATTTCATTATATCGGAAAATTAAAGGAGAAGTAATTAGTGATAAGTTATACTCTTGTATATATCTCTCTCTAATGGATTAATCCGCTTCATATTAATATAATCAATAATACTTTATACACAATGAAAAATCAGTTAATATGGACAATGAATCCATTTTAGTTTAGATTTGGATCCAAATAATTATTAAAATTGTAATGGACTGAGTAATTGTGACCCATAATCTTATTTATGGGCTGATTGGACTGATTTTTCATTGTGCAATTAGCATTACTCTAATATAATTTGCAATGGGTTGGTTGATCACAAATTAACGAGTTACATTTGCCTATATTTATTTAGTATTTTTTATACAATAATGTTTAACATACAACAGAAATATATACGTCCAACTTATATCCAACATGTGTTATCCATGTTACAGGATGTATGCTATACGTATAGCATACATCCTGTAACATGGATAACACACGTTGGATACAAATTTGACGTATTTCTGTTGTATGTAAAACATTAATATTTTTTATATGGTACATTTGCCTTTATTTCACACAAGTAACTATTTATTGATTGCTTAAGGTATATTCCGTTGATAATAACGGTTAATTATTTCAAGTTGAGCTTTTATAAAAAGCTAAATCTCGAATTGAGACCACCTCTAAATGCACGACAAAAAATTGAGTATCTCCCATTAAATATTTAAGAAGTCAAACTAATTAAATTATTGATTGTATTAAATATTGTTCTTAGAGATGTACATATATTCATATCTAAAGATGAAAAAAAGATATAAATATTGTAATAAGGTTACATTAATATTATGATAGTGGAGTATATATATATACAAAACAATACGTAAAAAGTTTTATTAGGGATATAAAATTATAACAATTAAAATAATAAAAAATAGTAGTTTAATTCTAAATTACTTAGACTATTAAAAAAATATACATAAATAAAAATACTATTTAGATTAAAAAATATTAAAATTTTTTTTAACTATTTTGAATGAAAAGTATAGTTATTAAAAATTTGTGAAAACAGATATACGTATGGTTATTGTTGTAGTCAATGAGGGAATAAATACTCAAGTAGACTAATGTCCTTATCCAACCCGGTTCTTTACATCTTAAAAAACTCTGACAATATACCTGATTACTGTTTTGTACATGTGAATGATCCATTATTTGTGGTGTTGTCCTAATTCCTAATAAGTTTAGGAGTTGACCCGGGAAAAAAAATCATATAAAACTTGGTAGGGGCGAGGAATATTTATAGATCATGTAAGATAATAACAATAACAGGAAGATAGAGGGGCAATGATAATATAACAATAATTACATTTAAACAAGGAGAAAAAACAAAGAAAAAAGGTAAAAGAAAGGAAGAAGATAAACAAGCATTTAAGAACCTACCCAGTCATTTTCCTTATATGTCAAATCGAGTCAACTCCTTTGAAACATGACTGCAACTTGCTCACTATAATAATACATAAAAGAAAAGAAAGCCTAATAAGAATCAGATATATATATATATATATATATATATATATGCTGAAATGGAAAGGAGAAGATTATTGGTGACCCTTAGCTTAGTTTGCTAATTACTACTACTACTACTACTTCTCGAAGAGACTGAGCCTATTATCAGCCAATCTTGACTTGTAAGCAGCATTCTTGTACTCCCACCATGTGAATTCCTTGTAGAGGCTCTTCTTCTCCTCATTGTTGTTATTAGTATTAGACGATAATAATGATAATAGTGGTGCTATCTTTTCACTCAAGGGTGGTCCTCCAAAATATATCATTGACACCCTTGACTTTGTTGTGTCAGCTATCACCCTGTGCTTTACACTTTTAAATCTCCCATTCGTCATCACCTGCAGTTTTTTATTTTATTTTATTCACATAATAATCAAACCAATCCACAAACAACAAAATGCTCAAAACTACAGCACCTATTTTATCGAACAACGCCTTAATTTGGTGAAAATATAATAATAATAATAATGCTGGCTGGCCTGTCATTTTGTATACCAAGGTAAGCAGATCTTTTTTCGACACATAGGCACTTCCACGCAGGCAATGAAAATGAGTGAGAGCAAGTGTTTGTGTGTTAGAAAAGCAAGGACACTCATTAATTGCTGGCATGTTTGAGATAATAGACAGAATTTCTATTAATTGGTCCCTCAAGATAATATAATAATATGAGTAAACAGTTTGAAACTGTTAATGAGTTGAGGGTGTTATGATATTATATTATAGCATACCTGCAACAAGTCGCCAAGAATGATGAAAAGGGAAGTGTGATCAGGTGGGATTGAAACCCAAGTCCCATCCTTGAGACATATCTGCAGACCAGAGGTGTTGTTGGATCTCAGGACAGATATTATCTGTGGGTCTGTGTGCTCCCCAAACCCAACCAAGTTCCGTGTACTCACTCTTTTCTCTGCTTCTGCTTCTGCTGGGTAGTGGTTCACTCTGAAGCACGAGTCACTCCTCTCGTCCCTCACCAGCCTACTGAACACATTCCTCTCCTCACTCCCCAATCCTTCTGCCATCTTCTCCAGCACTTCACAGCACATCTCCTTCACTGCCCATATGTATTCCTCCATCGCACAGCTTCTCATCGCAAATTAATTCAAGTTCAAACAGTCAAAATTTCACCTTTCACAATATTTATATATAGCCCAATAATACTTTTACACTCTCATTCAATTATATCAGATAATAATGTTGGATTAAATACCTTAAATTTTGATCCAAGTTTTAAAGTATATATAATACTAGCTAAATGGTAAGAACAGGGGAGCAGAGAAAATAAAAACAGAGGACTCTGTTTCTGAACCTGAAGATTTGAGGGTATTGGTGGAGAATGAGTTGAGATTTTGGGGAGATGACGTCAGGGTTGGTGTTGAGGAGGAGGTACTCGACCCATCCGACATCGCCGTTGGTGCCGATTCTCTTGCTGCCATAGCCAAAAGGGTCAGGGGGGCCAGCCATGTCCTTGTGCTGCTGCGGCTGCCTGAAGAATTTGATGGCTTCGTTCTCCAATTTGGTCATGAGGTCGAGTGGAACGCCATGGTTGACCAGCTTGAAGAAGCCGAAGTCTTGGCATGCGTTGACCATGAGGGCCTTGGAATCAGGGTGTGAGAGGTCGATTTCTGGGGTGGATGTGAACAAGGTTAAGGATGTGGGCTTGCATGGCTTTATTTGGAGGAACTGGTTTAATGCGGCTTTGTGGGACACAACAACCATGGTTACTTACTTAGAAATTCTATTCTTGCTAGCTAGCTAGCTAGTTCAATTCTTCACTTGTATATATAGAAAGAATGAAAGAAAGGGAAAAGGAAAAGAGCTTTGTATAGTGTTGTGTGTGAGAGAGAAAGAGTGGAGTGGTGGGATCAAAGAAGGGGTTTAAATGGGAGAAAAAGAGTGATATGATGAAGATTGTTAATGCATGAGTGACATGAAGGGAGGCTCATCGAACGAGAGAGGCGTTACTAACTATACAAATAGCCCATCTGGCTCTTACTGTCCATGTCCTTGCCATCGTTTATATATATATTAGGTGTATAATAATAATTTATAATATTTATTTTATTGTTAGATTATAATATGAGTTCAAACTATTACAATCCTATAATAAAGAGTATTATCATATAAGTATTGTATAATTTTTATTATACACATAATATTAAAAAAATTCAATATGTATTATTTATTCTTTATCATGTATAGATTATGGGTCTTAAAAAATGATAATTTCACATTCAAAAAAGTGAATGACCATTGAATAACTTTATAAAATTTAGTAGAAATCACGAACTCATCTAATAGTAAAAAAAGTAAATATCTTATGAGATGTCAATTTTTTGGATATTAAAGTGCCATTTTTTCTCCTTATAATTCTAAAAAATCTCCTTGTCTACCTTTTGATTATACGGATCTTCAATTTTAAATGTTAAATAGTAACACTATAGATATAAATATTTAAAAGTGATTCTTTAAATGAAAATTTATCCTCTATTTCACCTATAATTCAACTAATGATTAATGTTATTTATACATATATTTTATAGAATATTATATTGACACATTTTTATACATATGATGATAAATGAGAATGTGTCAACAAAATATCCCATACAAATATATGTATAAGTAACATCTATCTAGTTCAATATTGTGATAACTTAAGATGTTTCCCCATTTTTTAATGTAATATGGAGTGACTAAAAAAAATCTAGAAGCACCTAAAAGTATATGAATATTTGATTTGAATAATTTATTTTGAGGGTAATATATGTTCATCGATTAGTTCAGTTTTCTTCTATATGATATGAATTATATAAATAATAATTAGTACTTTTGAAAAAACATCTTCCATGAATTATTTAGACCATATCTTCTAAAGTACCAACCCTCCTTTTCGGTTTCGATAACTTCCATTTTTTTAACTATAATAGTGATATAGGTGTAGGCTTGTAGCTAATATTATGCACACTTATACAAGTAGCTAGTGGCTACTTTACATGTATGAATAATATAATTACGAGTTATGATATTTTTACATACTTTTTTGTATGTAAGATAAATATACATGTAAATTCAATGATAGAGAATAAAAGTTGAAGTATTAAAGTGATGTCATGTCAAAATCCAATGGTAATAAAGTGGGTGGAAAAAGATATGTAAGAGAAAATGTATGTACAAATATAATGAATATTATCTGAATTTAAAGCAGATAAGGATGCTTATACAGTTATACATAATGTTTGCTAAACAATAGCTTCACACAATAATTGGGATTTGGGGGACATATACTCTGTTTTCCCTTAGTTGTTGTGCAAGATCGAGGATGGTGGACAAGTTTATGAGAGTAGAATCATACAAATCATTATAATATTAGTAATCGTTCATAAGACGTGTGTTTCCATGTATGTATTGTCTTAGTTATTATGTCCTAAAGCCACGTTTGGACCAAAATTGAGTCACTTTCGAGAGGGTTAAGGCAACACATTTGTCTTCTGAGATTGTGAGGTGAAATACTTAATCAGAGAGAAGCACTAAATTGAGTATTTGCAAAGAATAATGTAATGCTCATTATATTGACTTTGAATAAGACAAGACAATACAGTGATAAATTTAAAGTAAAACGGATCATAATTAAACTAATAATATAACAATAAAAAAATAATCAAAGCAGTCAATGAATCTATTTGACAACTTTTTAACTAAAAAAATTTTCTATTTGACAACTTTTTAACCAAAAAAACTTTTGCTTTAAAAAGTTAATTTTTAATAGACGTAGTAATTATGGTCGATAATTGTTATTGATTGATTTAATCTAATTTCTCATTATACAAATAGCAGCTTTATCACAAGAAAAAAAATTATACTACAATCATAGGAAAGTATATATATATATATATATATATATATGAAAGTAGTCGATTGAAGAAAATATACTTCTTGGACCTGGTCCCTCGTCAATAATCTTATATATATGTAGGTATGTGTGTGTGGAATAAGAACTGCAATTGCAATGACCATATGGCCCCTTTTATCTGCAATTGCAAAACCGACCATCTACTTATCTTAATTACATCATGAGCTTTGTGATTAGTTTTTTGTTTTCTTCTTTAATATGGCAGATTCTTTGTTTTCCTTTTCCAATTACAATTGAATTTCTTCTTTTACATTAAAGATTCAACAGTTAAAAGAGGATAGGATCACTAATGAACATGAATTCCTTAGGAAAAATATAGTAATAAATAAATAAAAAAGAAATAGAGTCGCTGTCGTAAATCTTTATGGGTGATTCTGTTGTCTAAGGATTCATGTGACGGTAGAGATTCAAGGTTGCTATCACAATGATGCACCAATAACATGCGGATTTAATCACTCCGCATATACCACAGGTGAAGAGTAGGGATATATATATATATATAGAGAGAGAGAGAAAGCTATAGAGGGAGGGCCATTCTACTTTCAACAAATAAATAGCTAGAGCAATATACTTACCCTAAAAGATTATATCTCCATAAATAAATATTAGGTGTATAATAAAAAATTATATAATTTATATAATATATAATAAACATTTATTAAAAAATTAATCAAAACAACCAATATGTTATGTATAATATATATAATATAAGAGTAATGTTACATGTACACCACAAAATCAGTTACCATATGAAATAATTAAATTTTTCAAAATTATTAATCCTACTTTTAAAATGTTAGATTAACGTATAAAATTGAAAATTGGATTAATAGTTTCAAAAAATTGAATTATTGCATATGGTAACTGATGATAACTATTTTTGTAGTGTACGAAAAATATTTCTTATAATATAATATGCACAAACGTATATCACACCATATTAGCACAATATATATCACAAAAAAACTTGTGAAATCACACATTTTAAAGTATATAGCCTTCAATATCTAATATATGTGAAAAACTCATGTGATTCAACATTTTATAGGCTATAAACTTTATTTTATAATACAACAAAAAAATATCGTGAAATCATACATTTTAAAGTATATACCCTTCAATTTCTACTATATGTGAAAAATTAATGTAATTCAATATTTTATAGGTTATAGTCTATGTTTTATAGTCTATTTAAAAAAATAGTGAAATCTTACATTTTAAACTCTAATGCCTTCAATTTCTACTGTACGTGAAAAATTCATGTGATTCAATATTTTATAGGCTATAGTTTTTATTTTATATTACAACTAAAAAAATTGTGAAATCACACATTTTAAAGTATATAGTCTTCAATATCTAATATATGTGAAAAACTCATGTGATTTAACATTTTATAGGCTATAGACTTTATCTTATAATACAACTAAAAAAATTATGAAATCTAACATTTTAAAGTATATAGCCTTCAATTTCTACTATATGTAAAAAATTTATGTGATTCAATATTTTATAGGCTATAGTCTTTATTTTATAGTACAACCAAAAACATTTTGAAAAACAAATTGTGATAATCATATTTTAAAGTATATAGCCTTCAATCTCTACTATATATGAAAAATTAATGTGATTTAATATTTAATAGGCTATAAAATTTATTTCATAATACAACAAAAAAAATTGTGAATTCTCACATTTTAAAGTATATAACCTTCAATTTCTACTATATGTGAAAAATTAATGTGATTCATTATTTTATAGGCTATAGTCTTTATTTTATAGTACAACAAAAAATATGTGAAATCTCACATTAATTTTAAAGTGTATAGCCTTCAATTTCTACCTTATGTAAAAAATTTATGTGATTCAATATTTTATAGGTTATATATAGTCTTTATTTTATAGTACAACCAAAAACATTTTGAAATCCTACATTTTAAAGTATATAAGCCTTCAAGTTCTACTATTTATAAAAAATTCACGTGATTCAATATATATATATAGGCTATAGTCTTTATTTTATAATATAATAAAAAACATTTTGGAATCCAACATTTTAAAGTATACAACCTTCAATTTTTACTTTTTGTAAAAGATTCATATGATGTATTTCAGAGGCTATAATTTTCATTTTATAGTCTATTTTTAGAAATAGTGAAATATCACATTTTAAAGTATAAAGCTTTCAATTTCTACTATATGTGAAAAATTATATATATATATATATATCACATTTTAAAGTATAAAACTTTCAATTTTAGATAAAAAAAAAAAAGAAATTGACAGATAGGATTTATTTATTTAGAAAAACTCTTTTATATATATATATATATATATATATATATATATATATATTTATATTGGTGTATGAAAGAAATGACAAACAAGTTAAGTATGTTTGCCTAATTGAATAAAAAGGAAAGATAAAAATAATGAATAATTTTCAGAAAAATAAATACAAACTTGATGAATTCGGTACTGCTATCAAGAAAATATCCCATAGGGTATCATAGCCTAAGTTAGGAATGTAGCCATTGGGAGAAAAAGAAGGATGGGAGCCTTAATTAATTAACAATAATGCTAAGTGGACAATGAAAAATCAATCAATATAATCAATGGACCTATTTTTTTTTGTTTTGGCCCAAATAATCATTGAAATGGTAATATGCTGAGTAATTATGGCCCAAAATCTCATTTATTGACTGATTTGACTGATTTTGTATTGGTCATTATTTAGCATCACCCTTAATAAATTATTGAACTTATTTACATTCCAAATGACTAATTGTGCACCAATCGAATGTGATATAGACGTCCTTTAATAATAATAAGTGCACGTTTCTGTCACAATTTTCCATTATGAAATCAAGTGCTCTCTGTCTCTCTCCCACAGCAATACATACACATTCATGATCATGCATGCGATAGTTGGTGTCCCGTGAATTATATATATCACTGATTATAATTGATAAGGAAATTCATATAAATGAAGTGCTAATAAATAAATGTCCCTGCTTTGACAATGTAAATAAATTAAAATACTCAATCCATACATATATAAACAATATTTATCCACGTATTTTTATTTTTATCATTTTTGTATTTCTATTATATATCATGTATGTCTTGTAAAAAGTAAGACAATAAATGTATTTAAGAAAATGATGTTTATGTATGTATGTATACTACAACAACACACCATGTCAATTTGAGAGATGCATATATATATAGCTAGCCTGCTAGAAGCTAAGGTATATATGAGAAATAATCAACAATCAGAATCATACTCGAAAAGATCTCATTGAAATTAAAAGATCATATGTTAGTATATATATATTTATATGGGACCACTATGCTCCTCACGTGCATGATTGATAATACATATATACTCAATGAAATTATTCAATTGCTATATGCACCTCTATTATATTACACATAACCCTTTACCAATTTGAAAAGAAGCAGCTATCTAGCGCACTGAGTAAATAACTAAGATAACAAATTGAAGTCTGAAAAAAATATCGGCAATTCATGATGAAAAGTGTTATGAGTACAATAATAAAAATTATACGATATTTATACAATAATTATATTTATTGTTAAATTATAATATAAATTTATCTACTTATACAATCTAACAGTGAATATGATTATTATATAATTATTATAAAATTTTTATTATATATATAAGATTTCTCATTTAGAAATGAGCTTTAGTTTATAAATTTTTTCTTTTCCATTTTTATCTCCTAACTAACTAATAATGTACACCTTAGAATATGAAAAGTTGACAAGTAACCTAGGTATGACAAGGACAAGACGTACAATGAAATAAATATTGTGGCATCTTTCGTATTTTGTATAGAAATAACTTCATTAACTTCTGTGAGGCTTTTAATTAAATATATTATTTTCTTATTTATATAAATATTTTATTTTGAATGTTTAAATGAATAAAAATGTAGGAGCTTGACGGCCCATATATAGGGAGGACCAAATGACAGAAAGGTGCAGTTGTCATTAGGAAGAAGGTATTGAAATGTCCATTTAAGCCAATTATAATTTGACACCATATAGGTGGCAAGTACGATAATCATAATCATGACATATGGAAAAAAAGCCTTACCTTTTGTGGCAGAGGAAATTAAAGTTGTATATATTATAAATAAAATTTATTATTGATACATTTAAAATATCGTTTATCGTATTAACATCTGATCTATCATTGATATGATCTTCACCAAATTTTTTTAAATCTTCTTATTGATCACTAATTATGATAAATATCTTATAAACGTTCAACTTTAAATGTCAAAATAACATTATACGAGTATGTATATATATTGCGGCACTGAGGTCTTTAGATTCGGTTCTTCAAATTTCGGTTTTGAATCAGAAAGCAATCCCAATACACGTGTTCAAACTGCAGAGAAGTCAATGTATGGTCCCCTCTTGATTACATAGATGGTGGTGAGTATGTTGTATATATAATTGTTGATGATCATGCGGTTCAGCTCTCCTCATTGGCTACTTTTTGGTGTGTTTTGTCAACGTTATGCCTTATATCTAGCCTAGGAGTGCACTGTGCAGGAGCACAACATGAAAACATAATCATAATAAGCAGAGGAAATAGTGGAAGACGAAGAACATACATGAAAATATGGCTCCTACTTTTTCTTTTTCTTGTTTTAAGAGAGCTGTTTGGATGTTTAATTATTTCAAATAATGTTAAATGTACAATGAAAAATCAGTCAATACAGTCAATGGACCTATTTTAACTTTGATTTTGGCCCAAATAATCATTGAGATTGTAATGGACTGAGTAGTTATGGTCCAAAATCTCATTTATTGACTGGTTTGACTGATTTTTTATTGTACATTTAATATCACCCTTAATATTTTAAAGTGTTCAAGATAACACTACTCTATTAACTATACTCCTACGTATGAATGTTAAGGGAGTATTTAGATCTAATGAGGGGAAAAATGCAAAATTCAAATAGTACCAACTTCTTTTTTTCATAGTTGAGAAATATTAACATATATTTTGATGTCAGTTCATTCAAATATCTAACACTTTGTTTCTCACCTTTAAATTAAAATATATGTATAAATGTACTTAACAATTTTATATGTACAAACAGTATTATTCAAGAAATATTTGACCGGTGAATGATGGAGTTAGTTAAAACATAGATGTTCAATAATACACCAAAGAGCAAAAATGAAAACACACCTGAAAATATTGAGTAATATTATTTATATATTTATTGCATACTCTCAAGCATCATATTCATCATTTTTATTATATATTTTTTCTTTTAACTCATTTTCTCTTCAATTTTTTTTTTCACATATTTTGAATGTATGGTCACCATTTCCCAAATATTTTACACCATTCCTCACTAGGCCCATATATTAATACCATTAGCAAGCACTAAATGGGCCTCACCCAGCAAACACCTTCATAAAGGTATTCAGTATAGTTCACCCTTAACAATACTAATCCGAAAGGTTTTTGAGCATAGATCAAACGAAACATAATTCCACAATTACTAAATCGATAAAAGAGAATAAAGTTTTACAAATTATTTGAAGATAATTAAAATAAAGAGTACAAAAGAGCAGAAAGTGAATGGAAGCCTGATTATATATAGAAACAGCCCATGATATGATATGATAGTGTGTTTTATGATTGGTTGATTCATTCATTCATCATTTTCAAGTATTTTTCCAAATGATTCCAACCATTTCACTGCTTCTTCGTTGTCTCCCAACATGGTGTGTGTGATGAACTGCACATGAATTATTAAGTCAGCAACACTTGGTTTATTATTATTAATTCTGATAATTAATTACCATCTAATCAGTTTGACACTTTATATATGTTCTTGGAAAATTCTTTATTCTTCATTTCTAAACAAATTTTATTAGTTTTTTTCATAACATAAAACAATCTCTTAATTGTTGGTTAACTCATATAATGAGGTAGTATTAATTCAAAGAATTAAACAACAATAATAGTCAATGTCAACAAAATTCTTAATTATACTAAATTAAGTTAGATGGATATGACTAACCTTGTAGAGCACCATTTGAGCAATTTGAGATGTTGCTTGCTTGTTTGCATCGCAAATACTGAGCAGCTTCTCATTGATCGTTGACTGCATCATTAAATTAATCTAAAATAAATCAAATCAAATTATGTACTTATTAATTTATGCATCCGTATATAAATACATGAAAATATATAATGTGATTGTGTATGAATGCATGGACGGAATTCCCTAACCTTATTATAATCCTTAACCTCACCATAGGTATGAACAAATTCATCAATTGCTTCGTCAACCTGTTGACGGGCATCTTCAAATTTTCCCTGCATAAATAATAATTAAGTTGCTGTGAGTCAAGTGCATAATAGTCGTTTTAACTTTTTTAATATATTAAAAAATTAATGTATTTAGACACATAATATATTTAAGTATATTAATTTTTTAATGTAGTACAAAAAGTTAAAACATTAGTTATTATGAAATGGAGGAAGTATCTACATACAGTCATACGGTGAGTGAGTGAGTTATTATTCAAAAATGGTCTCATTGATTAATTTGTTAGGTTTTCTTTTATTTATATCTACTTTCTCTGCTATATATAATGCAGTTGTTGTGTTCATTCTAAATATGTTATCCTTGGTTGATCCTTCAAATAATTCATCACAATCTATATAAGTTATCTGTAAATTTTATTATACATTATGTTGAAAATAAAAAAATAAAAATGCAGAAAGAGACACACCTGAATTATAAGAACTTCTACCAATGCCAATTTGAGGTTGGTTGCAGAGGAGCTTGTTTTATATTTGTCGACTGCCTCTTTCAGAATATTCACTGCTTTGTTATGATATTTATCCCCAGATTTGCTTAACCCCACAGCATGCAACTGCAAATGCCCAAGAAGGAAGAAGCAATTGAATGAAAACAAATAGTAATGGTGGAATGAAATGTCATACAAATAACACATATTTCATATCATGTATAGCACACGTTGAATATCTGTTTGACGTATTTCTGTTGTACAACAAGCATTATTGAATGTTGTGATGATGTTGGAATTAAAGAAAGGGAACCTTGATTTTCTTGACTCCTCCATCACCAGGTTCACGTCTAAACGAAGGAGGAGGAGTTTGATCTGGTTTTGGGAGTTGTGGTGCACCAAATGTTTCCAACATTGATCCTAATGCATCCTTTCCTCCAGGGAACATACTTTCTGCATTTGCTCTTTTAAACATAGGATTCATCTTACTATTCAAATTCATTAGTCCAACCACACATGCCAAAACAACAGAAATTCCTGTGACCCCTCTCATTACTTTGTTGTTGCTGCTGTTGCCGCCGTCATCGCCGGCGGCTGCAGCGGCACTTTCCTCACTGTTAGGAGTGCAATTTGCAAGTGGAAATGATGATCTTGTTGCAGCAACAGCAGGGTTGAGTGTTGGAGAATGAGAGGCACAAATAGAGGCATGGTTGAACAATGTGTGGTGATGATGATGAAATAATAATAATCTGCTTGAACTTGAACTTGCTTTTGCAATTAATCCTTTGGAAGCATTTAGTGGATATCTTTGTAGGGGGCAATAGCATAGGCGAATTGCAGATTCCATTATTATTTGAGGGAAATTTGCATCTGATATGAGACTCACTAAAGTATTAGTCATGTCAATTAATATATATTGATATATATATGAATAGTTAAATAGTTATGATCCAATCATACCAGTTAGTAGAAGAGCTAAGAATGAAATAAATAAATAAATCTAACGAATGAAGATAAGTATCCCTTTTTTATTGCTTTGAATACGCAATACTTGTTTCACATGCATGAGCGATCCCCACATGTTACACGTTATATGAAGAACAGAGCATATAGCTAAGCTTTCATTTTAATTTTGTTGAGTTTATTAAACCCCCAGTCCCCACATAAGTATTGGCTAGTGATGTATGAAGATAAATCATTGGTGAAGATAAATTAAGTGGCATCTAAATAAGAATTACTGTATGTGTGATGATGATTCCTGACAAGAAGGAAAAAAAAAGATATGAATATTTTCTTTACCTATCTACCAAGACTAGAATCAGAATGCTTGATAATATATATTATACAAACTTCACTTTATAGTACGTATTTTATTCCTGTACTGTTGCTTATACCTTTGGTTTTCTGCAGAATGAATTGGGAGGAAATAGGAACAAGGGAATATACTTGTTTGTTTTCTTGTAACTTTTACAACTAACATCGCCACTTCTAAAAAGAAAAATTATAAAGGACAATCCCATATAAAAAGCTCTCAAGGATAGATTAGATGCATACAATTTCATTAGATAAGATAATCCACTTTGTTTGACTTTTACTTTTTCTAATGAAAATAATCTTTAGCATTTTACAATGAGACACTTTTATTTCAAATAAAAAAAATCAAAATAGCATAGTTTTTTTTTAGTTATATTAATATTTTACTATATGCTTATTCATAATACATTTTTGACTTATTCAAGTTTGTTACAGAACCAGGCTTGCATGAATGTGATGTGTGTGGTGGGTCTATGAATTGAACCAAGATCACCAATCATGACTCATCTTTGAAAAAATATATTAAAAATCAAATCCAAGGAACGGAATTCCATGGAAATCACTTTATGGGGAAGCAAATAACAGCTTCTAATTCCAAACCTCTCATCTTGCAATCGAAGCTCCTCTGTTTCTCTCTGTTTTATCTCTTCACCTCTCTGGTCCTTGCTCTTTACGCCATTTCTTCACAACCCAAATGCATCTTCAGATCACGTTACTTTGATTCCCTTATTGAAAAGCCTCTCTTCTCTTACCCTTCCTCATATGGAGAGCACAAGTATGCTGTCTCTACCACACGTTCTGCATGCTCTTCCCCTGTTAACTTTTCAGGTATTGGCAAGAAACAGAGCATTCAACATTTTATGATTCCACATTCCCACCTCAAAAAGTTGTTGATTTTTTCTTGTTTATAGGATAAAGGTATTGTCTTTGGGCTAATGGGTTTTGGTTTTCGTGTTTAGATTACTGGGATGTTTTGAAGGAAATTCAGCATTTCCAAAAGAAGTCTTCACCTTCTTCAAGGACTGTGGGGTATATGCAGGGGAATGCTGATACTTTTGGTGGGAATCTCAGTACAAATTTGAGGTTTTCTTATTTTGATCACAGAAATGATAGCAGAGAAGTTCCATGTGGGTTTCTTAAGAAGTTTCCAATCAGTGATTCTGGTCAGTTCCAGCTCCCTTCTTTTTTATCTGCATTAGTGCATTGTCAAGTTATTGTCACTCAAATTAATGGATATTGAAAATTAGTGCTTCCAGAATTTGCTTACATTTTGGAGGTCATTGAGTTTATTTCACAATGAAAATGAATTCAACATTCTCCTCCATGATCTTTAGTATTTTGATTCTACATGATAATCTAGCATATGTTGTGTCTTTTGCTTCGGGATGCAGATAGAATTGCCATGGAGAAATGTGTGAGTGTAGTTGTAGTTTCAGCAATCTTCAATGATCATGACAAAATCCGGCAACCGAGGGGCCTTGGTTCCAAAACACTAGAAAATGTGTGCTTCTTCATGTTCTTAGATGATATCACCCTCAAAGGGCTAGAACACCATGGATTGATTCCAACAAAATCAAGTGAGTACAAGATAGGTGTATGGAGGATAGTGAAGGTTTCAAAGGAGGACTTGTATCAGAACCCAGCAATGAATGGGGTTATACCGAAATATTTAGTCCATAGACTTTTCCCAAATTCTCAATTCAGCATTTGGATAGATGCAAAGCTGCAACTAATGGTTGATCCATTGTTGCTGATTCATTCACTTGTTATATCTGAGAATGTAGATGTGGCTATATCAAAACACCCATATTATGTTCATACAATGGAAGAAGCAATAGCAACTGCAAGATGGAAGAAATGGTGGGATATCAATGCCTTAAAGGTGCAAATGGAAACTTACTGTGAAAATGGATTGCAACCATGGAGCCCCAGCAAGATGCCCTTTGTCTCAGGTAACTATGCATTATTGCTTTTTCTTATATATTAATATGCTATATTGCTATTTCAAGATTTGGACAACAAACTTCACTAACCTCAATAATGTAACTTGAGATAGCTTATGCTTGAAAAAAACAAAAGAACCAAATTATCTGTCAAGGCTTTGCATAACATTCTACTACCAATTAATAATAATGTTTCTGTAAAATCATGGTGTGACTTAATTTTTAAACCAATATGATTATTATAATTATACTCACATGCATGCATGCATTAGTTTCTATTTTTCTCTTTGGGTCTGTTTCTGTTAGTTATTACTTCTGATCCTTGCAGCTGCATGTTTTTGCAGATGTACCAGACAGTGCTCTGATCCTGAGGAAACATGGACTAGGCAGCAACCTCTTCTCATGTCTCATATTCAATGAGTTGGAGGCTTTTAACCCAAGAGACCAATTGGCATTTGCATTTGTGAGGGATCACATGAACCCCAAGTTGAGGCTGAACATGTTTGAGGTTGAAGTTTTTGAACAAGTGACAATTGAGTACAGGCACAACCTTAGGCCTAGTGATGGGACTACTAGTACTATATCCAAGAAACTGTCAAGTGCAGGAAAAACCAAAAGGGCAGAACCAGATTTGTTGTATGTAAATGGCAGCTGCTGTGGCAGGTGCCAGAAATATCTTTCTACAATGTGGGGTGGATCAAGAAATTGAGTTGGATCAAGAAAAGATAATTCAGAGAAATATTATATCAAGAAACAAATCAAGGAAAGAAAAAAAAAAGAATTTAATTGGATGATTAGCAAATGAGGCTGACTAAGGGAAAAAAATTGTTCTTTTTTTCTCTTTTCTTATATTGTAAAGTACCCACTAATGAAAAGAAGAGGAGAAAAAGAAGGAGGAGGAAGCTATAGTTGTATTGTAATCAAGAAATTTTGATTGGAGAAATAATATTTGTTATGATAGCTTTGATTCAATTACATATAATTTCTTAGGAGTTTCTTTATTGGAGAATTGTTGTTTACAAAAGGATCTCATCAATGATTAATCAAGAGTAGTATCAGTCACTGACTAATTTTTGACAAAGATATATGAGTTCTTTTCTTCTTTTCCTCCTATTTTTCTATATAACAATTAGAAGTTTGGATAAAATGTGTTTTCTTTCTGTCATACCTTTCTGTGAAAGGAGGTTTTTCTCGTTAGAGAAAGATGCCTATGTATGCATGAATCTCTTCTGTATCAGACACTGACAAGTGACAAGACATGGGACAAAGAACACTGTCTACATTTGTTGTCTGGGCTTTTGCATCCCGTGTTCTGCTCTTTTTTTTCTTATTAAAAAAATATACTAAAGTTGAAAGAAAAATAACTAGTATTTGCAAACCAGCAATGCTTGAAACATATATGTGCAAATATGTCATGAAATTGAAAATAACCAATAAGAAGAAAAGGGTCCTTTTTAAGAGCTAGAAAAAAGCGAAAAACACCTTCCCACCAAACACGTTATTGGATTTCGTATTTCACTTCACGAATTACTATTCATCCTGTGAAGCATATTTCTTTACAGAGATATCTATTTGTAACATTTGTGTCATTTATCTTTCGAAATACAAAATGGTATTTCACTCGCGGAAATTTTTTGGATTGCTATCTGATAGATTACCCAGTACTATTTGAATAATACACATAGATTAGCCTTGTAACATAGCAGAACCAGCGAGAAAATTTGGTAGAGTAAATCCATTGTAAACCTAGTACTTTCAGCTATGCTACAACAAGAAGATAATTGAAAGATTTCATGTCATGCTATGATACATGGATACAGAAAGGTGCATTTAAGCTGTTGCAGGATCGTTGATCACACCCAAGAAATCATCTTTGATGGTACCAATGCAGAACTGCCAAAAATAAAAACAGAAGGTTAAGCAAGACAAGTATTAGAACCTCAAACCAAATAAATATTCAGAATCTATTATCCAGTGGTATCAATCAAGAGTTAATTATTCAAAGTGTGTGTTCTGAATCTTAAAATTGCAAGCACAGGAGCTAAAATATATAATCAGCATAACCAAAATGGTTCTTTTCTTTAAAGAGTGAGGACCTTGTAGTAGTAAAGAGAGCTGAAGAGAAACAAAAGCCATATTCATATCGCAGACTTAATTTTAATTTCTCAAAACAGAATTTAGCATAAAGCTGATCGAACTTAATGGTTTTCACAGAAAGTAACAAAAGAATAGATATGTAAAGGCATACAATTTCAGTTGCATCCACTCGAATTCCAATAATCTTCAGCCTCACTTCACTATCTTTTTGAATTTTAACCTGCAAAAGATCAACTGATTAATTGCAAAAGCATAGCCTGTGGAAAAATAACAATAATAGGGAAAAATAAAACAATTTCCTTGTTTACAAAGGAGAAATTATGAATATACATACAGAACCATCTGAAGTAGTATAATTTGGCATGTCTCCAGACTGGAACTCCATATCATCTGGAATCAACTGAGGAAGAAAAAAAGGTTAACATAGAGAAATCATTAAAAGGTACGAGTTGAAGCATTTCCAGCTGCCAAGTGATGACATCAACTATCTTGAACTTCTTTTTTATAAATAAAACAAGAGTGGAAAATACTCCTGAGTAATTCTGAACTTCATTCCAGATCTGAAACTTTGAATGGTCTGAGATCTATGATTAGGTTAAGAGAGCCTATCTTGATTTAGGGTTACATTCCATCATAAAATAAAATAAAAAATAACCTAGTTTCTATTATGCAAAATGGATATGAAAATATATACATCAGATGGAGTCTAACCCTAAATCACAATTTAAAGCTTGCAAGCATTTTCGATTAATTAGCATGAACAAATCAGAACCATTCTCATACAACCTTCTAAAGCAAAGGAATTAGAATGGAGAGGAAGATTTCATGTTAATGAACACCATCTCAAAATTGAAATTCAATTGGCATAGTTATAAACAAACTCTACCTCCAATATATTTCATTCGAAACCTCATGAAATTAATACTGACATAGCCAATTGCTTGCAGGGCATTCCAATGGCAAATAATGAATGATGAGCATGATTTTAACATTCAATACAAAGAACAATACTTACATGGTTTGAAACAAAGATTTGCACAGGTCCAGCCTCAGCGAAAAAAACCCATCTATACAGATAATCATAGAAGTTAACAATTATAAACCACCATTTCGACAAATTAGTGTTAGAACAACAAAGGGTTGGTGCAAACCTTGTTGACCATGGTAACAACAGCTTCTAAGATTTCGCCTTTAAAAGCTCTGAAGACAACACATTGGTACTTAACAGGGAATGTGACAAACCCAGTCCCATCCCGAATCAACCCTTTCCCAATGTTTTCTATCCCTGTAACAGCCACTACAAATCCATGTCGACCACTGCATTGACAAATCCAAATGTAACATCCCTTCAAATTCATTATCTAGAGAAAAACAATAGAAATACTGAAAAGGGTGTTATCATGGGAGAATGAAAGAATCAATGACCTGCAAGTGCCTTCCACATCTTTCATGAGCTTGGAAACAAGGTTATCCCGAAGGTTACGCCCAAAGTAACGAGGGTGAAGCTGCATGTTTCGCTCCAACACTATGTGAAAAAACATTTTTCTTTTTTGTATTTCTCCTTCTTCCCCCAAACTGAACCACTATTTACTACGAGCGATGAAAAGAATAATAACTATAAGTAAGAATTGAGACAAAGAGAATAATAAATTAAAAAAAAAATATAGATATGCATAGAGTGGGAAATAGTATATCCCTAATTTTTCATCCAAAAAAAATAAAAGAACATAAAAATCTACCGGTCATAAGGTATAGTTAATGAAGAATGTTCTAGAACAATGGAATGAAATGAGAGAGAGTGGCAACGGCTGCTGAGAGAAGACTATGGCCAAGGTCAGCGGCGGTGGCACTGCCGGCACCCGGCGCGACTGGGTGAGATCGGGAACTTGGCTTATGTATGGAAATGGAAACTGCTTTTTTTAGGATCACCATTTTGGGAATTTGGGATAGTCCTCCTCACCACTTAGCATTATTTTACAATATAACAATAAAAAATCTGTAATTACCAACGTTTTATATACTTTGAATTTCTGTTTTTGAAAGAATTCAGAAGCACCAAATTAATCCAAGCACAGATAAGTGAGAGCTATGTATAATTTGTAGAAATGCTTTTGAAACATTAAAACTTGAAAATTAATTGAACTAATAAAATAAAAAACTTGCACCTATACTGATTACACAAATGATTTTTTTTTAGAAAAACTTCCGTAATGTATATCTTGGCAAAATATGAAACCATAAATAAATTGCAAATCGTAAAATTGAAATTTATCGAAAAAGACCATGATTGATAAATTGAACTATTTCGCATTATACCTCGTCGAAAAGGAAGAAAAGAAAAGCAAGCAGCACGAAAATCCTTTCAATAGTCTAACTAAAAAAATTCTAAAATAGACTCTCAATTAAAATAGCTGGCCAGACAAGTCAAGTACATAAAAATTCCAAAATTGAAATCCAACTTCATCTAAATTCCAAGATGCCACAACACTGTCTTGCAATAGAAACAAAACAAAGTGACAACAAAAAAGGCAGCTCCACAGATATGCGATAGCATCCTCAAAGCCTTCTACCCCTTCTTCCACTCTTTCTGCGAGTGCTATCTGAAGGAATTGGGGTAACGTCCTCTGCAAATACAAAAAATACAAACACCATAAAATGAAATCAAATTAGAAAACAAATAACAAAGTTCAATACTGATGGAGCTAAACATTATTCAATTCACTGAGGTATCCAAAAGAAAAGTAAATACCTATGCGACCAATCTTCATTCCAGAACGAGCCAAGGCACGGAGAGCAGACTGAGCTCCAGGACCAGGGGTTTTTGTCTTGTTCCCACCAGTGGCACGGAGCTTGATATGAAGAGCAGTTATGCCAAGCTCCTGCTCATTAATAGATTCAAAGTCAGTGATAGTTGGAAGTTACATGGAAAAGAAATACAATTATTAACAGATAACAAATGATGGTTGACACTGGCAAGATGAACCCAAACAAAATTCATCAATGTGAGCACAGTATCATTAAAATCAATAGAAATAGCTACTTTAAAAATAATCCTAATAACCTTGCATCTAGCAGCAACATCCTGTGCTGCAAGCATAGCAGCATATGGGGATGACTCATCTCTGTCAGCCTTAACCTTCATTCCACCTGGTCAAAACAGCAAATTAGATAAGAGTACATACCACACAACTATATCAAACTATCCCTATTTAATCAAAAAGGAAACAGAAAATGCTTAATAAGAATCTTTGATGCATTGTTTCCTGGCTTCCAGCAATGTACATAGAAACACACGTACCAGTGATACGAACAAGGGTTTCTCTCCCAGACAAATCAGTTACATGCTGCAATTATGCAAATCGTCCAATTAGAACAACAATTCAGCTAATTCAAGAAAATTAACAAAATAAAAAAGGAGGATATACTCACGATGAAGGTATCATTGAAGGAAGCAAAGATACGAGCCACACCAAAAACATGTTCACCCTCTCTGACAGCAGGACCTAGAGTCACATTCTCCTCCTTGGGCTCTCTAACCTTTCTCCTCGACTACAGTATGTAGAGAACACTATGTTAAAACTCAATTCATCTCGGATGCCAAAAAAATAAAAAAGAACAAAAGATAAAGCAAAATATAACAAAATTCACACAGCAGCATTAACAAATAAAGTGCTAAAGACTGAAAACATCCCATCATGGTTTCACTCTCATAAAGTTTCAATTCCTTAATAAATCACACATTCGAATAATCAGATCTTAAAACAATAATTAAATGGAGCAAGGTTACCAAACTAAAGTTGAATCTCTAAGACAAAAACCTAATCGAGACATTAAAACTAAATTCCTCCACAGTCAACAACAAACCCATAAAAAGAATTGACAGAACTATTGAATCAAAACGAAGCATCGCATATTCGGACATTCACAAGAATAGTGGAGCTCGAAAGCATACGAATTAGTGAAACGGAATCTTCAAGAGACGCTAAAATGAGTGATAGAGGACATACCATTGTTGATGCTCTGAGGTTTCGACTCAAGCTAGGGTTTGGACGGAGGCTTGTGTGTTCTGAACTATGAGCATCCGCTTTAAAAACTTGCGGTGATTTGGCTTTTATACGAAGCGACGGGATTAGGGTTTTTGGTTTTGGATCGGACTGCCTATTGCTGCTGATAGACTAGGCCTTGGCCCAATTGGGCCTATACCTTTAAAACCCGTTGGATCTATGGAACCCAATATTTTTTAAAATGATTTATTCTTTGAAAATTTTATGGTCTATTTCCTTTGTTTTTTTTTATCTTGGAAATACTTATATCTACGACCAAAAAATAATAAGATTTATACTATCAATTCAAACAATTAAGAAAAAGGTAAAAATAATAATTTAATTTTGGGTGGATGGGTGTCCCACCTCACATGTTAAATTACTATAGCTACCTAACATCGCTCCTTTTCCCTTCATAAACATAATTACTTCTTGTATAAAATATAAATATTATGTATGTTTGATTGTCCTATATATATATTTTATTGTTAATCTGATTAAGAGAAGTGAATGATGAAGTTTCAATTCAGATACTAAGTTATGATGATATTGTTGATCGGAAAGGAACAACGTTAGTATATATATTTTTTTATTTTGAAAAATATGGAATGATAAAATATTAAAATAAATTGTTCATCGTTAAAAAAAAATTTGAGCTGCTCATTTTGTATTGATCATAAAAAAAAAAAGGAAAAGAACCTGATTAAAATGAAACATTAATTTTTATTGATGTTGACTTGATGCCAAATCTTTGAAAATAATGCAGCCATAATGATTGCCTCTAGTAAGCCAGATTTGTTCGATTTCAGTTGAATTATGAACTGATAACAGATCTTATTAGGGATCAAAATAGTTAGGAATGGATTTATGTTAAAATTCTTCAAAAATGTCAAAGAAAGACTAATTTATGTTACTCTTTTTCTTTTCCGAAGGCAAATTAGATTTTATTGAATAAAATCAGAAAGAAAGGTCCCCATCCCAATGGATTTATGTTACTCTTTCAATCGTAAATAATCACGAAATGTAATTTTATTTTTTGAGACACCAACATGTTCCATTTTTGTGATGTTGTTGAAGTTGTGTTTTAGTTTTACTCAAAAAAATATTTGAACAAATAAAGCGTACATAGCTTTTACCACAAAAATAAAAAGGCATAGTAGCTTTTCTCTAGGAGATTATTAACCAAATTAACTAGGGCATGAGAATGGGTCATTCAATCCTATAATTATCATTACATACAACAGTACCAGGCCTACACCAAAGCATTTCAAACCTTTAATCACGACGCCACTGATTTAGCAACATAACATGTGAGGTTAGCACCGTTAAAATGTTTTATTTTGCTTCAAAACTATAAATTAAATACTAAGACCTTATATATATAAGGGATTATTTTAGTGCGGCATTAATTTTGTTCGTGGAAAATAAAATAAAGTCTTAAGTTTCAACTAATCTGTTGTCCCGGATCGTATATATGAGAATGACAGGTGAGGCAAAAATTTTCTCCATACACAATATTCGAACCCGAAATCTTGCTTAAAGTATAATAAGCCGCTTACCACTTGTGCCAACAAAATAATGTCTCTGTCACTATACTATATATACATCTCCGTTTATTAAAGTTTATGGGTAGTAACTTTCAAAAGGCCACATGAAAATGTTGCCGTCAACGTCAGGCTATAGATACTGCTAGACATGTATGTCATCTAAAGTCTCATGAATGGTCCTCTTAGAAAAGGGCAAGTTTAGCTTGAATTAGTATTTTCATTGGTCATGGGTTGATTCTATCATGTATGTAATTGGGGCATTCCATGCTAGCTAAAATATATAATCATGACACTTTGTTTAGTGGATATGTTGGTGTCTTGTCATTTAATGATGTCATGTCGATTTCAAGCCTAGCTAACTAATTAATATGAGGGTTCTTCTTATTTAATTTCCATGGAGCTTTTATTCACACCTTGGGTGAGAATACGGGGCAAAAATGTAGAAGTAAAGAGTCAAATATAAAATCAAAATGGGTGACATGTCATCTTGTCCCTTAACCATGTGATTGAGATTAGATCCTCAACTCATAAGAATGGAAAGCTTCTTGTAGTCAATTTTTTATCGCTTAGTGTGAGCTTTTGGGATGAGGAGATTAAGTATTAGCTGATTTTTTATTGTACATTTAATATTACCCTTTTATAATATCAAGGGAGTCCCTAAATAATTAAAAGTAAAGAAACAATTGAGTATGGAAAAAATACCATGGTTATGGATTGATCTGTTTCTAAATAATTTATTCCACTTCTGGAACTGTACAAGCTGTCCAATCTCAACATGCATCCATAGGATTTTGACCTTAGTCTCTCATTTCAACACGTCCATAACATGGTATCAAGTATAAACCAATATGTCAACCAACCCCACATTTGAAATTCAGGATCTATAGTGTATATATATGTCCCACTACAACTTTTACTTTCTTTCTAGCTCTTCTGTGTAAAAAGCCAATCTTTTTTACATTCAACTAACCTAATAACCTATGTTGGATCTATGCGCCCCTTGATTTCACAGCAATACAGCACAGTATCCATCAATTAGTATATTCACATTGCATATCATCCCCCTTTTTTTAAGCCCTTTTTTTTTATATACCAAAAGTAGATGCAACCCTTAGCATTTTAAAAGCTCTCTTTGCCATCTCATGAACAATCATATTATATCCTCAAGCATCTTTAGCTTCAAAAAACTCAGAGAGAAGCTACTACATACAGGGTACTGATTTGTAGGCTTGCTTTGCCATTTTTATTTATTGTGCTGGAAGAATGCATATTCTTTACAAGCCATTCAACTTTGTTATTGTTCTCTTGTTCACTGAATGCATGGCCTTTGAGGAGGTGAATCACTTTGGCAGTCACAAGAACACTAATAACAAAGTTTTCAAGGTACCAATTTTATTATTAGAGTTTTCCACATTTAATTTACTTTTCTTCTCTGTTTCTTCTTTCTCAATGCTCTTAATTATTTAAGCAACCAGCAAAATATAACTATCTACCTTTGTCTCTCTTTTATCTGTCTATGTAGTTATTAACTAATAATTAGTTGATAGATTGAGGTTTATGTATGTGTTTTAAGTTTAACTGCATAAATTTAATATAGCAGGTGAATCATCAGAAAACATCTGATATAACACTTCATGGATTCCTCTTGTGGGCTTCAATGGGGTTCTTCATGCCTCTTGGGATACTTGCCATTAGAGGGTCATGTAAAGCTGAACCAGGATCAAGAAGGAGCAGAGTCTTCTTCTATCTCCATGTTGCTTTTCAGGTCACACATCTATCTCTTTTGCTTGTTCTTGTGAAAATTAATTAGACTTTATTAATGATGATAATTTGGATTTGCTGAACCATGGATCATTATGCTAAATAGTTTAAAAAAGAAAAGAGTAAACTACTGCAGTAGTGGTTAGTTATTGTTAGTGGAGTATATAGGATGCTTCTTGAAAGTTAAATGATGTAATCATTGCAGTTTTGATCTTTGGTTGCAAACACAATCATAGCATACTTTAACTTTAGTAGTGGAGGTGTCCAAAGTCTAAAGTCCAAACCTTTTCATATTGATCTATTTTCTTGTAGACCACTGTTTTGATTTAGTTAAAAGTATAATAATTTTTCCAAGCTATTATTATAGCTTTGAATTATCTGTCATTGTACATACTACAATCTCTAACATTTTGTCTATCAGATGCTTTCAGTGCTTCTTGCCACAGTTGGAGCTGCCATGTCCTTGAAAAAGTTTGAGAATTCATTTGACAACAGCCATCAAAGATTAGGCTTAGCACTTTATGCTGCAATACTGATGCAAGCATTCCTTGGTTTTTTTAGGCCTCAGAGGTTAATTTTTCAATACAAGCATTTGTAGGATTTTCTATTATTTCATCCATTTTATAGGTCCAAAATTTCTAAGTCCTAACTTACTTAATTTTCACAGGGGAAAGAAAGAGAGGAGTTACTGGTACTTAGTACACTGGATATTTGGAACAATAGTTTCTCTTGTGGGGATCATCAACATATACACAGGCTTAAAAGCCTTCCATAAAAGAACTCTGAAAAGCACAAGTATTTGGACCATTCTTTTCACAGCAGAGGTCACTTTCATTGGATTGATTTATCTATTCCAAGACAAATTGGAATACATGAAAAAGCAGCAAGGAGTGATTGAAATAAGTGATTCAATCGTGTCATCTAACCAAGACATCAATCCTCAAAGGCAAAATCAAAAGGAATTATTGCCAGTTGCATGTGGAAAGAGAAATGCACTTGGGAACTTGTTTGACTAGTATTGGGTTTGGGGGGTTTAATTTGATTTTATTCTCTTTAATTTTTACACTTTTCTTCTAGAGCTTCTCTTTGAGATAAGGAGGATTGGCTTGTTTTTTCACTTTAATTAGTTTTTGGTGCCTGCACTTTATTCAAATGGGAGGTGATTTTATGAAGGGTATAATAAGTTGATACTGATAGAGTGCATTCATCAAAAAGTAAGTTTGATTGGTTTATGTCCACCCCTTTTTTCTTTGTATTCTCCTTTTTTTTGTGTATATTCTTTCACATGTATTATGAATATTAAAAGTGTGCGTGTGAGATGCTGACCATAGAATGTATAGATAAAATTGTGTAAACACTTGTGAACTTTTTGTTTTGCTGTATGTTAAGAATGATGTTTGAGAATTCAGCATATGATTGCCAGAAAACCATTCAGGAATGAGGCATCATTAATACTTGCATCTCAAGCAGCAGAGCTCCAATTTATTTATGGTATGACTCAGACATAAGCTATCATTCTTGTAATCTTGTTTATTAAGAAAGTGAAAGATGAATGAGGCTACTGTATATGTATTCTGCTAAGAAACTTGACCGTGGAAAATGAATAATGTAGCTTAAGAGTTTTCCTCTTAAACTTGTTAATTTTGTGTGTCCTATTATAATCTCCAAAGTCCAAGAAATGTAACAACAAAAACATCAAACCGGTTCTCAATGTTTTTCTTAATATGAACATTCAAATATTTAATTTCAGATAATAATATATAAATTATCTATAAAAAAGCAAATAGAAAACATATATATAGTGGGAGGCAACTGTTGAGAAAAAGCTGAATGTCCATGTTACAATGAAGACATATATAAATGGTTTCTATTTTCCAACCTTCAATGATAAGAATATAAAATATATATTTGAAGCCACCGACCTACATTCATCCCTTTAAGCTAAGCTTCAACCATCCAATCATTCTGTTCTGTTCCTTTTGTCTTATTTACTATTCTTTTAAAGAAAAAATTATTTTTGTTTTACTGTCCTTCCTCACATTCACTTTTCAAGCTGGATTAGTGAGCGAGAAGAGTTTGAGGAGAAAGATTATAAAATGGATATTTCTTCAACGAAGACAACAAGCGGGGATAGCTCAGTTGGGAGAGCGTCAGACTGAAGATCTGAAGGTCGCGTGTTCGATCCACGCTCACCGCATTCCTCTTTTTCTTTTCCTTCGTTGTTCAGCTTCCGTACTAGTTGTCTTCCTTAACCTTCCTATTAATTTACTTACCAAATGCTCATTAAAAGTATTGTTTCCAAATAAGTTTTTTAAATAACATAACTATTATAATATTAAAACAATTTTTTTTATTAAAATCTATTTTTATAATTTTTGTTTGGAAGAATTTTTTAATAAAAGCTATAATCACTAAAAAATGTATGACTTTTTTCAGAAACTATTATTTTTATCTTTTGAAAAAGGGTAATGCTAAATGTAGCATAAAAAACCAGCCAAAGCAGCCAATAAATGAATTTTTGAACCATAATTACTCAGCTCATTACAATCTCAATAATTATTTGGGCCAAAATAGGCCAATAGGATGTATTGATTGGTTTTTCATTGTACACTTAGCATTATTGTTTGAAAAAATCATATTACATAAAAACTAATTAAAACCAAATCAAGATATTTTAGTATTACATCTAAACATTAGTTAATTTTACATTTTTACATCTAAACATAAAATAATTTTTACTTTTACATAAAATTTATTATAAAAGATAAATTAATTTTTTTAAAAAAAACTCATCCAAACTTGTGCATAATATCATGGCACTAAATTTTTTACCACGATACTGGAGAAAAGAGCTTATAGGTCCAAGAAGTGAGCATGTTTCTTAAGTTGTTAAAAGTAACATGGATTAGTAGAAACAACAAAAGAAAGTCATGTCTAGTAGGCACATGGAATGTTGATGAAAAAAAATAAACCAAACGCCCCCGATAAGTTGGAAATTATTTTTCATAGTGTCAATGACGTTTCTTCCCTATAGCTGATTCCCATGCCTTTAACACATGATTCACAATATCTTCCACTCCAACCTTATGCTTCACCTGCACCTTATGGAAAAGGAGTTTAACATGATGGAGGTGGACAAAATAAATAAATAAATAAATAAAAGGAGTATGATAGTAGATTTTAAGTAGAAATATGTGGATGCTCCAAAGAGGATGCTATTTAGAAGGGTATAGATGAATAGACCTTATGGCACTTCACTAAATCAATTTAGATAAACAGATCAAATAGTTCAAATATGTTCTTGTTATCAATAAGGATACAGGTTCATCCGAGAGTGCAATTCAATCATGTGTTTTTATAAATTGCATAAGCTATTTTTGTGCTCACAAAATATAGGCAATATGGTGAAATTGATTCAGAGACAGAGTTATGAACCTAATATATATACCGATCCAACTAATTTTCTTTTGTTGGATTAATGTCTTTGGATGAGAGTATATTTACACAAGATGAATGAACATATGAGCGGTTTCTTCTTTACTTTTGCAGGTAATTAAACTCTCAAATCACACGATCACTAAACAATGTACTTAACTAACCTGTGCAAAGACAAATGGCCCCCCATCTCTCATTCGAAGAGCATCCCGTTCCATGACCGCCAAGTCAGCCCCAACTGCTTCTGCAAGGTCAGTCTTGTTTATCACCTGGAATTTCAAGCCCAATCAGTTCCATGATCACATTAAAAAAATCACACAATTAATATTTATACAGAATAATTTACAAGTGCCACAGTAGAACAGCTATGAATGTAGCACATACAAGGAGATCAGCTTGTGTGATTCCAGGACCGCCTTTCCGAGGAATTTTATCACCACCAGATACGTCTATTATGTAAATAATATAGTCAGCCAATTCCCTGCTGAAATTGGCAGCCAGGTTATCTGCAGAAGAAACTCATCGGGTGAAGATCCAAAATGTTTTAGATACATCTCAATTTTGAAAGAAATAACATACTTAAAAGTAACATATTATAAGCACTTCTGCTGCAGAAAAGATTTAACTCAGTTTGAAATATAGCTACTAATTGTTTATGTAGAAATACCTCCTCCAGATTCACACAGGAGTATATCAGTTTTATACAAGTTTGAAAGCTCCTCCAGAGGTCCAAGATTAATACTGATGTCCTCCCTAATTGCAGCATGTGGGCATCCCCCAGTTTCTACGGCACGAATCCTTTCCTCTGGAAGTGCTTTGTGTTTTACCAAGAACTCACCATCCTCTTTCGTGAATATATCATTTGTCACCTGAAAACAAACACATTTTCCCAATTAGGGAATGTGGACAAACGAAGTTAGTACCAAAATGGTCATAGACTCAAGGATTTCTTTTACAGAATATATAATTATTTTGCATAACTCGCAAATTGGAACACAATTAAAGAGATTCTGCAATCCATGCATAAAGTGGAAGCTATTAAGTGAGACTGTAATTCTACCATAGACTATCACAGCAAGAATGAAAAATGTAGCATGCAATAAAAGCAAGGATAATATACCCTGAAAGGAAAAATGCATAGCTTTAGAAGTTTGAAAAAACAATGAAGTTTTACCATCTCTCTGTTGTTGTCTGAAACAAGGTCCTGCTCTTGTAATGGTTTGAGGGAATTTCTTTAAAATCAAAGGTGCGGACAGAAAATAAGCAAAGCTGTTATTATTGAACTGTGCAAAACTGTTAAAACACTTAAATGCCAAAATCCACTTCAATTTAGTGGTGCATGTAGGCACAGTCACGGAACAAAATCAGAAAACCACTTCAATAGGTTGCACTTGCAGCATTATCCAAACACGGTACAATACCCCCAAGGAACATTAATTTTTCTCTTCTTTGTTTTGAGTTCTAGACATATTGTTGGGCCAAAGAGAGAACCGGAAATGGGGATGTGGAGATCAAAGTGTCAAACCCCCCAACACATAGCCACATGCAATGTCAACAACTTATATGGACCATCACTTCCTACATTCTAGACCAAGAACATAAAGAACGAAACTTTTGTAATGACTATGCCAGCTATAATGTCCAACACAGAGATTATGAGATTGCAATCCTAAAATTTGAAGAGAAAATAATGATACTTACTGCTGCTAGGCTGTACTTATCTCGCAGGGATTCACAAAGGGCCAACATCAAAGCTGTTTTCCTGCATTGGTGGGCAGCCATGATCAAATAACAATCAAGATCCTTTTCACAGATCACAATGCAACTACTGCGAACAGGGACGTTGGAATTTCATGGAGATAATTGAGAAGGAAATGCAGCTCAAAAGTATTCCAATTGTCAGCCCAAAGTAAAACCTAGCTAATTCAATTTCAGCCTTATCAACATAAAAGACACCATAATCTTACAAGTTACAAGAAATGATGTCAAATCAAAGTGCAAGGTACAAGAGCAATCGAAAGAAAGAAAGGGAAAAAATTGGGAAGGGGAAAGAAGAAAAAGAGGAAAAGAGGAGAAACGCACCCAGTGCCAACAGGGCCACCGATACCGACAGTGAAGGCCCTTTCATTGAAATCCCTACTGAGAAGCGGTGGAGCTCTTCGGGAGAAGAAGCCCGGAGAGTATATGGGTTCGTGAGAATGCGGCGCCAGCCCATCGTGGCTGTGGTACACTCGCCCATCTGCTCCTACCCATGACGACTTGCTTCCGGCGTCCTCTCCTCCTCCTTCCTCATGATGATGATGATGATGATGATGATGATCATGGTCATCATGGTGGTGTTCATGGTCATGATGGTTATGCTCACCCTTTGAAGCCATTGACTCTGTGTGTGACTGCACTACCAAGAAGAGTGGCCAACTGGAAACTCAACACCCAAACAAGAGGATTGAACAAACACAAGAGGAAACACAAAAAAAAAAAAAAAAAAAAAAATCGACTTCATTTAATACCTTGATAGGCTAGAGGAAAATCAATACAATTATTTGGAGATATTAGTAAAATAAAAGTTATCATGTACTATAGCCTTTGATAATTGGGTCTGTGACTATATTATCTTATCCTGAAGCGTGGACCAAAATTCTTTATTTATTTTTTGGGGGTAAATGGACCAAACTTCTTTGCTCGATGTGATCCGTGACACTATGCATGTTGCTCTACTAATAAGACAAGAAAAAGAGCAGCATATATGTGCATATGCATTTGTCTCATTGGTAACAACTAAGAAAAAGAACTAAAAAATACACAAATGTTAGAGACACAACAAAAAATCAGCCAAAACAGTCAACAAAGCTCATTTAACACTTTATGGCCCAAATAGCACTTTTAATCATGAGTATATTTTTAATAGGCTTGATGATTGTGGCCCAAATTCTCATTTGTTGACTGTTTTGACTGTTTTTTTTTTTGTACCTCTAACAATGCTCTAAAAAAATATGGCTCATCGAACCGAGACATTACTCAGATAAAATAAGGGTTAGTACAATTATTTTGTATATTAATAATTTTAAAATTTAAATAATTATATATAATTATTAATTTTATAATATACATGTAATATTACTTAAATTACCTTAATAATATAGATTATTATTGTAAACTATAAATATTACTTTTTTTTCAGCAAACCCGATCTATTAAATTCTGAGTAGGTGAACCAAACCGGCCAAAGCAACGAAAAAGCGCGAACGGAACCCTAGCAATTGAAATTCCCAAATCAGTAAAAACCAGGAAACCCTAATCGTCCGAATAATCAGGTGGAAATGGGGGAAGAAGGGAACGAGAAGAAGAGGGTGGTGGAGTCGCTGGGATGGCTGACGGAGTCGTCGATAATGCCGAAGAAGCACCGTGCCATAGAAGGCGTCGGCGCATCTTCGATCGTGGAGTTGAAGGCTGAGCTCTACAAATCTCAGGAAGATTCCAAAAAGTCCAGGGAACTTGCAGGCCCTGACGTCGAGTACCAACGCGCAAAGAGCAAGATCGTTCACAAAGATGCTTTCTCCGCCAAGAACGCTGGGGTTGAAGCACGCGCTCACAAGTATATTACCCTGTTTTTCCTATTTCTGTTTAGTTAGTAGAGTATTTGATTGATTTCCATTCAATTAATTTACGATTTAGCGTTAATTGATGTTTTCTTAGATTTCCTGATGGATTTGCAATGCTATCAATGATATACATAGTAGTAAGAAGTGCCCTAGCTAGTTTTCTTCAAATTTTTTGATTAAATTGTGCGATTATTTACATTTATACTGATAGTTATTCAGTTTAATATGGATGCAATGATTCAATTGTTTGTCCTCATAGCCCATCTCTATGAGCATTTTATCATGTTGAACCTAATTTTGATATTGTAATCGTGCAGGGATAAGCTTGAGTTAAAAGCAGTTCAAGATGGGTCAGTTAGCTATGCAGCGCTGGAGAAGAAGGCTGAGTTGTATGATAAGTTGGTGAATGGAGAGCTGTCTGATGAAGAGGATAAAGAGAAGTATTGTGTAGACTTTTTCCGCAAGGGTGTTGAGCAGGACGAGTTGCCGCAGCTAGAAAATCGCCGTAGTTCCGAGACAGTTATTCGAGAGGATGAAGATGCTGATAACGAGACTTCTGCGATGTTTAACGTAAAACCTGTTGGGCTTGGGCGAACAGTTGGAGCTGTTGATAATGATGAGCATAAGCGCAATGTTAGGTACAGGATTGATCTTTTCCTGTCATACCATTTGCAGAAACTGCATTGTTTTAAACCTGTTTGCTATGTTTTAATTTTTCCGGATTAAATATTGTTGTGAGCTGACTGGCTAATCGAGTCCCTGTACTGGTTTTTGATTTGCAGAGAAGTTCATGAAGAAGCGAGTCGAGCGAGAGTAAAGGCTTCTGAAATTAAAGTTAGAAGGCAGGAGCAGGTGGCTGCTCACCGTGAGAAACTTAAACAAGCCTATCTTCGGAAGAAGCTGGAGCAACTGAAGGCCACGTCCAATGGATCTGGGTCTGAGATCAAACACACATGATGTGATGATGAGTGCACCAATTGTCTGTGAATATAATTTATGATGACCAGTTTCCAGGAATCTAATATTTTCCTAAAGGAAGGCATGAAGATTGAAGAGTTGAATATGAAACAGATAAATAAGTGTCATTATTCACTAAAGCTGCTGCATTGAAGCTTCTGATTGTTTGTAGTGAAAACCAACTGTCGCAAGAGAAAAGAGAGGCAAAAGAAACACAAATTTTCCCTGTTGTAAATAATACTGTAGTTTGGCCATTGCTATTACATGTAATATTGATTTAGATTGGAGGAGAACTAGCTTTATCTTTCTCCCCATTTTGTTGACAAGTCATAAAATCATGATTGTCTATCTTTGATCTTACTTTAACTTTCAGGATAGATTGATATGAACAGAACGCAGGGTTTAGAGGATCAAAGATTTGTAACTAGACAACTGAAAATCTGAAATGATGGAGAATTGGTATTTACATTGGTAATTATCAATGATTAAAATAAATTTATTGAAAAATAAGTCGATCCAGTGATAAGCAACTCGTAATGAACTTCGTTTAAAAGTTTTAAGATTACTTACTAGTCAAGTGAAATGCAAAAGCATCATTAGCAGTTATGATTAATCAAATGAAACAAATTGATGGTGTTAGGAATAAAATAACCCTACTTTTTCTGAAATGCAGAAGAATTAACAGTTGGGAAAAAAAATTAAACTGATATTATTTTAAAACAATCAGAACAATGTCAGAAGTGGGATTTGAACCCACGCCCACTTTCGTAGACCAGAACTTGAGTCTGGCGCCTTAGACCACTCGGCCATCCTGACTTGTTGTTTGCTAGTGTCATGTAATTACTAATAATCATTAAGCAAATGCAAAACATAAAGAGCCAATGGGCTCTGAACTATTGGGCCGCAGAGTCATCCTTCAAAACATTTGTTTCATCTTTAATGTGTTAAATCAAAAGGAAACACCAAGCGGGGATAGCTCAGTTGGGAGAGCGTCAGACTGAAGATCTGAAGGTCGCGTGTTCGATCCACGCTCACCGCATTCTTAATTATTTGTCTCAACTCTCAACTCTAGCGTAGCATTGTTATTATTAATCATTCACATACTTCACCTAATATTTTTTTATCTGTTGAAGTCCCTTTGCCAGTTAAATAGGCCAATATACCCTAACATGATGATGCTCCCACAGCTTAAAAAGCAAAGCCTCCACAATAATTTGAAGTGCAACAGAGGCTACATAACTTATTAAACCCACACCAAGCTTAGTGTACTTTTTGAATGCAAAGCTTGCACTAGCAGCATCACTTTTAAAAGAATTTATCTTGGGTATTACTTCATCACAAACCTTTTTATTTTTATGTTTTTGAATATTTAGCTATTGACAACACTGCAATTTAACTAGCATGCTTAATAATAATGCTTATGATTCAAACGCTAATTACACATTGCAGAACCTTAGAAGAGTTTAATATGAGGGGGACATTACATTACATTATTGAGTCTACATTATTATTAACCCTAACACACTCAAATCATTATGTTTACTCTTAAAGCTACATGTTGCAGCTTTAAATAGCTCACTCATCTCAAATCTCAACTATAAAAGGAGTTTTAGTGTTTGTTAACACTTTCATTTCCATCTCAACTATTGAAGGAAAGTTAGTAAACTTTACTTGAAGTTCTTGATCAAGTGAGAGCTAGCTTATAAATGGAGGCCTTCAGGGTTGTCATGTTTTTCACTATTTATGTGATGATGGCTTTGCTGGTTTGTGGGGTGGCAGAGAGTGTTGTTGTTGAAGATGTTGCTTCAATTCCACCAACACCAATGGAAAGTGCAGGAGTGCATCACGGTGCTGCTCTTGCTGTCATGGCTTTTGCCATTGCTTGGTTCATCTAAACTTGCTAATCTCAGAGAGTATTCAATGGAATGCTTTGGTTCTTTTATTTTCAAAGGGTGTTGGAACATTGATTTATGTATTTATTCTCACCATTGTCAACCATCTATTTATTGTTTGTTTACTTCACTTATAAAACAGCAAATATCACAAACATGAAATACCCAGTTCTGCAGATAATTTAACTTGAATGCCTTTCTTATAGAGCTTTCAACTAATAATACTAATCACATTAGCTTAACAGAGGTACCTTTAACTCAAAAGAGTACTGAAAATGAATTATTTACTAATCATATAGAGAGAGAGATTACCAGGAGTTGATGAAGCATAAAGATATTATATTTGCCACTAGAAGAAAATAGCAAAGAACTGCAAAACCAATTTGTTAATCTGCAATGAAGTCCTGAACTAAGAAATTATTTTTGTTCTATGGAACCAAAAAGATCATGATACGAGCGCTTAGGAGCATCAGGGCGAGAGACTATCTCCACAACTTTGTAAGATGCCTCAGGATAAGCCAATGCCTCCACGGCTACTTCTGCAACTTGATCTCTGGATATGCTACCTTCAGAAAGTGTATCCTGATACAAAGACAGAAAACCAAATCATTCCACAGTGCTTCTATAAATATATGATGTTAAATTTTACTGTAGTTGTGGATATGCAATACAAATTCAGCGTATACCTCGGGTTCCATGACAACATTTCCAGAAGGAGGTTCGTTTCTCAAACCACCAGGTCTTATTATTGTGTAATTTATACCGGATTTCCGAACATATTGCTCTGCCTTTAGTTTTGCTACTAAGGTGAGGCCGAAAACGTTGAGAAAGATGTAAGCTGGATTAAGTAGCTGTCCCATAGCTGCTCCATTAACTAAGATGGAACTGATAAGAATGAATCTGTTGACATTACATTTCCTGCATGCTTCGACAAGGTTTACCGTGCCAAAATTGTCAACCTGCATACATAGCCCTATGTTATAACTTATAAGACACAATACCAACCTACCATGTACATTGTAATTTATGAGTTTTGCAATCTAAGTAGATGGGAAAAAAAGAAGAAGATCCTAATAGCTCTCCATCCACATCCACAACTCATAACAACATCAAATTTCATGTCAGTCACTACTTACTAAAACAAGCGGCGTGGCATGAAATCAAATCACAGAATATAGACATGGAAGAAACAAAATCTGGCTAGATTACTCACACACACAAAAAGCAAGGAGACAAGGGGAACCAATAGTTCAGAGTTCAAAAACAAAGAAACAACAAATAAAAGTACCCTCTAACAAAAACACTACTGAGAACAACTAATCCAGAATTTTTACCATCATAAATTCATAACCAAAAATATGCCGCGGCCAACTATCACACTGAATTCAAGTAATCAATTTTTTCTCCTAAACCAAATCTAGGCCAGCTGATATTAGAAGTGACACATACAAACATAACAAAAGGGTAATAGGCAATAGCAATTAGCAATACATTCAGCCATTCTAATTTCTAGCATTCAGCTAAGGCATTGACAAAAGAGACAAACCTTCCATGGAGCAAGCAAATCCCAGCCAGGCCGAAAGCCTGTGGCACATACCACTGCATCTGAATCATTACCAATGGCTTCAGCTAGCTTCTCAGAACCCTCTGTCACATCTGCTTTCACCTGCAAATGAACTCACACAACCACACTAAATTATGCACCAACTCATTCATATTCACACCAAATCACAGTTTCAACTGAATAAGAAAAAAACAAACTCAACCCCACTTGATATCCTAGAAGTTTGATTAGATTGGTTCATACTTCATTGGGGAAAGACAAGTAATTGAAAAGGCTTACATACAATTTGAAGAGATGGGTTATTAGAGGAAAGTGAGGTCCTGGCCTTGTCCAAGTCTCTAACCCCAGCCTTCACAGAGAACCCCTTTGCCAGCAACTGCTCAACAATCCTTTTCCCGGTGCTTCCAGTGGCTCCAGCAACAAAAATTTTCTTTTTCACACTCAAATCCTCACTTGCTCCCTCTGGCACTTGCTCAGTGATCTCACTCCCTTCCATCTAACACCCAACAACAATAAACAAATAAAGGGCATGTTACAATAACACAGAACATGCTTTAGACATGAACAATAACTTCAGTGCATCTCTGTGGGAACCAAATAAACAAGACAAGATTGAAGACATGCAAGAGTGTTAGTTACCTTGGCGAAATTGAGGAGTGAAAGAGATTTGAGTTTGGGGGTAGAGGAAGCAATGAAGGGGCGTTTGTTGAGAGGAAGAAGAGTGTGGAAAGTGGGGGTCCTCAGAATAGCCATTGAAACTTCTTTGTCAGTCACAAGAAGAGGTGTCTTGTGTTGGAGTCTACAAACATGACGCTCTCACTCTGCCACGTCCTCCTACACTCTTTCAAACACCCTTTGCCAGCAAAACCGGCGACCCGGCCGGGTTTGATAACCCGAACCGGGTCATGCATCTTTTTTCGGTCCAGCCCAATCACCCACAAACCCGACCCCGACCCGACCCACCCCTCACAAAACACAACAGGACCAGCAGCAGCGTGCGTGACCACATCCCCAATCCCCAAAGCCTCACCCCCACCCGCAGCCACCAAGACCACATCACCATTACCAGCCGGCCGCCGGCCGCCGGCTCTCTCTCTCCCTTCCTCGCGGCCTCGCACTCTCTCTCTCTTCTCGCACACCCTCCCTCGATCGCCGTCACCCGCACTCCCTCGCCGGCTCGCCTCCCTGCCTCGCCGTCCTCACTGCTGCTCCTTCTGCCCGCCGTCGCCCTCGCACTGCTGCTGCTTCTGTCACGGTGCTTCGCCCTCGCCCTCGTCCTCTGCTTCTGGCTGCTGCTGCTTCTGAGTTCTGCCACAGTGCCGCCTCTGCTGTTGCTTCTGCTTCCGGTTGCTGCTGCTGCCGCGTTCTGATTCCGGCTGCTTCTGCTTCCTCCGGCTGGTGCTGGTTCTTCCGGGTCCGGCTGCTGCATCTTCAAGTTCAAGGTAAGTAAGTTTTAAATTTTAATGTTAGGTTAATATTAATTGTATGAGATTAATTGCTAAAATATTAATTGTATTTTGTAGTTTTATGAGCGATTATGCAATAAGCATTGTAAATTTTATTTATTTTATTATGTTAAATTTGTTAATTATGGTAGTTATTTAAGTATATTTTAATATTTGAAAATTTAGTAGTAATTTATATTTTTTTATGACTTTATGTATATATATCAATTTTTTAATATATTTATAATTATTAAATTATATTTAATATACCGGTTCAACTACCAACCGGTTGAACCATTAACCCAGTGCCTCTACCGGTTCGAGTTTTACAACTATGTTTCTATCTTCTCACATAAGAGTCTATTAGATAAAAAATGTTATTAGTATTTTAGTATAATTTTTTAATAATAACCAAAACGTCATTTTTGTAATCCCTAATTTCTCCCTCACTCACTCACAGAGGCTAGCAGCTAGCTAGCTCAGCACACGCACCTCATTCGCTCTTTGGCGCCTCTTCTGAAACTGACATCTCTGAAGGAGTGAGGTACTTCTCTTAGAATTCGTTCATATTTTTACTCTCAGAAGGGTTCTGTTTCGAAAAGGAAAGTGCTTTTTGATTTTGTATAAAATAATGGGTTTGGTTGATTCCATAATATGCACTGGCACTAAATACTTGGGTCTAAATTGGGTTCTCCAAATTTTCTACCCTTCTTTGATTCTTCCAAATGCATCGGTGCTATGGTTGAAGGGTCTTCATGTAGTGCTGGAGAGTGAATACTTCTGAATATGCCGCAAAAGTATGTGCAGACTTTCCTCCCAATCAATGTCAAAGTATTATTATTTTTGGTTTGATTGAAGGGATTGTGAAGAAGAAGGATTGGGTGATGGATGCGGTAAAGGTGTTTGATGAAATGCCTCAAAGGAATATGAGTTTTTTGAATTTTGTGATTTTTTGCTCGTGAATCTGTACTAGGTTTAATTATCCACATATGAAACTTTATTAGGCAAATCCAGTTGATGCAATTTAATGTCATAGCATTTTAAATCTTTCAAAATCCTTTATTCAAATCCAACATTAATGATTTTCTCTTTATTGTTGCATGAAGGGATTGTTAAAACATTTTGAGCCTAGGTTCCATAGCTATTTTTCCTTCATGATGGTAATTTTGAGTTTTGTTTATCACTAACTTAATTTCTGGATTTTTTTTATTTGGTGATTAGAACTAGTTTAGATAAAGCCTGAAATTTGAGCTGCTATGGGAAGTGAAGATGCAAAAGATCCCTTCAAAGGGGTGGATTGGAAAGCTGTTGGTGGTGAGATGCAGCAGAATCCTAGTGCTAAACCAAGTTTGAAGAAACGGCTCCCCAAGAAAGTCAGGCAAATCCCGGACTACTATTTCCTTCCTCGATGGCCACTGCACAAGGCGATTGGCTTCTGCAGTTTATGCATTGCAGGTGGAGTAGGTGCTGGAATGCTAGTGGAGGCCTGGATTGAAAAGAAAGTTAAAGGTACTTCTGCTCTCTTCATCTCCCTTGATGGTATCAGTTCATTACCTTGGCTTTGCTGCACTCACATGTATCAGATGAAGGACTATAGTGCTTCCCTCGTTGGAAATATATGTAATTTTCTAGTACTCCTATAGAACTGTGAAAATTGCTGAAACACAACCTTCATGTGTACCATAAAACATTGAAACTACTTTTTTAAAGTTTGAGAAATTGTTCATGACATGGAATTAAAGTCTCCATGACTACATATTCAGAAGAAGTTCGTTCCTTAGTATTCTATGTGTATTTTTCTACATGTGAAACCCATCCATGCAAATTTTTCACCCATTTTCCCCCTTAACCAAACACATCCTGAATGACAAAGTTTTAGTAGTTTGAGAACTAATGGCTTTGTTCTTATTTGTTTAAATTTCAAATTTGAGATTGTAGTGATGGTCTTGTATCTGCGCATTGCAGAAGATGGAGGGGTTATATGGGAGTTTGACAAGTAAACGCTTGATTTTAGTGCAACCAATGTCACACACATGGCTGCCTCTCTAGCACTTCCCTCTCTGCACATATTGATCTCTTGAGCAGCCCCAAGAAGAATTAGTTTACGGGTTTTGATTCATTCAGAAGTTTCCTGTTCTTGCAACTGTTCATTGATCAGTGGTTAACAATTAGCTACATGACTTATGATTTGAGTTTTCGCCAAACTGTTTTGAATATGGAAACTGCATTCAGCTGGACATACTTTACGTTTAAAGTTTTCCTAGTCAATAGTTTCATCCTCTTGATCTGATTATGATTATTGAAAATTAGATTTTGAGATCTCAAACAGCATTTATTGTTATAATTATTGAAAAAACAGCATTTTGAGATATACATACATTATTATTCAGATATCAGCTGTTACTTTCTTAAAAAAAAAAAAGCTGCAACATAGATATGATCAAATACAGCACACTAAGAATAGGAAGATGCTAATGTTGTTAATGTTGTGTGCAAGTGCTTTTTCTACCTTCTTCCTCCTTCCTCGATATTCCAACCCATACCTCACTGGTCGTAAAAGGTTCAACAGATTAGTTATAAAAAGCTTTGCTGCATTTTTGTGAACTAAATCGAGTTAACTAGCACTAGCACTGCTGAAACAAAACTCCAATCTCAATTTCTCCCTTGATAATTAAAACAAAATGAATGGATTAAAATGTTGAGTGACACACTACTTTTGATATCTTAACTTCCTCCTAAAAATGGGTTGGTGGTGAGGCGAACATAAAGTTAAATTGAAGCGGTGATTACACATAATCACAGAAAATATTTGAGTGGCGGTGTCATAATAATATGAACACAGAACTAGAAAAATTCTAAGAGGGATCACACGTGTTCTGTTGTGAAAGTGCCAACACAATAGATTGTTTGTATTTGTTGATAGGTGTCCCAGGCAGCACCACCACCTATTATGCAGATATCAAATGCACCTTTCCATCAACTATCATCACTCTATTGGCATCTTGCAGTTTCTGAAGTTTCAAAAAAGAGAAAGACGCCATTATTATTGGAGTTCGTGCTAGATAGAGACTTGGCACAACAAAATTCATGAGGAAGATCGTATACCTCTAATAGGAGCAATATATCTGCACTGCTGTAACTGGGATCTGCTCCTCTGTTGATAACATTCTCCAGTTCTGCAATGGATATTTGTTCCAAGCGTTGGTCACGCATATGTTGACCAAAAAGAGAATTAAATGCTTCGATTCTACATGTCAACAGAAATATGTCAAGTCAGAAACGTATAGAAGAGATGGAAATATAAATACAAGCAGACGAAATTGTTGGAAGCTAGTGATTGGCAATTGAGAAACCTCTCAGGAGTGAGAATAGGAGCAGGTTGGGCTGCCGGGGCATCATCTACTTCCATGGCCTCTGATGTTGACCTAAAAAGGTAGTAAGACAAAAGAGCTTGTCAAGTGTTCATTATTGGTGTCACAATGTCGCTGTTCAACGAATATATTTTGCTACTGTTTCCAACTATCACTCACCGCTTTCTAGTTTTAGGAGGACGATCAGGACCACCATTTTCACCAGCATCATGGTCAGCCTTACGTTTCCTCTCTTGTTCTCTTTCCCTCTCTTGCTCACGCTCCTCCATTTCTGTCAGTTCCTTGTGATATATTGCAAAATTAAGAACCTTTAGAGCAGCTTCAACATCAGACTTTGAAACCTGACAAGATATAGGTTGAGAATCGATCAGGAAGTGTACCGAACACAACTAAAAGCAAAATCACAAAAGACTACGAAGTGCCACTTGTTGAAACTTAGAGATTTAGAATAGCAATAGTAATACTAACAAGGAAAAAGTGTAGTTACATGGCCACTGACATGATATAATAACCTAACTTATGCAGGTCAAGTACAGTACCTTTCTGCTCAACTTCAATTTGGCATGAGCAGTTGAGAGACGTATCATGGTTTCTAATGTTCTGGCAGTTATAGGAAGTGTTCCTCCAGTCTGCAGAGAGCCAGCAAGACATTAATAAAACCTTAAACCACTTGTACAATATCAGCTGCATTCAGCTAACTGCCAATGCTAACCTTTGCATTTGAGTTGGCATTTCTGAGCTCAGCATATGCTGTGGCTATGTGGTCAGATGCCTGCGGTCATAGTTAATTGGAGTTATGATGTAGTCACATTTTGATATAATGGATTGGAAAGAAACATAACAATCATTGAAAGAATCAGCGTTCAGAGGAAGCATACAGCTGTGGCAATTGCAAGATAGATATAATCGGCTTATAATTCATAAAAGATATTAATTATGAATTATTAAAGGGGTCATATATCAAGTAAAATGGGTAGTGCTAGTAGTAAAAGAAAAGGAACACCACCTCATCAGTCAGTTCTGGTTGAATCCTATGCTTTGCATAATGGATATACTTTTTGAGAAACTTGATAGTAAGTGTATCACGTTTGCGACCTCTATCAGTTTTCCTTCCATGTAGCATTCTGTTATATTTGACAAAGACAGATGATTCAGCCTCAGCTTCATCTTCTCTTCCATATCTTGAGTTCCCATCAAGTGCCCCCTCACCTGCATTGCATTGGTAAGTTAATTTGCATAAAAATTTCCCTATTGCATTAATGTCTAGTATTTGAAGACTGCTTATCTACCTCCATCAGTGGCAGATCGATATCTATGCATACGCAAGACATGCTCTGATATATGACGATCAATATCTGGATCCATTTGATCCAACACAATAAACAGTAGATCAAAACGAGAGAGCAAGGAGTCTGGGAGTCCAATATTTTTGGTCGGAGTCAGTGATCGATCATACTGTAAAAACGCACAGTAAAATTAAGTTAAACATTAAACTAAAGGCTCAGTACAAAGGTTGAGAACTTTTCATAGTTCAAAACAGCAGGGCAAATTACAATCAGAATGCCACTTACAGTTCCATATATGGGATTTGCAGCAGCAACCACACTGCATCGAGCATTAAGTGATGCATGGATGCCCGCTTTTGCAATAGTTACAGTCTGCTGTTCCATCACTTCATGTATAGCCACACGATCTTGATCATTCATCTTGTCAAATTCATCAATGCAGACAACGCCCCTATCAGCAAGAACCATTGCCCCAGCTTCCAGTCTTCTTTCCCCTGATAGAAATAAATTACAGCTTCCCTCAAATGACAAACAGAGTAATAGAATTCTACATAGACAATGAAGAATGTTTTACCTGTTTCTTGATCCGAAGTAACTGCCGCTGTCAAACCGACTCCAGAAGAACCCCTGCCTGTAGTTGATATGGCCAAGGGAGCAATATTCATAATTGCTCTCAGGAGTTGAGACTTGGCGACAGAGGGATCACCAACCATCATCATGTTAATGTCACTAAAAGAAGCAAAACAGATTAATATAAATTTCATATACAAAAAATAGAGAGAGAAATGATTGCAAATTTCATATGCGACCTGACAGCAACGGAAAAAGGAGACAATGAGAAATAACTAACCCTCGCAAGTGAGTGCCATTCTTTAAGTTCTTTTCAACTCCACTAAGCATCAACAGAACCACAGCTTTCTTTATCCAAGAATGTCCATATATAGAAGGTGCGAGTGAATTACCAAGTAGGTCAAATGTATCATCTCTTTCAGCTATCTTCTTTATGTTTTTCAGGTCTTCAGGACTGTAGATTGGTGCATTAGCCTCTTTGTTGAGAAGAGAAACATTGTTGGCTATGAGTACAGTCCTGCATGTATATGAATCAATCAAGTTTCTGCTTAACAAAAGAGAGAAGAGCAGAGGAATTATATTGCTATATAGTCTGGATCTACCTGAATACTCCATTCACACCACCTTTGTTTCTCCCAGGAAGAGCCTTATATATCCCAACAATAGCCACCCGATCTCCAGGCTTGCAAGAATCAACTAGGTCATCCTCTACAATGACATCCACTGTTCTTGGGAGCTGACCTGGAGCAGAATTCTCAGGAACTTCTTGAATGGACAAGGTTTGGTGATCTTTGTATTTGCACAACCCATACTCAGTCACCAGTAAATTACCCTTTTCATCCTGTAAAACAGACTTTCAATCAGCAAATCCCATCCTCTGGTAATTTATATACAGTAACAGAGATGAAGAAGGTTGAAATTACCCTTGTAGGATAAACAGACCCAGTGGGCAAACCCATATTAGATGTAATGTCTCGGTATTCTCGACTGGTGAAGGTTGCAGTGGTGGGGCAGAAATGAACACTTTTAACAACCTTCGGCCTTACAAGGGAACCTGAAAAAGGGACTAAGATGTTAGATTCTTGAATGCTTGAACCAGAGTTTTTTCACTAACCAAAATCATGATTTGTCTGCTCATTAAACATTATCTATCAAACAGAATTTAAAAAAAAACGAGAAAAAAAAAAGACAACAACCAACAGACAAAACTAAGTTGCTCCTCGCAACAGCAAGACAGCACATTTCAAACTTGTATCAGATCTTCACATTTGACATAAACATTTAGCATAATACATGAAATAGGCGACAAATCAACTAGCAGTATTCAATAATTAGAAATTATACACTGCAAGTAAAGATTAAAAAGAGGGGGGAAAGAGCATACATTTGGTGACAATGCCCTCAACACAAACCATAGAACCAATGAATTCGGAAAGAAGCTCCCTCGGAGTGACTCGGCGAGAAACAAAAGGGCCTTCAAATCCCACAAGCACTTGTTCCCCTTCCTTCAAATACTTTGGGTCAATAGCGCGTGCAGCATCAGTCACCGCATCACAGAACGATTGCATGTACTCATTTGGATTCCTCAGAATTCTAAAAAGAAAAAAAAATTAACACTTATATAAAAAATAGGCAAAATCAGAAGCACATATACTACCTAAGCACACAATTAAAATTCCACAATAAAACACACACACAAACATATTTACTCACATTTATGAAGAGAGTATAATAGTTAGTGCGAAAGAAGTTGGAACCTGTTACCCAAGTCGCGGAAGCTGTGGAGATCGGAGATGTTCACTATGAGGCGGCGGCGCTTGTGGTTGATGAGTGCTTTGATTTCGTCCATGTATATGCCTTTTCCCACCTGCGTGAATTCATTCAACCGCAAACTCGTTAAGAATCATTCAACAACCAAAGAACGAAGAGATAAAAAAAAATTGAAAATAAAAAGAAGTGGAGGAAATAAAATTGGAGATAAAGGATAGATAGATACATCTTGATCCAAAAAATCGGCGAATTCTCGCTTGTGAGCTGCCCTAACTTCTTCGCTCACGTCCATTTTCCCAAGAGGTCGATGAGAGAGAGAGAGAGAAAGAGTTAGAGAGAGAGAGAGGGCACAGAATGGCGATGGAGGAGGGAAAGGAGAGTAGGGTAGTTCCTTGTTTTTCAGTGATGACTGGGTCTTTATTTTGGCGGGAAAATGGAAGCACGTGCCCCCTGCCGTGGCGGGAAAAGGGTTGGGCCTGTGCGAGCCCGCTCCGATCCGCTTTAGATTGTTGAGCTGGGCTTTTGGTTTCCAATAGAATTTTTGGAGTTTGCTTAGTAGTGTGCGTGTGGCTGTGTTTACTCTAGTCTACTTTGGTTAAGTTCTTGATTTTATTTATATTATTTGAACGCAAAAAAACAAGAAATGAAGCTTCAACATTACTATCAAATATCAATTGTCAAACTTCCATATTGTTCAAGTTCTGATATATATTGTTATAGCTGAATAATCGTATTAATTTTTTATTTTATGCTATGTACCCAGCTAGAAAAAATGTAGTATTCGTCTCAACGTTTCTTAATGATGTAGAAAATTGGTTTCCAAAATTGTGAGAGGAAAATAAAAAGAAGAGATCAATCCCGAGGCTAGTTACTTCACACTTTCACAGATAAGAATTGTATGATAGATAAATGGCTCAAAGGAATTATGAACTAGTATATTGAAGCTTATGAAATCACCCTGAATAAGAATAATGTATCAACAATTCAGCATGTATTCAAGATTAAAATACAAATGAGAGATTCAATAGACTCCTGTTGTGACAAAGGTTCAAGGTTCAATAAACATCTAAGGAAGTAATACTTAAGATAAGCTGTTTAGAAACTCTATATCTGCTGTTCTCTTCCACCATACCAATTAAATCTTGAAGCTATATTGAACAAGTTCTACTACTGCAAAATGGTCTTCATGCTGTCCAGAGTAACAATTAGCACAAAACTAACAACTACAGGCCTTGCAGCTTTCATAAATCAAGGACTCAAATAAAATAGGTAGCCTCAATGATGTAGAGAGAGCAAAATTTCAATTAATTTAGACTCGTGTTCTACATGAAGTTCAGACAAGCTGGGTAGGGTACAATCAAGGCCTGAAGGCCGAGAATGCGACGACAGAGTTGTGTCCACCAAATCCAAATGAATTTGAAATGCCTGAAGAAATAAAAAGAAATCAACCATTAGGTGTTCAAATTATGGCTTCTATCTTGTGTAAAGGACAATAATACCTTGGTTGTTGAAATATTAAGAAACTTACCAACATTAATTTCATGTTGCTGCTTGTTATTTGCAACTGTATCAAAATCAACAGCAGGTTCTGGATTCTGCACTCAACACGAAGGACATATTATAATTATAAGACAGCATTTAAATAAGAAAACAGAGCAGCGTGGAGATACATAATTTCGGGACTACCCATTATCATGATTAAAAACAAAAGGATAAAATATTGACATTGACAAAATATAACAATTCATCTGCCAATAAAAAAGGCACTTGCTGTCTGTTGAATTTGAACCAAACATGACCAAATAAGAATCCAATAACATAACAAAGAATTAAGTGTACGTACAAATTGATTGATTGTTGGATGCAACCATCCAGATGTTATGGCTTTCACCGTGGCAATGGCTTCCAAACCCCCAGCTGCACCAAGGCAGTGACCTATCATAGACTGAAACCAAATAAAAAGTACATCCATCAGCCCATGGCCAGGGAATTAACAAAATATAACCAGTTATAATCAAGAAGACAGAAAGCTTTTGCCAGCAAATAAAGATCAATAGTAGGATGATACCTTGGTGGCATTAATTTTGATGCCAGAAGTGTTCTTGAAAACCTTTTTAATAGCATTAATCTCCGCCAAGTCACCAGCAAGAGTGGAAGTTGCATGTGCATTTATGTAGTTCACCTGAAAATAAGCAATTGATAATTGATATGCTTTCACTATGCCAATTTATGGTACCGGTGAATCGATAATAAGAGAAAATAATAATAATAATTGAACATTTAGATTAACTTCTAAAGCAGACAAAAAACATACAACACTTGGAATGATAAGTGGTAGGGACTTCAACTGCTAATGGTAACAGAAAAGCAAAACAAATCAACTGGAGAGACAAACATAAGGGAATACAAACATTCCAGGGGCAGAAGAGAGACCAAAGAATCCTTTTAAACAGGTAAAATTAGCAACAAAATTAGGCCGACTGGTAACAGGAATACAATAGTACCTCTTCAGGCGACACACCAGCATCTTCAAGGCTGCTCTGAATGCATGAAGACACACCAAGCCCATCAGATCTTGGATCAGTCATGTGATAAGCATCACAGTTAACAGCACCTCCCAAATATTCAGCAATAATAGGTGCACCTCGCCTCATGGCATGCTCCAGACTCTCCATTACCTGCACAATTATAGTACTTTTGTTAAGTTTTTAAAATCAACGTTTAGGAAAGCAAAAGAAAACACTAGACGGTTGTCTTTCCAGACACTCATGAGATATAAGGCTTAGATGGGAAGAGAATATTGAGAAAGATACATTATGTTTCAAGAATGCCTAACAATATATTGATTAAGAAACACACACAACAATTGTAGAAGAATTAGCAAGTTAAGCTGGGCTAATATCACAGATTAAAAATATTGAGTTTAGCAAGAAACAAAAAAAAAAAATCAGCAATATGTTGCAACAGCATAAAGCCACAGTCCTCAGTTATCTAACTAAACCTTTTTTAAATTGTCAACCAAAGTGACCAGCATCCAAACCAGCTTGATAATGATAAACAATGCAATACAAAAGAAAATTCTGTTCACTTTTCTAACTCCTAAACAACTTAAATGATGCCTTACTTACCAGAACACCAGCACCTTCACCCATTACAAAGCCATCTCGGTCTTTGTCCCATGGCCTTGAAGCAGTTTTTGGGTCATCATTTCTCTGAGAAAGGGCCCTGCATGCAACAAATCCCCCCAACCCAATCGGAATGATGGCAGCTTCAGTCCCACCAGCTATCATCAGATCAGCCTCTCCCCTGCGAATGTGATTTGCGGCAGCATAAAAGCAATAATTGGAGGTAGCACAGGCAGTTGATATCGAATAGTTTGGACCCATGAATCCAAGATCAATTCCAAGCAATGCAGAACCCATATTAGTAATGGCATAAGGAATGAAAAAGGGTGTTATTTTGCGATGTCCTTTCTCAATCAGAGCTTGAACACCGTCTGAAAATACTGTAAGACCACCCATCCCTGACCCAACAAGAACACCAGCGCGTTCCTTGTCAAGCTGCAAGACAGAATTCAGGGATTTAGGTTTGTCAGAACTATAGCAAATTATATAATCCCCAGAAAACAAAATACTTGCAGTAACACCACCCTAATCCCTCAAAAATAAAAATCTTAAAAGTAATCCCATTCACAGATTATTATGTGAAACTCAAACATACAAACACTGTTAATATCCACAAATTGTACTCAACACCTACCTTTGCATCAATTCCAACACCCAAAACAGAAATTGATAAAATCTAAGCCAAAGCCAAACCCGAAATGTAACAACCACTCAAATGGTGATCGAATGCAATATGCACTGATCCCAGCTAAGCCAGAAAACAAAAAGACAAAACAAACGAATCTACAGATCTAAGATGCAACAGAGAAAAAAATAATCTCATTCACGCTAAAACATTTTACTCAAACACAAACCAAATCAAAACAACCAACAAAATAGAACCAAACCTTGGAGAGCCTATCGCCACCGAGGTCAGCACTCTCGAGCGCCTTCTTGCCAGCGACAATGCAGTAGCGGAGGCAGTCATCGAGCCTCCTGTCATTCTTGCCATCGATGTATCCCTCAGAGCTGAACCCTCGGATCTGGCCACCGAACCTGGTGGGGAACTTAGAGGCATCGAAGCGGTCGATGGTGGTAATCCCACTCTCTCCAGATAGAAGCTTGTCATAGAAAACATCGACATCATTTCCGAAAACAGAGGCAAGACCCATGCCGGTGATAACAACGCGCTTCTTAGGGTCCTTCTGGCGCTGAGGGGCGGAGACCGCGGAGACGGTGAAGGAGATTCTCTTGGAGTGGCGGCGTCTTGCGGCGGAGGCATTGTTGTGGCGGAACGGGTCGAGGGGGGAGGAGCGGAGGCAGAGTGAGTTAAGCGCTTGCATCGTGACTAGGGAGTAGGGAGAGAGAGAGAGAGAGCTCTTAATTTGAGGAGGGTGGTGTGTCGTGTGACTCAATTAGTTTATATGGTGGAAACAAGAACACACACAGCGAAGCAGGCGATAATAACAATGCTTATACGCATTGGAATTCCCAGAAATACAGTAATGTGGGACTCAATTCCACTCGACTTCAGCAAACACCCACCCTATTCACCTTTCTTTCTTTTTTTCTCTTGCTATTCTAATGTATTTTCTTTTAATTATTTTTTAGTTAAACGGTTTTGTCGATATGAAATGCGTAGTTTGGTGTAATTAAAATATTTCACAGTGTATTATTTTTTTAATAATAAATAAAGAGTTTAATTTTGATGCATTCACATGGATTGTTATTCAATCAAAACACTTATTTCGTATGATTTTTTAGATAATAAAATAAAAAAAATACAAATATAACTGATATGTCAACATATGATTGGATGACTGTGTAAAAAATTTATACATTTTATTGATGAAAATTAAATTCATAAATAAACTCAAATTTATTTTTCAAAAATATTCATGTACAATTGGAAGTTAGATAATATTTATCTAACATTTATTTTCTCTAATAGATTTTAAGAGATATGTTGTAATAACTGGGTTATTGACTAAATATTTACTGACTTTTAAATACATATCAATATTTTTTTATTTATTAACGTGATGATGTATAATTCAAGTAGGAGTTATAAGTATTTTATACAATTTAAGGATCAAAATTAAATTATTTTTTTACTCAAAATACGTTATAAAACAATGAAAAAATGTACACAATAATTTAATCATACTATATATCATAAAAAGAAAGGTTTAATTCAACCACTTATGAGGTTGTGTAATGTGTAGTGCCTACCCTCATTAATAACGCCTACAATGTGAGAAGCATTGTAAAATTAGAATACAAAATTATTATTCATTAGTAATAATAGAATGATAATAGTTAGTTGGTGATGGATGAAGTATGCGTGGGTGGAGAGATAGTGCCCTTATGCAATTAGCTTAGCTTAAACCCTAAACCCATATTTTGGCTTTAAGATGTCATCTTCCGAACTCCATTTCTTTACCTAACTAGCCTTTCTTCAACTTTTGCCTCTAAATTTCTGAAGGAAAAAAATCAGGGCAATCCAAAGAAACAATATATATAATATTTTTATATATTTTGTTAATTAAATTTAACTCAATATTCTATCTGAATTTTCTGAAATGATATTAATTTTTAAAAACTTCGATTGATTTTATTTATAACACTTTTAAGATAATTAATGAATGTTAGAATACATTTAATTTTATTCGATGTTAATTAAATTAGGCACCTAGTAACGAAGCAAAAAATTAGGCACATACTAGTCAATAGTATTTATTAGCAATTCCTTTTTAATTTATTTATTTATTTATTTTAATTATCAGAAATTAAGTTCGTACCTAATTTTCAATTCTCTGTATTTCACACAAAAAACGTGAGAACAGGGTGGGAGTGAGAGAGTAGCTGCAAGAAGAAGAAGAAGAAGCGGTTCCTTGCTGCAATTGCGAAGATGGCAAAAAGGGCAAAAGGGTCTCACTCTGAGAAGAACAGGTCTCTCTCATCATCACCATCTGCCCCTGCGTCTGACCGGTACCAGTTTCCCTCTCTCAATTCTCAGCTCAATTGCTTACTGTTTCCCACTTCCATTCTTTTATTTTTTTTATTTATTTATTTATTTATTTTCTTTCTAATTTAGCTATGGTGGTGTTGTATCATGTTTCAATTGGGTCGCAGTGTTTCTCATATGCTTATTGACTTAGTTCAGTGTTGGGTTTTACCAGTTCTTTTCTTTCTCTTTTTTCCCTATCATTACATGCTAAAGTGGGGGAAAACAATCTATGAACGTGGTGATAAATAAAAGCTAAAAATTCAAGTGAAACTCTGTTTTTGTATTGTCCCAGGTGATGGGGAATTGAAGGTGGCCGTTTTGAATACGCTTTTTAACCTTGATTTGTAATTGTAAACGAGTCTTGCACCCAATTAGACTGGTATTCAAATTTTAGATGTCCAGAAATTCAGGGGGAAAGGGTGAATGGAAAATGAAAACTTGGGTTGGACTTTGTTGTTGATTTTTATGTGATGGCTGCTTCAGAATTTAGACCACAAACTGCACAAAGTGGTTGGCATTGTTTAGTTTCAACTGGGTCTAGGGTTTCTCCTTTTTGTTTGGTTAGTAAACAATGTCAAGAAAGGTTTTCTTCTTTTACTCCCTGTCTTGCTGGGAAAGAAATTGATAATTACATTTAAAATATCTTCTGAAATAGCTTTTATAACTAAACACAATCTGCATTGGGTTTTTTCAGCAAACTGGTTTTGAGGATTAAATCTACTGAGGGAATGAAGAGATCGGTGCTGCAGACTAATTCGAGAAAGAAACCCAAATCGAAGCAGAAGAAACTGAAAATTGATGCTAAGAAGCCAAAGAAACCTCCAACTGCTTTCTTCTACTTCTTGTACGGTTTTTCGTCTCCCCTTTTCTTCATTTATTCTGTTTATTCATAGTCTTTTATGAGGTCATGCTACTTGCTATACTGTTTGCATTTGTCATTTGTTAGTATTGTTTATGGAAAATAGTAATATGATGTATTGAACTTAGCTCCATTTTACTTTCATGAATGTATTTTCTTGCTTTTTGGCACTTGCATAGCTTTGTTTGTACATCTTGAATGAAATATTATGCTCCCTTGAAAAGTAAACTAGTAAAAACTGTTCATTCTTAGAATGAATAGCAGTAGATGTTATATGCTTTGTTCTTTTTATATCCTAGTCATCCTAGCATTTTCCTTTGGAGATAATGTTATCACCGAAGTTGATGAGATTCTGTTCTATATCATGGATTCCCACCTATTCGGGAACAGAATTCAGAAAATATTTGGGTTTAGAGGGAATAATGTTGAGGAAGATATTGTTTGGTCAAAAGTTAGTATGTATACAATACATTGTTGAATGCATCAGTACTTCAAGTTCAAAGATCAAGACAGCCATTCATCTTCAAATATGATTATCATGAGTCATTTAATCTGATTTTACTGTGATAGTTTCCTCTGGTGACTGGTCGCTTCTATCTTCTGTCATCGATTTTGTTCAATATGTGCTATTTACTTTATATGTAGCACTATGCATATATCCAACTGATTTTTTCTCAATGAATGGGAAGTATTTTAACTATTCAAATTTATTGTGCTTACTGGATGTTCTTTCTCATTCTCAAGGGAGGATTTTCGAAAAGAATTTCAAGAGCAGAATCCCGATGTCAAATCAATGCGTGAAGTATGTATAGAATCCATTACAGTAATATTTATTCTAATGTAGTTTATTTTTAGTTGCTCTTGAAGCAAGTTAGTTGCACTTGCACAAATTGATTATTGACAAATTTCTTACAATATATAATACTTCAATATAGCATAAAAATTTGAGCATCAATAATGTATATCTTTGTGTGTTCCTCCCTCCTTCTATGTTAGTTCAGATTGGCAAGGCATGCGGAGAGAAGTGGAAAACAATGACTTATGAGGTCAGTTTTCTTCTCTAGCCTCTCCTTTCCTTATCTACCCTGAATTGCATTATTATAGTTGTGATGTTTGTTGCTGGTGACATTAGAAATTAAGCATCAAGCTTCTATGAAGTTTGTTCATCTAGGTTTGAATTTTGAACAAAAAGAAAAATCGCTTAGGTTGAGTTCTCTATTAATGAAACCAATATCTTACAGGAGAAGGTTCAATACTATGATATAGCAACAGAAAAACGTGCAGAATTTGACATGGCAATGGCAGAATTTAACAAGAAAATGGTAAGCATCTGTCATAATCATGGTTATGAGCTGACTCTTATTTTCCTAGGTATGAAATAAACAATTTGTTTTGTGCTGCTTGGCAGGAAAACGGTGAATTTGAAGAAACTGATGAGGATTCAGAGTTTGAAGGGTAAAACAATGTAATTATTTTGTTAACAACAAGGTTGGACCTGTTTGAACTTTGAATTGAAGCCCCACATAAACTAAAAGTTGTACATCTAGTTGTAGTTATTAGCTCTGCTTTCTCCTTGTGAATAACTATCATTGTCTGTATCCATTTTTGTGTAAAGTATATTAGTTCAGTTGCATTTAGATATGCTTAAAATTGAGAAGTACAATCTTTCATTGTTTTCTTCATTTCTTGTACCAATAGTACTCTCTTTTGCTTCGTCTTTGTCTAGAAATCCAATTCTTTACTTAATTAATACATTTAAAATGCATTAAATTTTCCCTCTTGACAACCTAGATATAGATATACCTTCCATTTGATTTCTTATTTGAGAATCATTCGGTGATGTTTGGTAATGAATAGGTAGAACAACAAATGCAAACACTGGAGCAACAAACGCAAGGTAGTTGGGAATTTGTTAAACCAAAAACTAGGACACTGGCCAATTCCACCCATTAAAGAAGCAAAAATTACGTGCGGGCAAAGTTTTTATTTGTAAATAGGAAGGAACTAAGAAGATGAACCCTAGAAGCTTTTATTCATAAAAGGAAGGTTCCAAATTTTCCTCACACGTTTTATTCAGTACTACACTAACTTAAGCTGTTTCTTGTAACATAATCCCATGTATTGAACAACTACTGTCTGGGAGTTTCCATTTCATGTGTGGTGCCGGTGCGTATCGGAGATGATGTCTGCAATGAAGTAGCAATGCTTCTGACCTCGGCGATCATGGCAACGACATCATTTAGCCGATTAATGGCAGAGCCCACACCCTGTGAACACAAAAGACACAGATCAATAACTTACCACCAGAAAAGTAGAATGTTACATGACAAAGTAGGTTTATGATTGCTGTAGAAAAACAAAATGGGAATAAACTTGATGAGAGCACATACCACACCAGCAGCCCCAGCTGTGATGGCCATAGGTGCTGTGACAGCACTTAAGCCCGATGAACACATGACAGGGATCTTAACAGCTCTTGATATAGAATATGCTGCTGCCAAAGTTGGTGTTGCCTACAATAACCAGTTATGAGAATATTTATGATTTAAAGAAGGGCATGTCACAGACAATCATCACTTATCAACGCAACAACAACACTGGCAGATAAAGATCGATCGAACATAAATAAGGATTGATCTTCAATTTCTTTTCTGTGTGACATTCTGAGTTGGATAACTAACATTAAAGGAGCATGCAGCACATAAACTATTTGTTCAGACTAAGCCAATTTCATTTGATTGCTTAAGTCGTTTTTCTTGTCACTGATGGTGCAGGAAGCAAGGAAAAGACAAGAGTAAAGCAATCAGAACTTTCTCTTTACCTTCTCAATCAAACCTTGAACACCAAACTTGGTAGGATTGGAACATTTTCCTCCCTCGGTTTGAATAATGTCTACACCTTCTTGCTCCAGTAACTCTGCAAGCTTGACCTGTAATGATTTTAGATTACTTTTATTTATCTACACATAATCAATATTGATAGCACCGGCTAAATGTTGGACCCAGAAATTCAAAATGCAGTTTGTAACCTGATCAGGCAGGCTTAGGGTGTGAGGCACGGTGACCGACAAGGTTATGGATGGAAGTATCCTCCTTGTCTCCTTTGTTAGACCTAGAATCTGCACAAGAGAATAGATTTAGATTATGAAGATAAATAAATAAATATTGATTACAAACTTCTATTCACTACCTAGTTGAAGTCCAAAGCCATTTTCTTCTGATGTAATAATGTGTGGGGTTGGCAAACAAATTCAATATCTATTATCTAATAACTAAAAGCTCTTTTTACCTGCTGTGGAGTAAACACAATTCCCTTCTCATAGAATGAGTCATAGTTTCCAATTTCAACCTGCCAATGCCATTTGATCATGTTCAGTAAAAATCTCATAAGGTCTATTTTATTATGGTTTATGACTATGATAACTTCCAAAATGTATGAGACAACTAAAGGAACAACTGACAACTGATATTTAAAATAGATTTAGACAAGAAGGCCAAACCATTAATGCTCCTGCTTCAACTGCAGCTATAAATGTTGCAGGATCTACAGATGAAACACAAACCTGCAAGAAGAATTAATCATAAATTGTAGACAAAAAAAGGATCAAAACATCAAAGCAATCCCCTGACTACTACTACACTTTCATCTGCCAAAAAAGAAAAAACAAATGCCTCTTTGGTTTCCACTCACATTTGAGATAAAATGCTAATATAAATTGCTGACACTTGCTTCAATTGTTTTTATACTTGTAAGTTGTAAAGGTTCAAAATTTGTAGATCCAAAATTCAGGGGATTCCTTTGGCTTTATGTCTAACTGGTTTCACACTGATTCTTTTACAAATAAATATACATTGAGTATTATATACATGTTCAACATTAAGGTTGTAAGTGATTTAAGAAAAAAGTATGAATATACCGGACAAGAAGTTAAGCTGAGAGCCATCTTCACCAACTCTGGGTCACATGCTATGTCCACATGAGTTGCTCCTCCCTGTAAGCATATGGCAGCATTATAGAAAACATAATTAGTATGTTAATCAGTTTGTAATGTAAAATATTTCATTAAAGAAAACATAAGCTATTATTCAGAATAAGGATAGAGATTATAAATCTTATTTTTCTATATGAATGGATTAATACTAGATAGCTGAACAAATAGAGAAAAATCTTAAAAGGGAAAAGCAAATAGTTACCTTGTCTGCTGCAGTTACAACTGAAGCAACATTGTCCTTATTAAAATTGTGCAAGCCTGAGATAATCTTCACAACAACCCCAAGAGTTTGTTTTTATTAACAAGAATAAGACACTATACACTACAGAACAAATAAGACACATTTCTGCTAATAAAATCATTTAACAAAGTGAAAGCATAGAAACAAAAGTTAGGAAATGGGGTTAGGATTTTTACCTTGAGAGCTGTACGTTGATGGAAATCCTTGAGCACTGATTCTTTGGTAGATGAGAGTAGAGCTAAGGTGGTAAAGGGGGTTGTTCTTTTCAAAGGTAGACATGGCCTTGCAGTGGCACCTAGTAGAGGGTTATGGTTTGGCTTTAGAAAGGTGTTAGGAGAAGAATAAGGGGAAGGAAGTGGCATCATGCATGTTAAGGATTGCATGTTCTATTCTTGTGTTGTGTATCAGTGAGAAAGTGAAGTGAAGTGAAGTGAGGTTGGAGTGAAGAGACTCAGAAGAGTGAATAGCACAAGCAGAAAAGATAAGATTATGGTTGTAGCTTCAAAGTGTCATCATGCTCATTGGATATTTGTGGTCATGTGATAAAAAGAAAATGTTAAATGTACATAATATAGCAAATATATTCATTATAATTGTCTATATTTGAATAAATAAAAAAATAAGTGGAAGCGTACTGTACTAAATACCAATAGCATATGATGTGGTAATGAATTAAATTACTTTGGTGCTGTTTGAACAAAAAATGGCCACACTTGTTCGCATTTCACATAACAACTTGCCTAGGTGAGACACATACATGTTCTCTCCCTTATCTTATGTCTTTATTATCACATAGCAATATCATATTTGATATCATATAGCAACACATAGCATCTGGTAACTGTTATTTTTCATTTGTTGTGAGAATGTTTCTTTAAATAATTATTTTTATCGTCATTTTTTCATTTGTTGTATGAATATTTATGGAATCATTCTTTGCGTGAATGTTAATTGGCTTCTGTTGTCAAATTTTGGGTTCTTGGCTTCTTGCAACTGATACAGTGGACGGGTTTGAATTAGTTTCGAGAAAAAAAATGATTTTTTAAATAAGATATTTTTTTAAGAAATAGTAGTAATTTTATATTCGAATAAAAATTTATTTGTAGTATAAATGTCTTTAGTAGTGGATAATTACTTAAAAAGTGCCATCAAGAAATTTATAGATGAGAATTACACAGTGGATATAATAAAAAAAAATTACATAGAATTATTACTAAATAAAATATTCTCATAAACCAATGAGGTATCATCCTAATGCTCATCCGAGGAACCTATATATAACAAGATAAGATTTGCATGAGTGATAAAGCGTTTCACAATTGATTTTAACCAGCAAATGGAACAATTAAATTAAGATTTTAATTTTAATACAGTAAAGTAATTTTACATAGATACTCAATATACATGCATTCAATTATAAATTAACCACTTATTAACTAAAAAATCTAATAAACTAATCATAAATGTTAGGGAACATCATTTTTTCAGTCAAAACAGTCAACAAAACTCATTTTAACATTTTTGGTCCAAATAGTATTATTAACCATGTGTATTTTTTTAATGAGTTGAGTGATTTACACCCTCTTAAGGTTAAAGTTAAAACACAAGTAAGATTCACCACCAACTAAGGTAGCGTTTGGTAGCTGTCCCAGGACACAAAAGATAGAGAGTGAGAGGGACTAATCATGTTTGGTTTATGAGACAGAGACACAGATGGACAAAAATTTCTGTCCATGGACAGAAAAGACACAAAATTTGTGTCCACTCCAGAAGTGAAGGACTAAGATGGACTGGAATGGACTGGATCTTTTAATGAAATTTTATGACCAATATATCCTCCATCACTTAACATAATTCACATTATGTATATCCAATGTCATTTTTACATGTTTTTATATCATTTCCACTATTATCAAACACAAAACAAAAATAATTTTTGTGTCCTGTCCACTGTTACCAAACACCATATAGAGACACAATCTCTTTGTGTCTCTGTCCATTTATGTCTCTGTGTCTCTGTCTTCACTGACTTGGAACAGCTACCAAACGCTAGCTAGAGTGGAAGGATTTAAATAATTAATCCATGAGCACAGGAAATTAAATTAATCCATGAATCATCACAGACACCTGTCAGTCAACACACAACACAACACATCACAGTGCCACCCGTTGGCTGCTCACAGAGGCTAACGTTCACGCGACTCACCCAAAAGGCGCTAATTTCTTTCTTTTCTTTACCTACTTCTACGCAATTCCACTACACTCCACCTTCTCTCACAAGAAACAAATGGATCTATCTGCCTTCATACACTTTTGTTTTATCTTTACAAAATAAATGTCGAAATCGTATTCTTAGTTTCTGATACGGAAATTACATTAGTTTCGAGCGATGTAAACTGTAAAGGACAATTAAATTATAGTACTAGATAGTATCTCTTCAAGTTAGGACTTACGAATTGAGAATGAAGCAATAGATCTAAATTTTACTAGTATGAATGAAAGAAAGAAACAGTATTATTGTGTCAGTTTCCTCAACATTTTCTTGCGTTTCCACCTCTCACATTTTCGTCCATTCACACTACTACCATCCAAAGATAGTTAAGGAATACCAAACGCGATTATGTAGCTAAATTGGTAATAATTGAGCAGAATTTGAGTAACAGTTAAAGATTTTATTTGAAGGATCCATGAATCTGACACGACCTTCGTTCTTAGTGGCTATAGTAGAAACTGAAAAATAATAATAAAAAACAGAATTCAGATCGGCATTGAGTTAGAATTGGTGATTACAAAATTAATTCGGAGCAAATATTATAATAATAATTACATAAAGGAGAGATTGGAATGGTGAAGCGGTAGAAAAGAATGAAGAGATTAAAAGTTGCAGCCACAGCAGAGGTAGAAGAAGCAGAGGGAGAGGACGAGGACAATAGCCTCAAAAGCAGAGAGAAGCTTAAAAAGGAGGTCGTCGAAGAATGAAACGGGGAGAGTGAGCCTCTTGGACTTGAATGATGACCACAGAAACTTGAGCCTCAATAGTGACTCCTTGCTCAACCTCTTCTTCAATAACCATATCTTCTTCCCCAACATAATGATCTTTCTTTGTTTTGCTTTGCTTTGTGACTAGAAACAGAGAAATTGGGCACAATTATATTGTGGAGACACAGAGAGAGAGAGAGAGAGATGAAAGGGAGAAAGAAGGTTCCAGTTTGTGCTTGTTGGTGTACTTTTCTTTTATTTCGTGGTAGACGCGGTTTTCTGAGGAGGAGGAATATTGATTGTGTAATAGTGGGGTGGGGTGGGGTGAGTGGAATGAAGAAGGAAACTGCTCCGCCTATTTTCTTGATAAAGTCAAATAAACACAGCACATGCAATTTACAAGCACTACAAGGTAGGTCTTCGCCGTTTATATATCTGTTGTGAGAATTCAACGTGCTGGTTCTGCTTCTGCAAAATGAAGAATGATTTGGTCATTCTGTGTGCAATTGGGTCTTATTATATATATATAAGTATATAACTTCCACGACACTATACTCTTATCGTTATTAAATGATAAAGTTTCAAAATATACATATATTTTAATTTATTGCTCTATTTTTTCAATGACAGAAAAACTTATGGTTTTAAAATAATGTAATTGGGGGAAATTATAGACTCTATGTTTACCTAAACGATGACAATCATATATATAAACAGTAATTTCCATATATAAATGGCATGTACTATTGTGAAGCTAATGTTATTGTTGAATTGACAACGATAAAATATAATCATTTTGGAATAATGCTATTTAATTAATAATTTCTCGAAATTTAATATGAAAACTAGTTGTCGTGTACGATTGAAATTAAAACATAAATTGAAAGCAAGAAAAAAAAATGCGCTGTGAATAGAAATTAAAGTTTATTTTTTTAATTAAAACTATATATTGGTACATGTTGATTAATTTCTTTTTCATTTGGTTCATCTTTATCATTCACTCAATTCAGATACTTACGTTGTTAAAATACTATAATGTTCTCATATGTTACGGTTCTTTTTTTGGATGGGTGATATATTATGACCTTATAATAATAATAAAATAAAAAAAACATTATAAAAAATAAAAACCTAAAAATATGTTTACATCTTCTTATAAAATTTGAATATGATATAAATTCAATTCTTGTGTGACTAGATATAATTTAATTGCTTTGTTATATTACTTTACTAACAAGTAAAAAATTGTATGACGTGGATGCGCGTCCAATAGACAAAATTTGTGTATGGTATCTTTTACTAAATTTTCAGTTAAGTGTGATGATAAATGAACAATATAAAATTAGTCCAACTAGTCAATAAATAAGATTTTGGGCCATAATTACTCAGCCCATTACAATCTCAATGATTATTTGGGCCAAAATCAAAGCTAAAATAGGTCCATTGACTGTATGGACTGATTTTTTATTGTCCACTTAGCATTATTGTTCAGAGGAATAATTAAAGGCTTTGCTTCTTCGTTCTAGGTCCATTACAGGTCTACTCTAAGTGGAATTCAGCTTCAATTATTTATACCTTCTCCTTTGTTCCTTTGAATTTTTCAGTCCAGTTTCCTCCTCATTTCGCCAGAAAAAAGTCACATCAAATCTAACTATATATTATATTACATTAATTAACCATATAAATCCATCACCAAATTTTTTTAATATACTCGTTATTTCTTTTTCTCATACAAATATATATATAACCATAGGCGCGTCTAGAATAAAGGTTTTCACAGGAATATCACAAGTCACAACAATAAAGTTAGAAAAAAGGTTTGGAGAATCAGCACCTTGTTAACATGTGGTTAGTCCTTAGGCCACTAATACATTGTAAATTGTAATAATTTAAAGAAGAGCTTTATTAGGAGTACAAAATTATATCAATTAAAACATCTAAAAATAGGATTTGGAGCTTAAATCATTAAGTCATTTAAAAAACACACATATTAAGAACTATTTAGGTCAAAAGTGTTCAATGAACTTTTTTTTAGTTGTTTTGACTGAAAAAATATTATCGCAAAAATTTGTATTTAAACAACTAAAATCAAAAGGACGGGGAATATGTTGAAATCAAGTGAAATGAAATGGGGGTATTGCAATATTTAATCACATGAGTGGTATGTAAAGCCTAATAATTAATTTAAACTTTATATATGCTTAGGAATATTTGATGAGTTGGTGAGATGCATTCATGCATATATAGCATTTTGAGTTATGATATTTGTTAGAATATTTATCAACTGAAATTTGCATTAATATCAATAAACATTTCATCTATTATTTGATAGAATATGAATTCACATTCATTTAGCTGTGGATGAAATATTTATTAACACAATTTTAAAAATATGCATTTTATTCCATTCACATAAAGTGCATTTTATACAATAAATACTATTGGTAGTCGTTTAGAATTAACAACAACAATATACTTTTATTAAGTGAAGTTCAAAATTGCTTTAGGCCTCGATCGATTGTTTGTAATTCTTTTTCTTTTTAAGCTTTTTCTCTCACCATTTTGCTGTAGTCTCAAATCGAGAATTAAGTGATCAATTTTGGTATGTAAGTTTTAATTAAGACTACTATTTCTCGGTTGAACTTTTTCTTAGATATGAGTGCACGAACCATACATACATGATCCCTTGTCTTTTAAAGGGTTGGGTATGGATTTACTGAGGATTGTTAATTTGATGGGGAATGCTATTTGTACATATAATAGTGTATTTCATCATTTTTCATCCATTCAAAAGTTGGCAAGTTGTCAACAAATTTATAAAAGTTGTCAACTTTTTAAATGAGTAAAAAATGAGTGGATGAGTATTGTTATATGTACAAGTAGCATTTTCCTAATTTGATAGAGGTAAACATAAGGTAAATTTTATTTGAATAATTTATTTAATTTGTGGTAAAGGCTTTTGCTATTAGGACTTGTTCAAAACTGAAAAATCAATCATAACCACAATTCGAATTAATTTGGTTCAATCATATTTTAACCAAATTTTAATAAACACAAACTAAATTGGATGATTTTATCACCCCTTAAAAAGAAAATCGGACAAAGAGTATCATGCAATTAAGTGAATCATTACAAATTTATTATTATATTTAGCAAAGATGGGCCAAAAATTCAGTTACCTCCTCAACATATAGAATGCATGTCTTGTTTATTGTCCGATTTTTTTAAAAAAAAAAAATTAGTAGACAATACAATTTCATATAATTCAATGATCGGATGAATTAAATTTAATTTCTATAAAAATTTATTATAAAATATAAGTATACAAGGCTTATACTTAATTTAATGTATCCTTGCCCATATACTATATATAATATATAATATTTTTTTCGAAAAAGATCCTCATGTAAAAATTAAATATTATTCCTTCTATCCATAAATAATTATTTTTCTAAAAAATATTTTTATTCAATTTTATTTGTCACTTTAGAATTATAAAAAATATTTATTATCTTTTTTCCAATTTTATCCTCACATGCATTTTCTCTCATATCTCTTATAACAATTATTGCATAAAAAACTAAAAGGACAATAATTTGGTCATTATATATCATTTTTATAGATAAAGTTGTGTACTTTAATTATATACTTGAACATTGCTAGAGGTACAACAAAAAATCAGCCAACAAATAGGAATTTGGGCCACAATTACCTAACCCATTAAAATAAACTCATCACTAAAAGTGTTATTTGGGTCATAAAGTGTTAAATGAGTTTTGTTGACTGTTTTGGCTGATTTTTTTGTTGTGCCCCAAGTATTTGTGTATATACTTAATAAATGTGAAAAGTCTAAAAATATCATTTATTTTTTGACGAAAGGAGTACACTATTATATGCACATTTTAACAAAGGAGGTGGGTACAGTGTTAGTTCTGGGTACAAAATTGCTTATAGTTTCTATCATCCTCCTATTGACTCTTACCTAACAATCATGAAGAACAAGCAATTATGGAAGAGCATTTGGTGTCAGAAGGTACCTCATAAAGTAAAGATCTTTCTTTGGAGAGCAATGCATGATGGATGTCCTGTTCGAGTCGCCCTTCAAAAGCGTATGGTTGTGGAAGATATCAGGTGCCCAAGGTGCAAAATGGAACCAGAATCTTTGATCATTGCTTAATCTCTTGCCCAAAATCGATTGAAATTTGGAAAAGGTTGAACCTGGAATCCCTAGTTGCTGGAATTAGGGATATGCAAGTGGATGAGTGGTGGCTATCAGCTCTTCTCAATACTCAAACGATGATGGAGACAAAGAAGATTTGGTGTATACTGTCATTTGGGTGTTGGGCCATTTGGAAAAGCAGAAATCGAATGATTTTTTAACACATTGAAGACAACCCTCAAGAAGTAGCGTTCATTGTTCAAAAGTTGGTCTCAGAAGTCATATTAGCTAGTACTTAGATGCAGTAGTGTTTGTCCTCTAGCATTTCTTTATTTTTTCTTTCCTGCCCCTAATTGGGTAGTGTATTTAGGGTATCCCGTCCTTTTTGTGCTTTGGTCCTATTTAGACCATTTGTTGATTCTTCATTAATCAATATAATTACTACCTTTGATAAATTAAAAAAATATATATATGCACATTTTAACCGTTAGTTTTTGATCTTTTTAACTTTTTTTACATAACACAAATAGAATTATATCCATTTTTTCATATGAGACACGTGAGAGAATTTACTCACAATATCTTTTCGGCAAAAATGAATATATGAAAATCCCAATTTGGTAGTATTTACGGAGTTTTCTATTTTTATTTATTAGAAAGTAATTATTATTATTTTGTTAATATTAGTCGAAATTACCATAAAAACAACAATCCATAGTTATGAAAAACTCAGTTTTGGAAACATGTAATTTCTCTCTACACTTGTAAATAATAATAATACAGAAAAAATATAGGCCGTTAGATTATTTGATAAGAATTCACACAATAATATCCCACGGTTGAAAGTGGATAATTATCGCTTTCATTTCCTTTACTATAATGTAACGCTTGTTAATTAACCGCGCAAGAGCCTCCTTAAAACCACACCCACTCGTAATCATTTCTCATTGGTGATTAAGGGTTAGAGAGAGAGGGAGCGATGGGCGTTCCAAGGAAAATTGAGATGAAGCTAGTGAAGAAAAAAAGTGCTAGACAAGTCACATTTTCCAAGAGAAGGAATGGAATTTTCAAGAAAGCTAGCGAGTTATCAATTCTCTGTGGTGCTATTGTTGCCATTATAGTGTTCTCTCCTGGAGGCAAATCCTATGCTTTTGGCCATCCAACTATTGACTATGTCATCAACAATTTCCTTCACCAAGGAGCTCCTAGTCCTATGGGACAAAATGTTAATGCTAAACCTTCAAGAGATGAGGACGACGACGCCGATGACGATGATGGTGGTGGTGATGGAATTGAGAGTCTCAATAAGGAGCTTGAGGATGTCATGAACAAGATTCAAGAGGAGAAGGACAAAGGGGTCAAGCTTGACAATGTTCTCATCAAGAAAGGTACTAATAAGTTCATCAAGGGTAACAAATTCAACATTGATGGTGTTGGTGTGGAGGAGCTTGCAAAATTGAAGGCTAATCTTGGAGACCTTATTGCTCATTTGGATTCCTCCATTGATATGTTGGATGTAGCATCATCATTGCTTCTTCTTGCTGAGGATTAAGCCTATGTGAAATTTACGAACAAGATTAGATTGCTCTAGGCTCTGAAAAATTGATTCAAAAATAAAATTATTGTAGCTTGTCAGCTTGTATTTTGAAAATGCATCCTTTTTTTTTTTGCTTACCCTTCTCTCCAATTGTAAGAAAGGAAAAAGAAAAATGTGATGCATATAAAAATTAATTAAAGGGATTGATGAGCTTTATTTTATATCTTTAGAATTTTACTATGATTTATTTTTTCGACCTTTTAAAATTATTTTGGATTCAATTTTTAATTTTGGGCTTGACAAAACAAATGTCTTGATTCCAACTTCCAACTGTCCAAAATATCTAAAATCAAATTACAAATTGGATATTCAAAACCTCTGTATTGCCCCACGACCAACAAAAGAAGATTTAGCTGGCTAGAATAAATAATAAATGACCAAAAACCAAACTTAGCTTAAAATAAACTGAATTGTAGTTTGAAATATTAAAAGGCTTGTTTTTGGTTGCCAAATTTTTTTTCTTTTGGGTATGTTAGGACATTAATTAAAGAGAAGTTTATTTTTTAAAACGTAAAGGGCTCTTTTATGTTCGGGTTCTTCTCCGTTGCCTAGGCCCACATGGAGGTCCATTATCCAAAATTAATTAAAAATATATATTTTTAACAAGATATTCACTTAAAATTAATTATTTATTCATGTCAAATTATTTGTTTTACTATAATTGTATGACTACCAATTAAATTATTAATTGTATAAATATTTATTAACTTTTAAATAATTACCAAAATTAATCAATAGTAGTAATTAAATTCATGAAATAATTAATAGTAATATTATTCTTAACTAATATAGCTAAGTAAAGATGTCAGCCTTTACTACAACTACAAGCGATCTTATTACATAAGGTGTCATACATATAAGAGAACGTACAAAAAGAAAAAAACTTTATGCTATAATTGCATTCAATTCATTTCGATTAACGTTAGGGATGTAAACGAGTAGCTCGCCCTGCTTAGACCCGCCAAAAAGCGAAACGAGCTAACCGATTAAAATTACATTCTGGTAGTCGCTAGTCTTATTAGGGATGTCAAAACGGATATTTAATTTGTTTATTAAAATATATTTGGTTATGGTCCTTATTGCTTTAATCAACCTAGTTATTATGGTAATATCTACGAAAATTATTATAAGACCATTAAAATTGTTATATGAATTAAATTCAATAATTTTAGTATTTCGAGGTACTAAATACATTCTTAAATATTTACATGGACCAAAATTAAAATAAGAGCATTGCAGGCATAATAAAAAACAGTCAAAACAGCTAACAAATAGAAATTTGAGCCATAATCACCCAACTCATTAAAAATATACTCATAATTGAAAGTGTTATTTAGGCCATAAAGTGTCAAATGAGTTTTGTTAGCTGTTTTGACTGATTTTTTGTTGTGCCCTAAGCATTTGTGTTAAAATAATAAGTGCTAAGATCAAATTTGGGTCAAAACCAAAAAATACCATAAGAAGTCAAGATTACAATTTATAATATTTCCAAGAGATTTAAATATTTTGTATTTTATTTTATTTTTTATCCTCAGTCTTATCTTATTATCCTGGATAACAATTACGTTATGCTTTATTTGATATACTTTTTCCATTTTATATGGATTATCATGTTTACTTTTTTATACATTAAAAAGTAATGTATCTGGATATAATTTCAAGTCAAATACATCATATTTACATGTTCCGAAAAAGTTAAAATAATAATTATATTATGAGATGGAGGGTAATATCCACCAATTATAGAAAATTTTCCTAAATATTAATTATCACATAACTTTATTTCATAAAAAATTAAAACTGATAAGGAAATTTATAATATAAGGCAAAGAGGAATCCAGATAGAGTAGGTCAGATTAATGCATTCCAAATAAAATTTAAGGTCTGTACATAATATCATTTTAAAACCTTTTTCAATCCACACTAAATTCTTACCTTTAATCAATTGTGCTTTAACCCTTATACTTTCTTTATAAATTAATTTATTTATTACAAAATCCGAAGATTTTTTTCCAAAAAGTCACAAAAAAATCTCATTTTATCTTTATCTGAAAAGGAAGCAAATTACTAATAAGATTTTGCGATTTATAATAAATCCCCGCACTTTGTAAATATCTGTTTCTTTCATAATTATTTTTAGGATTTATTTTTTAATATGCATAATATAATTTTTTTTACAATATGTAATCATATACATTGTCACATTAGTGTAACCCGATACTACGTCATACAACTCATACAAATAAAATATTTTAATTAGATGACTATATAGTGTATTTTTATGTATTAAAATTAAACTCTTATTTTTAGTTAAATGATATATGCCAAGATTATAAAAAAAATGTAGTTACTCAAATTTAAATCTAAAGAGTATTATTACATGTACAATGAAAAACAATCAAAATGATTAATATATTATGCACAACAAGTATTATATAATGTGTATAACATATATTACATGTTATATATAACATATATCACATATTATATATAACATATATCACATATTATATATGTATAACATGTCATATATAATGTGCATATATTATGCACAATTATTAACCGCCGAATCTAAATATACTAATATAGTATAACAAAATTATATTCTAAATTTCGATTTAATAAAGCAAAAGTGAAGGATTAAGGGTAGACAGATGTAAGAAAGATGATAGGAAAGGAACATATACGTAGTTACACATGTAATATAGTAACGTATTGAATTTGAACTAACGCAGACTCTCTTGGTCTATATAAACAACATTATGACAGACAAACGTAACCTAAGAGAAGCAATTCATTTCATCACAGCTAGCAGCTGCAATTGACAATGGAGGGTGACGGTTCCAACAAGAAGAAGACGAAAGGGAAACAAAAGCGAGAGATGAAGAAGCTTGAGAATGAAAAAGATCTCTACACCACATTCTCGAAACGCAAGGATGGGATATTCAAGAAGGCCACTGAGATTAAAGCCCTAGTGGACGCTGATGCTAGCATCGTTATGTATTCTCCGTCGGGTAAGCCTTATTGCTACGGTAACCCTTCAATTGAATTCGAGACAGCGCCTCCTCCTTCGACAGCGGGGCAAAATGGTAATGATGGTGACATCTATCATCAGATTGTGAGTGAGAACAAGAGGCTTGAGTTCCAGCAACTCAAGGGGAAGCATGATGCGTTTGTTGATGAAATTCACGCTGAGAGAGAAAAGAAGAAACAACTTGAGAGGGATTTGGAGAAAAAGACTGGCAATGATTCATGGGAGATTAGTAAGGATTTTCAAAATCCTAAAGATTTTGAGGCTTCTCTTGTGGACATTCAGAGCAAATTGAAAGATAGACTTTCACTTCATGGTAATTGAATTGTATTCGTTTTTGTGTGATGATTCTTCTAGTACTTTTGTGTTATTAGCTTGCTTTGATTAATTAATTAATCAGATTGAACGTGGTAATGTATGTTTTCTTGTTGATTTTGATTTCACATAGGTGAAGGTAAAGCAGCCACCAAGGATGCTGGTGCTGGTGGAAGTGGTTAGAGTCATGGGTACTAGTGAATTAGAAGATGCTGCTACTGTTATATACAGAGTAATAAGAAATATGTGTCAGATTTGAGTTGCTAAATGATAGCAAATTGGATATCTATGTAAGTAAATGAATAATGGATTATAATATTTGTACCCATCATTTTATTTTTTAGTTGTGGTGTTCTTGTGTGATACAGGTTTATGGTATTTTTCTTTTTCTTTCTTTTTAATATGCATATTCACAATAAAAATAGATTCCATAAATTGAATGCAACATATGTACTCTTGTCTGTGAATTTCATTGTGAGTATGCACACAAATAACATATGGTAAATTTATGCTCACACGATAAGATTTATTTATTTTTTCCTACTGCTGTCATCATAGTCAAATTTTACTGTTGGAATAAGGTTAGAACAATAGGAAAAACTATATCACTAAAGAAAAATTTGTAGTATTGCATATAAAACAACTAATTGAAGGAATCATTTGTCTGGGAGAAATTAAAGGAGATCAGAAAGCATTGATCTTAGTTACAGGATGACACTTGTATTATTGAAATGATCAAATTTATTTGTGCATCGATCAATATATGCAAATTTATGATGTCAAGGGTAAGGTTTAAAATTGGGAAAGATATACAGGAGATCCAAATTACTTCTCCGTCACTTGGAATCAACAATACAATGCAATCAATCCAGAATGAAAGGGGCACACAAACTGTTTGGTTATTTTCCTGAATGAAATGAGAGGAACTCAACTTTGCCTTTTAATGAGATTTTGATTACTAGTTTAGTTGGTTATTCTTTTTCAAGTCTATGTTAGAGAAATAGGGCATTCAGTTAGTACATTTGAAAGAGAAAAGGATGTTAAACAAGAAAAATTACGACTTGTGTTGCTAAGTAAAGGAACACAAATTTAATAAAGATAAAATAAAATTACTATATTGTATATCATATTTATATTTTATCTTATTTTGTACACTTTATTAACTCTACCAATTTGAGTTGTAACTCGTCGTAAATATTAAATAAGAACTAGTGATGGTTGGATCATTCAAGCATATATCATAATATCAACCGACTATTGACAACACTAGTAAATGCAATATTACTTGCTGTTCAACTTTAAACCTTACTTCAACTTATTTTTTGTCATAAAAGCATCTACAAACAAAATCTAAACAAAATCCACAAACTCATTTCTACCCTAAAAAGGCTATGCTAATATTGTAGTAGGTCACTTGCATAAAAAATATATTTTTAAGATAAACATTTTTTAATATTCCATCTTTTGTTACTCAATTGAACAAATGTTGTAATGTTTTTAAACTTTGTTTGATTGTTGTCCATTGGACACTGATCAATGAACAGAATATGGTACATGTCTAGGGTTTAGTTGTTGAGACACTAATACATACATGTGTGGACATGAGATGAGATGGAGACACACTAATGATTGAATATAGTGGAACAACTATGTATTTTTACGCCTTATTTATTTACATCTTAGAATTGATTTTTCTCGACACAACAATCTATAGCTTCTTGTAAAATTGTCTTGTAAAGCCTCAATAATTGCCTCGGGAAGCCGCACAATGCAACAACCAAACAGGCTGTTAATCATATATATATTTTTAATGGGCTGAGTAATCTAGGCTCAAACTCCTATTTTTAGATGTTTTAGTTGGTACAATTTAGTACTCTTAACAAAGCTCTTGTCATTATTCCTTGTCTTCATCCTTTAATTGTGTGTGTGTGTGGTGCCTATCAATACTCGGATTCTATATATCTTAAGAGGCGTGAGAGATGGAGATGGAAACAGAGGCGGTGGCCTATAAGGAGGAAAGGGGAACCTTAATTGTGAATAAGTGATTTTTTCATGCTTGTGTTTTTTATTTAATTTTGGGTTGAGTTTTGATTTGATTTTGCTTACAAAGTTACATGGACAAAATTATAATTTAATAATATGTCTTGTCTCCATCTCATTCAATCATAAAACATTGCACTATATATACTACTTAATGTCCTGTATTATTCATCCAAATGCAGTTCTTAGACACTAATTAATACACTGTCCAATTTTTCTATGTACTTAAATCCAAATGCAACCTTATGATACTTGTTACCAAAACATTAACTAGCTCTAAATACTTGGTGAAACATAAATTTTACAAAACAATGAAAATATGATGATCTAGTTAGTTATATTTGTTGTTAAAATATTGAATTAGTTTCGAATTAAAAAAGTTTTTCATATTAAGAATTGAATCAAAATTTGAATACAATTATATTTAATTCAATCCATGTCTTGTACACCCTATCCACGACATACATACCTCCATATTTAATACAATTGAGAATATTCTTGAATTATGTTTGTGTCTCATTGCTTCATCGATCTTAAAAGAAATGTCTCGGATATCAGCTTGACACATTTATAAGCCTTTTAACATGCTTTTATAACGCTAGTTATATACAATTCAAACAAAAATATGCCCTGCAAATATTCTTTATTTGAAGCCTTTACAAGCTGCAGCTGCGTGTCATTAACACTTCATTATATTTTTCCCTATAAAAAGCCATGCTTTTGTTAACATACAAAAAGGTTATTGTTCTTTTTTTTTTACGGTATCCGGAGCTTTGCTCCGACGACTAATTCGTCATTCTGGGTTGTATATCTAGGAACAACGGGTCTCGGTAAGAATTTTTTCTATCCACAAGTCTCGAAACCGAGCATTGCTTAAGAGACAACACGCAGCTTACCACTTGTATCAAATCCGTTAGTACAAAAAGGTTATTGTTATCTTGATGAATTTAATTCTCATTCTACCTCGTACATTCACCAGCTTGAACAGCCAAAGTGTCTTGTAGCCCACTCATTGTAGAGCTTTGAAAAACTGAGTGTCTCGTGGACATACACTTAACACCTCCATCACAGTTGGACTTAAAAACAAAAAAACTAAATCAATATTTAATTTCTGATTTTCTTCCAACAATAATCTGTGGTCATTAGAGCCGACAAAATCACCTTAATGTGCAACGGTCCGATCCAGCTCAATCCACCATGTAATGCAGCAATTAGAGGCCGTCTTTGGAGTTTATCATCCGTACAACTCATCATTATAAGCAGCAAGGAACGTGGTGGGGTTGTACCGCTAGTTGCAAAACCAAGGCCTACCATACCATTAGTCATTATATTAGAGTATATTACACTAATTAAGATTTAATATGACAATCATTACAATAATTAATTAGAGAAAATTAGCGTATTTTATTTTGGGTTTCTAAATATGTGGTACTATTATTTTTTTTTGTTGACCACGGTATCCGGAGCTTCTTTCCGATTAATTGGTCGTCCCGGATCGCGTATCTGGGAATGACTTTCTATCCACAAGATTTGAACCCGAGATCTTGCTTAAGGGACAACAAACTGCTTATCACTTGTGTCATTCCTAATCGATTACATGATACTATTATTATTATATTTTATATACAAGAGATCTATAATTTTCATGATCATAAGTAAAATCCCACTATTTTGATTAAGAGAACTAGTCAATTAACTATTACTATACCACATCCACATCCACATGAGATTAGAGAACCATCATTTTTGAAGTACTATTGAGAAGTGCTATAGGCGCCTAGGGCACTATTTAACAAAGTATAGTAGTATTTTTTAAGAGAAAACATGTGACATTAGGGATAGTCAAAAGAGGAAGTCAAAGAGAGGATCATGGGAATCTTCTTCATGTTTTAAAGTTAGTAAGACCTAAAACCAAAAAAAAAAAAAAAAAAAACGACAACTTGACAAAGCTAATGGGGTGTTTGGAACACTGTTGGAATTCAATTCCCACCGGAATTGAATTGAATTCCAGTGTTTGAAACAAAGAAAATCATTTAAGTTGAAATGAAATTCAATTCAATTTTATAGTTTTGGTCAAAAAAACAAATCAGAGTCATTCCACTCCGATTTCAATTGAATTTCATAGGCATTTCACTTAAAATATGAAAATATCCAAATTATCCTCTTTAAATTACCCAATTTAAATTATTCTTTTCAAATTTTAAAATGTCTTAAGATAAATTTGTCCATTAAAAAAATTTAATTCATTTTATAAACATTCGAGAGTAAGAAGACGAACGCGAAAGCGTCTTTTCTCCACACAAACACAACCTTCATTCTTTCCTTCCTCTCAGAGAGAGAGAGAGTGTCTCATATCGTAATCTCAGCTAATTTACCATTAATGCCCCTCCACGAAATCCGCGATAACCAACCTCTGTCATGTGTTGCTATTGTTGTTCTTTCTTTCTTGCTTCTGTGAATCTATGATTGATTGATTGATTGATACGTAGATCTCAATCAAATCCCTAAATGACATGAACTCATGAAAGTGCCCCCCTTCTCCAGCTTCGTTTTGTTTACCTTTCACTGTTTCAAACACGAATAGGACTACCTGGGAGGGACGATGTCGCAACTCACAGGCGGCCGCTGTTTTCCGCGGCCGCTGCTCGGTGTTAATGTCGGTCTTGCTTTCGTTGACGGAATTATTGCTTCCATTGCCTTCTTTCAGGTTCCTTCACCTCTTCCAATTCGCTCATGCATTTGCATTTTTTGGGGATTTTGGTGGATTGGGTAATTTCTGTGTTTTTCCCTTCCTTTTGTCTAATTGGTGGGAAGAATGGGATAGGGATAATGAATGTGTTATGAGAGGGTTTTTCTCTGGTCGTGGGTGTTTGTGCAATGGGAAAATGTGTGTAATTTTGGAGAGTGATTTCAGATTTTGAAACGCATTTCGAAACTTTGATTTCTTATTATTTATCAGCTTAATGCGCCTAAGTTATGTTGGCGTTCCAAAGTCAGTAACTTGGTATTCTGAGTCATTATTAGGGGTAATGTTCCATGACAACGAGATATTAAACTCTTTGTGAAAGTGTGAAACATTGAAGTTCTTTGCCTTTACTTATAATGCCAGTTTTTTTTTTTCCCTCTGGTGTCTCAGTTGCTCAGGATTCACATGCGGAATTCACAATATGGCTGGACTCGGCAAAAAGTAAGTGCATTTTCCAAGCTGTTATATGCAAGATTACTACAGTAGCCTGATATTTTTATTGGGTTGAACCAATTGAAGTTGTAAAAAGTAACAAGTGAATGGCCTCTGCATACTGATTAGTACTATAGTCTCGCTTAATATAGGCTATAGCAGGCTGGTTGAATTATGTCCTTAGTCCTCACCTTGCCAATTTCCAAGATTTGAGCTCATTCATTAGAGCATCAAGATATGAATAAACGATTCTTTGTTTTTATTGTAAAGGTTAGAGGAATATGCTTTTGTGACTACATAAGCGACGATTTGTTTGCGATTTCTAGATATAATATGTTCCATTCTTACGTCAGAAATCAAAGAACTCCTTTTCCCTTCATTTGTCTTTAGTAAATTTTGCTGGTGGTGTGTTTTGTTATATGGTGTGTGTGTGTCTTAAATGGTGTATGCATCAAATTCGGGTCAATGACTTGATGGCCACACATAAGTATTTAATCTGCACGAGTCTATGGCTTGGCTAATTTTATATTTTTGCTTATAATAATAAAGGATAGACATGGGGAGTAATATTACAATGTGTTGTATTCTGCTTTGGAAAAGGCTACCTCTCTTATTTATTCTTTGAGGTTTTATGAATTATACAGATTTTACATTGGCTTTCAGTTTTTAGGTCACTCACTGCTCTAGGTTTAATAGTTATTACTTGCTGTTTGACTAGATTACCTGCTTCTGTTTACATATATCAGCTTCTCATGAGATGTAAATGATATGTATTGCAGGTGTTTCACCTATTGGTTGGCTCTTCTAATCTGGGTTAGTTGTATTTTATTTTTGATGTTCAAGTGTGTCTTTCTGTGCTTAACACAGTATGCATACTGCAGGTCATAAGCAGAAGTTATAATCTCTTGATAAGTTGAAATTATCATGAAAAAATGCATGCTTTGATGAATGAGTTGTGAGCTGGCAATACTTCACACTTTTTCCGCATGAATTATTTGGTTCCATATGTATTATTCAATATGAAATTTAAAATTTCAGGTTACTTCATATATTTGGTGTTGACAATTGTTGCTGCTTGCAAGGGATGGACATGCTGGTCAAATTCTCTTGGTTTTATCTTTATGGGTATGCCTCCATTCTATATTGACTGGACACTTGTGAGAAGTTTATATACTTGATTAAAATATTTGAACTGTTGAAAATTGTTTTGCAGCTTTCCCCAAAATACTTATTTTTGCAGCATTTCTTCTTCTTTTATCATTCTGGTATGTAATCTTGCTTATTATCAAGATATTTAATTTTTTTACTTGAATATGCATTTTAAATCACAAGCATTGTTTGCTAGCGAAATTTTACATATATCGCAACGCAAATACTTTCAAACTCTCTTATGTGGTTTTTGCTGTTATCTCTATTGTATTTGTCTTTACTTCAGTTTTCAGTTTTTTGCTCTTCTTCCGTTACCATCTCACTGTAGTAGTGAATTATTGTTTATGGCACAAGTTTGCAATTCAGGCTGCTTTATTATTAGTACATTTTCACAAACAAGCATGCATTTTTGAAAGGTCATTTTCATATTTTGGTAGCCTATAAGATGTTATTATATTCGGTTTTCTACGATTTTTAAAGATATATAATATTTTGTCTTGACTATTTAAGACATTGAAGATAAAATTTCTTCTGCAGGCATTTTGTGTTTCACAGCACTTACTGTTCTATTTTAACTGTTGATATCAAGTGGTTAAAGTGTTATACTGGGATGTGAAATGTAAACATAGTTAAAGTTAAAGTTGAGGAGAGAAAATGAGATCATTTTTTGCAAAAATAAAACATTGGGAATTCAAGACAGTCCCGGGGAGAGCAGGGGGAGAGGAGGAGAAGAGAGGCTGTATGTCCGCGGGCAGCTTGGGCTCCACTCCCTCTTGCATGTTTATTTGATCATCTAACTGTTCAAGTCACTATTAACAATAATATGAAAAAGTAGTGGTATATTACAGAATTGAGAAGTAACTTCACTGTTGTTATTTATGTCTATCTATTTTGTAATGTTAACCTCATGTGTGTTCATTTATGCTAAATATGAACCACTTTCTATTTTGCACTTGGGTTCTCTTTTGTAGGATTGACCTTTGCCATCAGCCAGATGATGATTATGACTATGAAGGAAGTTTTCTTGAGGAAGCCTTACTAGAAAAGACTTCAAATGCAAATTTAGCAAGCATAGATAGACATAGGAAGTGTTTTCCTGTTCGGTTTTCTCATGTTGGAAATCGGCAAAAGATTGTTATTTTGGTATGGCAAGCAATTAAATTTTCATCAGTTTCTTTCCACGTAGTTATGATTTCTGTGGTGTCATTTTACAGCTTCTTTCTGACAGTCATCTAAAAATTTACTTTTCAAAGTATTTTCTTCAAATATAATGACTCGGATATGATTCACCAGGTTGCATTGCTAATTTTCATCATCATGATGGCATTTGCTGTAGTAATCTGGATTGGCCTAGGAAAGAATCCCATTGATTCTGAAGTTGCTGCTCGGGTAAGGATGCAGTCGTTTTAGTTTTGCATTGTTATCTGTTATGCCAAGCAGTACCCTTTGAATTTATTAGTGGCATAATGGTTCTGATTGAGTTTTTATGTTGATCATCATCACTATTTAGCTTTAAATACGATATAAATAGTGTAAAGTTTTTCTAAACGATAAGCCTAGAGCTTTGGTGATGTTTCTATTTTTTTTATTGAAATAAAATTTTAAAAATATTGGAGGGCTCTTTTCACCTAGGTCAATTTCGTTTTCTTGGTAAAAGGAAAAAATGCACCAAGACCCACCCAACACAAGTTAGATTCTTCTAGTAACTTATTTGGGGTTAATACCACCGTCAAGTGTAAATATATTTTGGTGATGCATCCAGATCATTGGTCCTTATTTGCATCATCTGTGAAATTAGCCTGTAGTGTGATATTCTTTCTTTTAAATTTGAAAGTGATTGTTCCCATTAGATGAGCTGCCATTGCTATAGTCTTTCTTTTCAATTTTAAAGTGATTGTTCATAAATCAAGCATGTTCCCATAGCTTAGTAATGTTGTCAAGCATGCTTCAGTGACTAAAAACATCATGCAGGTGTACTTAGATCTTTCTGCTATTGTGATGCTTTTCTTGGTTGGAGCATTGGCATGTTATGGTGAGCAACTGCTATTCTAACTGTTTTCCACTCTCTAGTTTAAGTTCATTTCGCTCTGATTATTTTTTTTTGCTTGAGTGGATGTACTATTTTGTGTGTCTATTTGTATGGTCTAAACTTGTTGTTAAGGGATTCTTAGAGCTGGGGTATATGTGTATTTGTTGGACAAACTCTCTAATTTGTACTTTTTTGTATTAATTTTTTTACAGGAATCCTACTGTGCTTGAAGATGAGCAAAGTGAGAGCTGAGCAGCCTTCAACTGAAATGTGGAAGGTACTATGTTGCTGTGTCTGCTGGAGAGTATTAAACAACATATAACCTTTCTGTTTGAACTTTTCACTTTTAATCTCATGCTGTCATTCATGTTTGTGCATTAAGATTAAATAATAGATTATTGATGTATTCAATTTCTCAGGTTGCAGGTTTAACTATCGTGTCTGTACTATGCTTCGCATCAAGTTCCTGTGTAGAACTTTTATCCGATGTTCCTGTATGTATGGGTTAAATGACTGCAAGAGTTATTCTATTTCTATGTCCTTTTTCTTAATAGTACATTTAAGATCTCCTGAATTTCCTTCAATTGCAGATGCTGCATCGCTGGCATCAGTGGCGTCTGAATGATGTTTACACTGCGCTGCTACTGGTTTTGTATTTTTCTGTTGGTATGTGCTTTGAATATAAATCAGTTCTCATGATTCAGTTACTGGAATCTTATATTCATGCCCTTTCGTAAGTGCTAACTGCTTTTGAAATTGCTTTATACGGTCTCTGCCGTCTTATTCTTGGTTTATGTTCTCTTCAACTTTAACTGAGTGCACAACTTGTAATTGCTTTGTGAAGTGGTTTCATCCCCAGTAAATCTGAAGCTTACACACTTTCCAGGTTCATCAATACCATCAGCAGCGGTACTGTGGGTGATGAGAGAATTACCGCATGCAGATACTTCTAACATATCAGAAGAATCAAATACATTAGCTTTTGTTGCTGATAGTTCAGTTGCAATAAGTCATCCTCAGCGATGGACTACAGCAACTAGCGTGCAGAACCAGGTTCTTATATCATATAATCTTCTTCCGCTTCAGTAAATTATCTATGCATTATTAAGTCGTTGATCTAACTATATGTGTTTGCTTGAAGGCTCAGAACCTTCAATCTTGATTCAATGATGTGCAGAATATTTCACATCCTTTCTGAATTCTTAAGATATATATCATTCATGTCCTCTATCCAACAACTTAAGCTCTGTCATATTTTTGCAGGCACCAAGAGCAAGTCCAATATAATCTTGCTAACCTTCGGAAATATACCACCTTGTTCTGATGGAGTTTGGTCATTCTACTGGGATATCTGACAGAATGTTTAACCCCGGAGCGAAGAAGAGAGAAAACGACGATGGTGGATCCGTCGATATGCAAGTGCTCTATGGCCTAAAGTTTCCTTTTCTCACAACTGTATTCACGTTCTTATATATAAATGTACATAGAAGCAATTTGATATATGAAAATTTCTTTTCCTACTATGTACAAATTTTGGGGTGCTACTTTGCCATTGATATATAGTAGGGTAATTTTCCAGGGTTTGAATTAATCTTTCTGTAAACATAACCGTTGCAAAGTGAGCAATGTTCATCTTACTTAGCCTGGTTGCAAGCTGAATCAATATCACGATTCTGAGAAGTTATTTTCTTCTCAACTAACTCCATTAAGGTTCCAGATAAGAGATACTTGAACCTTTCATGTTATGCTAGAATCACTTCTACCTTTTCCCCCTCAATAAACAAATACGTAGCTTGTGAGTCACCAACCACAAACCAATAGCTAAATACAGTTCGTATTATTTAGGCTTAGTGGATTCGGTTTGATTGATGTCATGATACATAATTGTTTGGAATCACTCGAAATACTTTTCTTTTTTCCTCCATGTATTTTTGATTCATATATATCAAACTTGGACCGAGTCTACATTAACTTTTATGCACCTGGACAAAAGAAGAAAAGAAAGGTAATAAAGTATTAGCAAAGTTTTGCATTTCAGAACGCCAAGGGTTAGGCAACTAGATGGATAGTGGGACCTATAAACTGCATGAATGAAAGTTATTAAGGCCATAGCACTGAAAAAGAAGAGAAAAGAAAAGGTATTCGTTGGTGCGCCACTAACACCACAAAACACTGGGTGGGTGCCTTGACAATGATCTATGTGTTGCTTGAGTTGAGACCCATCACGCATAAAATAAGCACAAGAAGAACTTGTGCAAGTGATTTTATGGTTCACCATCAGTGAGCGTTCCTTAAACTAGGCCACAAGAAACTCTTGATAAGAGTCAACTGTAACTGTAGCGAGAAGCATGCGCTTGAAATAAAATCCAATGAAATAGTGGAAAGGAGAGATCAATCACACAAATTTATAGTACATTAATTAATTAATGGCTTACATGCATGATAATAATAATAATAATTAGGTTTTAGGAACAAACTCAAGCCAATCCAAACTATCCAAAGCAGAACAGAAACAAACAAGCATCACTGCCAAACACAAATTTAAGTACATTTCTGACAGTAATTTCTTACATATTCTAAATGAGTAGAATGCCAGTGAAATTTATTACTTCAAGAGACCTCTTCCAATATGATGGAGAAACTAAGAAGGTGCAAGAAGCTGGAAAGGGTGCCAGTTCATAGAAGCTAACCAATAGAATCGAGGAAAATGGTGTTCTACTGCATAGCTTGCATGTTCATGGTCCAAGACCAAACTGCTCCACTTCGACCTTAAGAGACTTGAGGTATTTAACAGCTTCATCTAACACAGCAACAGCATCCATTTGGTTATCACCACCAGGCACGATCCTCCTCAACATCTTTACCATCCTCTTCATATCCTGGTGCTTCATTTCGCTGTTGCAGTGACCCGTAGTCCCAGAGGACTTCTGCAAACGAGATGATGACACCCTCTTCTTTTTTGACCTTGAGCTGTAACTGGAGCAAGTATCCGAGGTAGTTTCATAATCTTCATGAGTCCTTGCTGTACTGACTTCCTCCTCATCCAAGTCTTCTAGTTCATCCACTTCTAAGCTCAACAGTGCATCAATGTCATTAGCATCCTCTTCGAAAGGAGATGACAAGTCTCTTTCCATTTGATTATCTTTCTTCTCCTCAAAATCCTGAGTGCAAGTAGCATGGACATTGAAATCAGGAGTATTGAATTTGTAGGTCATTGCAGGATGGAACATAATCCTGCTTTGTTGATCTGTTTGGTCAAATATGATGAAATTCTTAGGGCAGACCTCAGAGGGCTGCAATTTAACTCTTCCAAAGGATGTCATATGCCTCACACCAGGAGGCAAAACAGCATCTACAGCAGATGCAAGTGGAGCATTCATACAAGTATCGACTGCTTCATCAGCCATAGGAATTACCACCTTTTCCGGGAGAAAATAATTATGAGTATGCATTATAATATGTTGTTCACTCACTAAGCTCCAAGCAAGCAATGCAGCTTTGACCTTTGCAACTGGCAATTATTCTGTATTAAAGCTGGATGGAAGTTTCTAAAGAAATGTAAAGACTAAACAGTAGGTA